>JAZGTN010000048.1:1200000-1562517 GCA_037783415.1 Leptasterias polaris
TAAAAACATATACGGGCAGATTTCCCCCCAAGTATGACATAAACAAACAAGAGCCCGCTTGCCCCAATACCCAATTATTACGTGTTGTGAACAGCTTGCTCACACACAGTACTCGATTGGCAAATTGGACGATGGCACATGATGTGTATTCTACCAATTAAATGACAAGAGTCTGTGCGTACGGTATATCAAATTAGTTGCCTTTGTTTTGTAGCCCATTGCAGCAGGATCAGGAATACCGGAAATCAAGTGCTACCTGAATGGCATAAAAGTACCACATGTTGTGAGACTCAAGACTCTTGTAGCCAAAGCTGTTGGTGTGCTATTTAGCGTAGCTGGTGGTAAGTCTGAAAACCTTGCCAAAGAGCGAATCATGTCAAAGACCTTTCTCTTACAAAAGTGTTTGGCAAAAAAAACCCACATGGAACTTCTGAAGAGTGCTTATCGCCCCATGTTCTGAAACTTTCAAGTCAGTCTGAGACTTCAAAGTGCTGTAACTCCAAAGTACTAATCTCACAAGTTCTAGAACTCCACATTACGGGCAACCTCCATTAGAAAGAATTTCTAAGTTTGGCCACACAAACTTGGAAAGAATACATCCTTTTCACCATTAGGTACATGTGCTTACATTGAATAACTTGGGTCATTAAACTTAATGGATGAGCAGTTAATCTGCCCGGGGCAGTCCGCAGCCTTACTGGTTTGTGCATGATCCAATTAAGTCGACTGTTTGGAAAAAGAATTTCATGGATAAACAGGTGTAAGTTGTAAGATTAAATGGATGTTTAATTTAAGCGTCTTTTTTTAAGGATCTTTCCTGTAATGAAGTCTTAAAACTCACAACTTTTAGAGACCAGAAGTGCTAAAACACCTAACTGCTATTGCTCATAAGTTCTAGAACACCCAAGTGCTAAAACTCACAAGTTTTACAACTACAAATGCGAGAAACTCACAAGCTCTTGAGCACCAAGTACTAACACTCACAAGTTCTAGAATCTTTAAAGTGCTCCAACTCCCTTAAGTGCTACATTGTACAACTCTCAAGTTCTAGAACCCTGCATTGCTAAAAAAAGGTTTTCTTGAAATAAGAAAAAAAACATTACCTCAAGAAAAACATTCTTGTGTCACTCCCTAGACAAAAATTATGTTAAGATTTGTGGGAGTGACACAGGAAAATGTTTCTTAAAATAATTGTTTGTTCTCATTTCAAGAATACAATTTTTAGCAGTGCAAAATATAAAACAAACAAGTTGTCTTCGTGCCAAGTGATAATTTAATTTAAAAATCATAGGTAGCACTTACAATCAATAAATGATACTTCAAAGTAGTATGTTTTTATTTAGCATGCATCTGTTTATTGAGTATTTTTTTAATTGCTTACATTTGTAGACATGATTGATTGCATTTTAGGGCTATTTGTCGGGAAGGAAGGTCCCATGATCCACAGCGGTGCAATAGTTGGTGCTGGCATCCCACAGTTCCAGAGTATTACATTCAGTAAACTCAACTTCAAGTTTCCGTATTTCAGAACAGATAGGTAAGTGATGTTTTGTATTTCTATTGATCCAATTCACATAATGTCATCGTCACAACTATTGATTGTTGTGCCATTTTGGCGCCATGTCTGTCAGAAAGACACTCCTTGAAGAAGTGCATTACAGCCCAAGTTTACACGAAGACCATTTGCTGACAAGCTGCCAATCCCTGTTAACCAACCTTCATCAAGAGTACCAGGCAAATATGACAGTTTTCCCAATTTGTCATTGTGTGAAGTTGGCCCAAGTGTTTCCTTAGTTGTTTAGTTCATTTTGCAGTGTAATTGTCTGAGTCTTTTTTGATTTTTTTTTCTTTTTCTCCCAGGGATAAACGTGATTTTGTTTCTGGTGGGGCAGCAGCAGGTGTAGCAGGTAATGGTGCACTCCACCAAATAGGGAGAAAACAGATCGTCGTCCTCATTAATATTTTGTAGGCACTCAAAATATTCTCTATTAGACAGATTTGAGAGCCCAATAAAAGGGATACAGTGTAACAATTTTGCCCGATTGTGACCTGGGGGTTGTTGACTTCCAACTTGAGGTATTTTGGATGACACCGGCCCTGAAATAAAATAATAAATAATAATAATAATAGTGGCTTCTTATATAGCGCTCATATCCGTCACTCAGTGACGCTCAAGGCGCTTCAACAGTCAGTATTTTCCTGCAAGGTATATATATGTGGAGCTACTTTTTGAAGTTTGAGACCTATTTCTTTACATAGCACCATGTAATGGTTTACAAGGTGCTGTGGCGCAATATGCAGCCAATCAAACCAGGAACACCGGGGCAAACCCCTTCTCTTTTCGATAAGTGCACTGGGTTATTTTACGTGCATTACACAACACACGGGACCAACGGCTTTACGTCCCATCCGAAGGGTTCTATTTGCCTAGAGGTGTATGGACATTTTTTCAAGATTGATGCTCAGACGTTTGGAAAAATACACCGGTGCAGGGGTGTTTTTATTTGGAGGGGGAATAACTCGACGGGCCCAGGGACTCCCCATACCAAATTGAGCAGAGGATAAAAGTTCGAGAGTCAATGGGTAAATTCCCCTTTACAGCAAAAAGCTGTGAGACCTCTAAGTATTTTTTGTGTATTTTTGAATATTTAGCATAGCACACTGTTTGCAATGGGAAGTGTATTTAGTGGGGTGCAACCTTAAATCCTCAATTATGGCCCATGATTACTATTGCCCAACTATGTACACAGATAGAACTCTTGCATATGATGTCAGGAGCCCCAAACAGCGCCCTCACTGTGCTCAATGAAGACCTATCATTGGCTGAGAGTTGTGAGCAGTTGTGCACATTTCCATTGTTTGTCCTCAGCAATGACAGCCAATGCAAGGGGTCTATGAGAGGGGGGGGGGTGCTACAAGCCCATCCCCCTTCCAACACCCCCAAATGAAAATCAGACAAAGAAGTACTCTTAACTAGTACTCTAAATCTTTTTGAAGGGTACAATACCTGTACCGTACATAGATCTTAAAGGTTCTTGGTAATTCTGATTTCAGCTGCATTTGGTGCTCCTATTGGAGGTGTTCTCTTCAGCTTAGAGGAAGGTTCATCATTCTGGAACCAGGCACTCACATGGAGAACAGTAAGTTAATCTTCACCCTATGTGTGCTAGGGCTGTGCATCTATGTTTATTTTCCTAATCGGTTAAACGGTTAAATGTATACGTTTGGTAATCACTGTTAAAATTATTGGCACTAAAAACGTATTGGTCAGAAGCCTACAGCAGCTTACGATAGTATTAAGCATTTTGAGAAACATTTCACTTCGAAGTAATGTGGTTGTGTAAAAAGATATCAGTTTTTATGCCCCCAAATTTGGTTCTGAGAAGGGTTTCTGTCAGAAACATTTCTCAGATTGTGTATTTTAGGGATTGTTCTTCCTTTGTGGATTCTCAAAAAACTTGACCACGTTTTGAAATGAAATTTTCACAGGTTATTTGTATTGATTATATCTACATTTATATAGGATTAAAACAATCAAATGATTAAAACAACCAAAGGTATGCTTTGCCTTTAACTGTTTCTACCAGTTCCAATCTGACCTAATGAGCTGACCTAATGAGCTGACCTGTAAAAGGAGCAGATGTCAACACACATTCCAGGATCGATCAGGATTAAAAATGGAATGCTATACCCAGTCTTGACAGTCACAGAACAACAAACCACAGGTGTGGTGGTGGAGTACAAAGGAAAATGTACAACAAATTGAAGAGGATTAAAAATCATGTATTTTGTAGGGGATTAAGATAAGACAGTTCCACTAACAAAAGGGATGTCAATCATTCTCCCCGGATAGCATCTGGGGCTGAAATTTTAAAGAAAAGGAAGGTCTTATTTTCTTTTGCTGTCCCGTTTAACTTTGAAAGTAATTTAGAAATAGACTTGAACAAAATGTTCACGGTTAAACGTTCCAACCCGATTGGCGTGTTGTGGCCGAGTGGTCTAGTGCACCTGGTGGCTGAGTCATCAGGGTGTGGGTTCGAACCCTGGTCAAGACACTTCACTATAATCGCTTCTCTTCACCAGCGGGTAAATGCGTACCTGTTAGAGCAGAGATTTTTCAAAAGAACCGCATACTGTGAAATGAAACTGGCCTTGCCCTCTCAAAAGTGAAACTACAGACCTGGGCGTTTAATGGAAGTATTTCTTAACATATTATAAGTTATCACACAAGCGTGAGTGGAAAACGGAAAAATATAGCGCTTCTGCGTCCCATATCCAATGAGGCCGAAGGCCGAGTTGGATATGGGACGCAGACGCGCTATATTTTTCCGTATTCCAAGAGCGCGCGTGTGATAACGAATTTATCTTCCAGCCTAGTAATTTTTCATGACAAGCGTCACACGTGCAACGCGCAAAGTTTAACATTTCAGAGCGTTATTTCATGACGAACAGCATGTACGCGCAAAGTTTAGAATGTAATTTTTGCACTGACCGTATGCGGAGCGTGACGCATTGACACTCAATACGCAGAGTGCAATATAAAAACTGGGAGTAGGTTATCGCTTGATATCACACTCCGGTTCGAGCATCTGATTGGAGGATTAGCGCGTACTGGAAGATAAAGATTGTATAAGACATATCACATCACATTGATATCAAGGCTGATGTTTCGGTTGTCTTCGCTTTAATGCCATATCACTTTTTCCAAGAGCTGTTTGGTTTTGTCGTGAAACATCAAAGAGACTAATTCTCATTCAGGACTTGATGTTTGTATTTCTTTACTATGTATTGTATTCTGGATTTCTTATGTTTCCATTATTGTACATGTCTATGTTGTTTGTATTAGCGCCATGAGCACTTTTGAGGATTTGTGCGCTTTATAAGTTTTTGTTAATGTTATTTATTATTATTTATTTGTTCAGTTTTTCTGCGCAATGTGTGCTACCTTCACCTTGAATTTCATGCTGTCTGGATTGGATTACCAGCAATGGGGAGCTCTGGACCGGCCTGGTCTAATTGATTTTGGACTCTTCGACAGGGTGAGTAATAACAGGGAAGGCTAGGTTTGCAAACTTTGCGAAACATTACTGAAAACTTAATTCTTCTGTCGAATACGATTTCACCTTTAAAATGATAACATTACTAATACTAATAGTACTCGGTTCTTATATTGTCATATCTGTGCACAAAAGTTGTGTCTTGATTTTACAAAAATATTGTGTCTTGATTTTGCCAAAACGTTATATCTCGATTTTGCAAAAATGTTGTAACTCAATTTTGCACAAATATTGTATCTCGCACGAAAATGCTCCGTGCAAAAAACGCTGTATCTTGGTGCATACTTGTTTTGTGTGTACATTCCGTTTATTTTAAGCGAGATACAATGTTTTTGACAATAAAAAAAAAAGTGTTGTTTTTAAGAGATAATGTTTTGCACAGACACGATGATAATAGTGCTTTATTACCTTTGATGCACATCTCAAAGTGCTCATTATTTTTACACAAGGTATGCCACATGCTTGAATATTAAAACCCATTTATTAGGCACCTTGTAGTGGGGTATACAAGGTGATGCGGTGCAATCATACCATATATGTTTTGAGAGATTTTTCAGTTGTAATATTCACTCAGGCCTGTGAGATCTCCGCTTTAAAGCGGAGATCCACTTTTTTTTTTTTTTGCCGATTTTGTATTTCCGTTGTTGTTTTTTTTTTTTACTTTTTGGCCTTATATCATGTATATATGCTTAGCAACAATAATGTACAACTACAATATTGTAAAATAAGCCTAGTTACTGGATCAATGGGGTGCCCCAATTAGACCAGCGTAAATGCGTTACGCGCGCTCACTTGACGTTCCACGATCATTCTTACATCATGTAGTGTTTCAGCTCTTTTTTTTAGGGTCCACTCACAGGCCTGATTCACTACATCATAATATGTGAACGTGTAGTTGTAACACGCATGGGATATAGACATGTACAAACATGGCGATCCGCTTGACAATTCATACTGTTGAGTCCGTTCTAATTTTATTCTGATAAACCCATGTACATACGTACTCATGATACAATCATGTAACATGGTGGCAACAGCTGGTAGAGTAATAACCAGCAGTAGTTTACATGGGCTATAACGTTTTCATTTTGCTTCTGAACTTTGTAATAGATTTAGCTCTTATCACTGACTCTGTACATAGACCATGTGACCTGTGACATCACATGTTTACAAAATTGCCACAGAGCCTGAATTTCCTGCAGGCACAGTTTGTACACAGCTCAATAATAATAAATAATAATAACTAGTTCTTATATAGCGCATTTCACAATAACATCTCAATGCGCTTTACATTAGTGCCCTGGTCATTGGGCCAATAACATTCCTTTTTAATCTTTCTCAGCTCCCTTGGGAGTATACAGCCCGGGCTGCTGTGATGGCGCTCCGAAGGCTTTTTTTCAAACACAATATCAACCTCTACCCTTGCAGGTACCCATTTATACCCCTGGGTGAAGAGAAGCAATTATAGCAAAGTGTCTTGCTCAAGGACACAAGCGTCATGACCGGGACTCGAACCCACACCCCGATGACTAAACCACCAGAACTTGAATCCGATGCTCTTAACCACTCGGCCATGACACGCTACAATGGAAGAAAACAATACATCTTATGTTTTATGGAGATTGCACCGTCTGATTTTTCTCAACATTTGATATGAAGCTGTACAGCTGTTGCCTTTGTAACTCTTGGATTTATGTGAAGATCATGACACAAAATGTAAATTTTCCCATATGGCCTGTGTAGTATCTTGCCTGTCAGGAAATGCATTAGAATGTACAAGGTCACTTTTTCTGTTAACAACGGTAACATGGTCTATACACACATACACATACAAGAGATCACGATGGCACAATCTTCGAACCCTTGAAACAAACATAACAATTTCTTGTAAACTTTGGGGTTTGATTTGACGTAGTGCGATGCTGATGATAAGGGAAGCTGCAATCTGTGGACAGCTCTTGATTTACTCGTCTTCATCGTGATGGGATTCTTTGGTGGCCTCTTGGGGGCACTCTTCAACTACCTGAACACCAAGCTGACCATCTACAGAATGAAACATCTGAGTGCAAGTCAAAAGCTTCGCAGGTGAAGAATTTGTAAAATGATCAAATGCAGTGATATTATCGTCAACTTTATATGATGATTTTAGGAGTTGTTGCTCCCTGCTTTTTAAAAAAGCTTCGCCCAATTTTTTGCCAATTTGATGGAAAAACACAATTTAAATATTATATAGCTTTTTTTCTGTAGCTACAGGTATGGAACTTTAGTAAGGTTTGCGGTAACACAATCTGTTTTACGAGTTGTACGTGTGGTGGTTCTGAAAAGAACCAGTGTTGTAACAGCTCAACGTTTTGATCAGTATGCTCTGATCCTCTTCAGGAGAAAGTTTCAAGGTATTGCCAGAACATGACATTATCTAAGCTTACCCGCAACAATGTACAAACATTTTTTGTGTTACAGGTATGTCGTAAATTATGCGCGAGACGAACAAAGTTATGTTTTTTGCTTTGAAGAACACACATTTTGCTAAGTAACAAAAGTTATGTTAAGCCAAAAACAGACTACCAGCCAAAATTTGTGTTTAATATTGCTTCTCACTGGTCCCACTGATGATTTTAGTAAGCAGTTTTCTGACCCATCTAATTAAAGCAGAACCAGAATTCTTTGTGTTTTTCAGCCGCAAAACTATTTCAGTGAACATGAGTGTCATTGGCTGTAAATGTTTTTTTATATTATTTTTTGTAGAGTTTTAGAAGCAATCCTTATCGTCATGGTAACAGCATCAGTTGCGTTCATTGCTGCCATGACTCTTGGTCAGTGTAAGAAGCTCCCGGCAAGAAACGTAAGTTGAAAATTCAAATTTTTGTTTGAAACAGAACGACACTTTGGTTCAAACAAAACTTACAATTTTTAGAATCAAGAATTCAAGATACATTTACTTTTTTTAATGGGAGGGTTAGAGACTTGTATTTTTGTCCAATTTCATAAGGGCTGAAGTTATTGGAGAATGAGTGCATCACAAAACATAATTTATAATTATTATTATTATTTTAGCACACTTCCAAGAGCTCAATTAGCTCCAATAACAGGATGAATTGAGAAATGAAGTGTTCCGTTTTACGTGTGGATCGAAAAAATCCCAAAGGCGGAAAACCTATGCAATCAAGTAGGAACTGAAAACCCAATGTACATTGAAGGATCCAGGGCCCAATCTCATGGCTCTGCTTACTGCCAAATACTGCGCTAACAATCACCATTCTCCGCTAACTGTGCAAGCGCCGAATTTGTGCGCTAGCTGTGTAAGCAAGGAATGTCTAATAGCGTGGAGTATGCACGTGCACAAGTAAAAAATTCCCTGCTAACCCGCTTGACATAAGCGCAAAACTCTCTGCTTTCTTAAGCGCCAATTCTTTGCCTACGGTAAGCAGAGCCATGAAATGGTCAAGGTCTGAGGTGGGATTCTAACCATGAACCACAGAAGTGAAAGGCAGAGAAAGAAACCACTGAGCCAACCTGATCCCAGTTGACCTTAGAGCCCCTCTTTAATGGTTTTTTTCTTGTTACCGATATTAGGGAACTACAGACGCCATTTTCTTATCAGCCGATCAAGGAAACGGAACAGAGCGGACATTTTTTTGCCAAAATGGATACTATAACGACATGGCAACGCTTTTCTTCAACTCCCAAGAAGTTGCCATTAAAGAACTCTTTCATGAAGCAGGTAGGAACAATTTATCAGGGATGGGAAGATGAGCCTTGCTTTCCCAAAGAGAAAGAATGCAAGATATGGAATTGGTAAAAGGGCTGAGCAGAGTTTGACTTTAGTAGTTGCCCACTCGACAAATGGAAATAAAAACAGGGGGGGGGGGGGAGTCAAAACACTTCCATTTGTAGTTCGCCAGGCCATTAAAATAATATGGGTTTTTGTATTGAGATTTTTGCTTTCATTACTATGTTGTTTCACACTCTGATAAATTTGCAGCTAACTGCACTAGCTGGGTAGTACCTTGTAATTGGTGTATTTGTTGACAGAACTAAACAGATGGTGATTGGGAAAAAGTAGAGATTTGATTTTGAAAATTTTATTCAGTTAAAGGGTGTGTACAACATTGGTAATTGACAAAGACCTGTATTCACATTTGATGTGACCCAACATATACATGAAATAACAAACCTGTGAAAGTTTAAGCTCAATCGGTCTTCGGAGTCATGAAAAAACAGTGAAAAACCACCAATATATGTTTTAACTTTTTTTCAAACATCGGATTTTATCCTGCAGGATAAAGACTATTGTTTTACTCATTTCCTAAAAACTATGGCATTTCAAGCAAAACTACTTCAAGGGAAGTTTTTCACCATGACCATCTTCATACCATGTAATTGTAAGTTATGTGCAAATCTGTGAACATTTGTATTTTTAATCTTACCAATGTTGTACACACCCTTTAATATGCAAACTGGTGACAAATGTTGCGGGGTTACTCAAAAGTCAGGTTCACGAGTCCAGCCGTCGAGTGAAAACATTAAGGGAAAGCTTTATTAAAGAATTTCTGAGTTTGGCCACAAACTCAGAAAGTGTACATCCTTTTCACTGAGTGGGTGTGTTTACATTGACTTACTTAGATCATTAAAATTAGATGAGTAGTTAATCTGCCTGGGGCAGTCAGCAGCACATGCACCGCAATTACACTAGATCCAGAAAGTTAGATTGAGAACCGGCATTTTTTTTACAGTGCTTGATCAGGCTCCGATCCCACTTTTGAACTGGATGTACTCTGGTCATGACGTCACCGCTCCTAGCAAAGAGCTCAAGGGTTACATGGCAAAGATCAAAGGTCACGATTACAGCGCGCCATGTCGACGTACATCGACAAACATTAACGATGGAAAATACAGTACAGCAGATGATACTCATCCACCTTTGCGTTTGCACTTTTATTTGGAATCCACTTTGCCGGATCTGATCCAAACCAATTCCCGGATTCAACCCTCCTCGAAAGGTGGATTAAAATTGCCGGATCTTGAACTGGGTCTGATCCCGCTTTTTGCATTTACACTAGTCATTAATCCACATTGCCGGATCAGATCCGGGTCTGATCCACCTTTCTGGATCTAGTGTAAACAGGGTCGACTGGTTTGTTCATGATCCAAATAAGTCCACTGTTTGGAAAAGGAATTACATGGAGATAACAGGTGTGAGTTGCCAGATGAAAAGGATGTTTTATCTGTAGCCTCTTTCTTTAATGATAAAGCGTAAAGGGAAACCCCATGAAAGTTTGGTTATTGTTGTTATCTTACAGGGAGGTTCAGCTTGCAATCTCTCGGGATCTTCTTTGTATTGTTCTTCCTGCTAGCGTGCTGGACGTACGGTGCTATGGTACCAAGTGGTCTGTTTGTACCATGCTTGCTGTGTGGAGCAGCATATGGTAGAATCATTGGCAGTGTCTTAAATCAGTAAGTGTCTCTTAGTTTACACATTTATCACATTTACAATAAAATTCTTTATACTCAGGGAAAATGCGCGTTCCCTGTCATGTCCGCAACTATGTACTTCGGGATAAATGTTTCATAGAGAGACCATACCAAAACCATGTGCTTTAAATTCTTCTCTGCCCATTTACAATTCGTTGGCTAACGCCGGAAGTAGTTCAAATTTTCCGCACTACCATAAACACCATTAAATCGCTAAAGACTAATTGGGCAGAACAGTGCCTAGGCACTCAGTCTCCTTCTTTCTCACACCCTCCCTCCTATCAGTTCTGCTCCCCCCACCTGTTCTTATTGTGGCTTTGCCCTTAACCATTTGTGTGTGGTCCCCCCCCTCCTTCTATAAAGAACTGCACATGATGCCTCAAACGTTTCTTAAAGCTTGCTTTTCAATAAATGATTCTCTCTTGACATGGGGAGAAGCTTCATAGTTGACCTTAAACTTTTTGAACAATATGAGTGATTTCCGGTCCTACTTTTTGTCTGCATGTCCTTAAAAAACTTTCTTTATGATGCATATATCTAATACCATCAAAATGTTTGTTGTGGTCACACTTAGTCTCATCTTATGATTTGCTTGCACACGGCTACATGTATGATTTCACTCTTCCCTCTATAAAAACACAAGACATCCACTCTCTAACGGATGCTGCCCTGGCATGGATGTCTACCCTTGATCTACAACTAGAGGCTGTGCATGCCGTATGCAAGAAGAAGATCAATCCCTAACAATAATAATAATAATAGCTTCTTATATAGTGCTTTATCACACCCAAAGCGCTCAGTATTTGGAGCTACGTTGTTTGAAGTATGAGACCTATTTCTTTATAGCATCAAGTAATGGTTTACAAGGTGCTGTGGCGCACTATGCAGCCAATCAAACCAGGAACACCGGAGCGAACCCCTTCTCTTTACGATAAGTGCACTGGTTTCTTTTACGTGCATTACACAACAGCTTTACGTCCCATCCAAAGGACGCAGCAATAATGGTTAAGTGTTGCTTAAGGACACAAGTGTCACAACCGGGACTCGAACACACACTCTGAGCTTGAGTCCGATGTTCTTATTTACTCAGCCACGACGCTACATAAACAACAGTTTCACTTTATCTTGTCTTGATGCCTCTATTCATTATCCCCGATGCAAAAAATTTACATCTATTAAATTGTGCGGTACCCGCTGCCAATGATTCGAACCGCCTCTAGCCATCAGGCTAGCTCAGTGGTCTAGTGGTAAGACATCTGCTCTAGCAATGCAAAGGTCGTGGGTTTGAATCCCACCCGAGTGATTTGCCTGTGGGTTTTTTTCACAGAACTCGGGAAAGTACTGAGTATACAGTGCTTAACACACATCGTGTAGGGTAAAATAAAAATTCTATTCTATTCAGATACACAGGCTATGCAGCGATCAGCAGCATCTACTCCGGTACCTTTGCGTTGATCGGAGCGGCATCATTCCTCGGTGGGGTGGTCCGGATGACCATCAGCTTGACAGTCATTCTAATTGAATCAACCAATGAGATTAGCTACGGTCTACCCATTATGGTCACCCTCATGGTAAGTTTGAATTCATCCAATCAAATCAAAGCGTCACTTTTTAAATCTCCTGAAGACAAGTAGAGCATCTTGTTTGAAATGTCGACGCCCTCCTCGTAAATTCCTTTTAATGGAGTGTCAAGGCCAAGCGTTCAAGTGCACTAGACTCAAGCTCTTGGTGTTTCTTATCAGCAGAGTGTGGGTTCGATTCCGGGTCGCAAACAGCAGTTACAGGTTGATTGGCTTCTGACAGGCACTCCCTAAACAAAAATATTAACAAAATAGAGAGAGTGCCAATAGCAGTTGAGTTCCTGCACATAAGCTCAGGTTCAAATCCTGCTGTCGTCATATGTCTTTGATCACCCCAAAATTTATTTATCATTACTCCTACTCAACACATCTCCAATACTTGTCGTTCCATCTATTTTTATTTACGGAAGATCAGCCGCATCAGGAAATACTTATCGGTTCAATCATGTGAGACAATCATTCATGCTGTTTTGTCTGCCAAACTAGATTATGGTAATGGTCTTCTATTTAGACTTCCTGATACACGAATTTCTCTGCTCCAGAGCGTACCAAAAACACTGCCGCTAGAATCATCAGCTGCACCAAGAAATACAGTCACATTACACCTGTACTTCAAAGCCTTCACTGGTTGCCAGTTCAGTACCGGATTCAGTTCAAACTTCTCCTAATTACTTACAAAGCCATCAATGGACTTGCTCCCCAATACATCACCGATCTTATACCACATCAGTCAGTCTTCTCGCAATCTACGTTCTTCTGGTAAACTTCTTCTCCACGTACCCAAATGGAAACTCCAGTCATACGGCCGCCGTGCATTTTCCAGTGCAGCACCTACACTATGGAATGATCTCCCTATGGACATTAAAACTTCACCAAATGTGAACATTTTCAAGAAGAGACTGAAAACCCATTTGTACTCAAGAGCATTTTCTATGTAATAGATTCTTTGTCAAAGCGCCTTTGAACATACTTATGGATACCTGCGCTATATAAATTATTTTGATTGATTGATTGATTGATTAGTGGTTTATTGATTGATAAGAATTAAAGGGGCTGTGTCGTCATGATCAAAGAAGGCCTGTGGCTGTAATGTGGAATTATGATTTCTCACCAAGTTAGTGCAAGCGCACCCTTCCTCCCCCATCATATCAATGGAGTGCGCAGGTGATAGTTATTAATTCCATGTACAGCCACAGGCTTGCTTCGATCATAATCACACAGCCCCTTTCATTTGTCAATTGTCCTGGTATTTTGTTGTGCAGGTTGCCAAGTGGTCTGGGGATTTATTCAACAATGGTCTGTATGACATCCATGTAGAATTGAAAGCAGTCCCTTTGCTGGGATGGGAACCTCTCAAGAAAACAGAAAGGTAAGAAACTGGACTTCATCCCAACTGTTATCAAAGGTAGGGTCATAGATTTTGTTAATATAAATCACGGACGTTCTCCCTTAACAGTGGTTCGCTGGCCAAGTTCAGTGTTTAAAACCATCCCTATTCAGCATAAAGTAGTAGTAGGTAGTCCGTCAAATCCGACGATGACATCTTTGCGCAATCAGTCGGTCCGCATATTACCGTGGAGTCCAACTCGTGATCAGCACAACATCAGCAGTGGGGGCAACATCCGCAGCTGGCACAGCTGCAGTCGCCGCCTTTCTCTCTCGGGCGGTGATGGGGCCGGCTCTTCTCTGCGCCTCGAAGCTGTCAAGGGCCTGACGTGTAAAGTATAAATAGTATCGACATAAAGCATTAAGTAATGGCTAATGAAAAAGCTGACGGACTAGTGAAAGGACTAACTGGTCCTGCTGGCTAGTCACTGAAAAAGTTAAGGGCAAACCCTTTTCACCTGTGAAAAGTTCAGCTGAATACAGTGTCAACTTGTTGAAAAAACAGCACAAAACTGTATTTTCATTAAGAATGTTGAAACCGTTCAGGCGTAGCAAGATGACAGCAGATACCAACCACATCTCTGGTCGCAGCATTAACAAATGGACACTGTCGAAATTTGAATCTCCAAAAGTCACCCAAATCGTAAAGCTGCAGTTAGTAAATTTTGGGGGTATTTTTGTACTTTTATGATTGTTCTTGATAGCACTTAGCAGAGGTTTTATTGGGTCAGACACATCTATGATGACAGTTTTTCTTACTTTGTCTTGAGTCTGATAATTTTAAGGATACAGAATGGCCTTATATTGAACAAGCTTTTTCTTTCCAAAGTGCAACAGGTGTACTTTCTATTCATAACTTTGTTTTTGCCCTTACACCGATGTGTATTAAGCACTGTATACTCAGTACTTTCCCGAGCTCTTGGAAAAAAATCCACGGGCAAATCACTCGGGTGGGAAAGTACTTAGTATACAGTGCTTAATACACATCGGTGTAATGGTAAAAACAAAATGTTTTTCTTTATCCCCGATCCAAAAATTTACATCTATTATACTTTCTATTCACTGAATCCCATACTCGTTCTCCTCTTGACTGCCTTTGTGTAGGTTACGAGCTCATCAGATCATGGAGACCAGCCTAACCTACATCTACCCTCATACCCGAGCCCGTTCAGTCATCAGTATCCTCCGAACCACCAAACATCACGCTTACCCCGTAGTAACAGAAAACATCCCACCGAGAGGATCAACAGCCCAAGATGGAGCCGATGCAAACATTGCCAGTAGAAATATGATTTATAAGGTCAGTCTTTAGTTTGTTGGTTTATGGTACACCTATCTGTGGCGTGTCGTGGCTGAGCGGTATAGTTCAACGAACCCGAGAGTGTGGGTTCGATACGCGGTCATGACACTTGTGCCCTTGAGCAAGGCACTTAACCACAATTGCTTCATAAAAAGTAGGGAAAGTAGTGCATTCTGCTTATACCAACCAGGCTCCTAGTGGATGATACCCATGCCTACATCCTTACAGACTGTCAAAATGGGTAACCTTTTTTCAACCAAGGAGTAGGTGGCAACGTGCCCCTGATGGCAGTTGATTTGGTCGATAGCCCAAATCAGTTAAATGTAGCCCTCACCTTGAAGTGGCCCTCTGTGGCCTTGTGATGCTAGGCGATCTCTCATAAAAATCACAAATAAATAATTAACAAAAATCATACCTGATATGTGTCAGAGGAATCACCCCCACTCTTCCTCTTTTGTACAGAAGTATCCCCAAGTCCTGTGAAAAAGTCCTGTGGAAGAAAAACACCAGGCATACTATTCGGGTGGGATTTGAACCAATGACCCCGCACATTCTAGAGCAGATATCTTAACCACTAGACCACCCAGAATGCCCTGTGATAATAACTAGTCCTTATATAGCGCATTTTACAATAACGTATCAATGCGCTTTCTGGTCATTGGGCCAATAATATTCCTTTAATCTTTCTGAGCTCCCTGGTGAGTAAACAGCCCCGAGCTGCCTTGGCGCTCCGAAGGCTGTGATGGAGAGCCCGGAACAAATTCTGTAATTTGCATTGGTTACCACAAACATTTTATTAGATGTAATAATTTACATCAGTGATATTAAAACATGCTATAGAAAGCAGGGGGTTGTGGGTTCAAATCCAACCCATGTAATTTGCCGATGGGTCATTTTCTTCAGGACTTGGGAAATTCAAATTCAAATTCAAAAACTTTATCAATCCTAGATAAGGCAATTACAAAAGTCTTAAAAATACTAAGTAGGGCAACACCACAATAAAAATAATAATAATAATAATAATATGGATTTATATTGCGCTTTATCACACCCAAGGGCGTCTCAAAGCGCTTCGAACATTATTACCCCTGGTCACTGGGCCATTTATTTCATTCCTTAAACCATCTCAGCTCCCTAGGGAGTATACAGCCTGTGCTGCAATATATGCGCTACTAAGCTAAATCAATCACAAGAACCATCTCTGCCCTCACAGGTACCCATTTTACCCCTGGGTGGAGAGAAGCAATTACAGTTAAGTGTCTTGCTCAGGGACACAAGTGTCACGACCGGGACTCGAACCCACACTCTGCTGAACAGAAACACCAGAGCTTGAGTCCGGTGCTCTTAACCGCTCGGCCACGACAAGAAGTATACAAAATAGCATATAAAACATATAAAACATCAATCAATATTATGCAAATTTTGCACTAAGCAAATTAGCTCCTTCAAAATGTGATTCTCAACAAGATACTGGGGTAAGACTAAATAAAACTTGATGCTATCCATGGTGGTACACAATATCAGTAAGTTTTGCAGAGACACCATGTGTCTTTTTTTAGTAGTGTTTGTTACTCGTCTGGTCAACTTCAGGAAAAAAAAGGTCAGCTAAATTATTCTGAGAGACTCCACTTCATTTAAGAATGGGTTTCTTTTCTGGTTGTTACTCACAAACCAGTTTTTTATTTTATTTAGTTATCTATTTATTTACTTACACATCCAACACGATGGTGATTCGGAAATTAGGAGAAATCTTTAGTTCTACATGTGGGAGGAAAACCCCAATGGGAAAACTCAAGCAATCAGGTAGGGATTCGAACCGGGGTCCATAGAGGTGACAGGCAGGGAAAGAAACCACTGAGCCAGCCTGATGCTAAATTATTATTTGTTTCACATTTTGCAAAAGCTTTGAATCTTTAAATTTTAAGGGGAAAAACCTCATGAGAGTAATTTTTGATTTTAGAGAAAGAGTACGCTGTCTCGATGTGACGAACAAAGGCAAAGAGCATCCTCGATACGCTCAGTAGAGTTGCACCGAGGCAACCAGATGAATCGCATAGCTGCAGAAAGTCCAGCACACAGTCATCAGGATGGAGGGAGTGAGACTGCAGAGGACTGGGATCGAGTCTCTCTCAGGTGATGATCAACAAAATTTACACCCCGGCAAAATATCAAATTAGTATACCAAAGTTTTTCTGAAAAACTTGATGAATGTTTATTTTACTAGCTTCTAGAAAACTAGAAGGAAAAAGCTTTGAAAGATTTTGCACTTTTAAGGGTAATGGTAAAATTTAACCTAGGCAATGTCCCCGGTAGTCTTGGTTCCAAGACGCTCCAGTTGTGTAATCACGAATAGTCCTGGAAAAACATTGTTACCGCTAGAGGGCGTTAGGTGACTACACAACTGGAGCGTCTTGGAGCCAAGACTACAATGTATGTCCCATCCCAGGCTGATTTTAATTTTCGGACTGTGTATTATTAGCTTTTAGCATTAATATTTTTGTTTTCAGAACAAATCCAAGTGCCTACCCCGGATGGATCTCAGACATGGAGAGCTTAGATGGCAACAACGAGCTAAATGAATACCGACCTTTGACCTTTCATGGGGTCATACTACGGAGTCACCTTGTGATGTTATTGAAGAAGAATGTCTGTTACACTGAAGACACTTCGGTAAGTTGCTGCAACGCTCTTAATTTAAAGGGGCTGTCTACAATTATCGACATTATCACGAGCACAAAACTGCACTTAGAGGCCGGGGGTCTGTGGCCCGTGTACGCTTTCTAAATTAAGAAATTTTTTGATTTTGTTAATTTGTATCATGGCAGTAATCGACGTCTTGATGGCAAAATATACCTTTGGTTTTCGGAATTGTTCAATTGTTTTAATCCTATGTAAATGTGGATATATACAAGAAAACTAACATGTAAAAATTTCATTTCAAAAGATAGTGGTGTTTTTGAGATATCGCCCAAAATCCGGAGCAGTTTTGTCCACGCAGGAAGAATAATCCGCAATAGGAATACACAATCTGAGAAGCGTTTCTGACAGTAACTTTTCTCAGGTTTACATTTTGGGGGATAAAAACCAATTTCACATCTTCCATAACCACAGTGAAAGGATTCTCAAAATGCTTCATACTATCCAAAGCTGCTGTTCTTCTAATGTAGTAAGGGTTTTTTCCATTAATTTTAAGAGTGATTTGGAGTAAATCATTGATTTGTACAAACCTTTGTGGATTAGAATCGAGTGCCAGCTACATGTATACCAAACTCCCAGCCATCATATCGTACATCATACAGCTAGCTTCCGATAGAATCAACAGTGGAACTAGACTCAAAATCAAGTCGTTGTATTGGCTTGTATAGCTGTTGTTTCCCTCCCTCAGCCGGGCCAAATTCATTGCTCTGCTTACAGCGGTATTCTTTTGCACTTCAAGGTGGCAGGGTTTGGGGAGCGGGGACCTTAAAAAGTGTTCGGTTTGGACTACGGGAAAGCTCCATTAAAGAATTTCCGAGCTTGGATGAGCGTTTAATCTGCCTGGGCCAGTCAGCAGCCCTACTGGTTTGTGCATGATTCAATGTCCACTGTTTGGAAAAGGAATTACATGGAGATAGCAGGTGTTAGTTGCCAGACGAAAAGGATGTTTCATTTCGGCCTCTTTCTATAATGGCGCTTTGCTGTAATGTTTACGCTTAATGAAAATTATTACCTGTCGCAAGCTGCTTATCAACCAAGACGACCTGTGGTATTAATGCAAAACTTTTGAATGGCCTCGTATTTCAACCCTAGCAAGGCCTTCAGAAAGGCTAAAATCTTTGTGTGTGCAATTTCTGAAGGTCTTCACAGGAAGATGTTTTAAAGTGTCCTGTCACCAGAATGATATTTTTCTTATTATATCTGTTATTATCCGCAGAGTACATCCCAGACCCATCTGTCCTACAGTGAGCTGACAGAAGACTACCCCAGATATCCCGATATTTATGACATTGATATTGGTGCTGTTAATCCCAATATGATAATGGTGAGTGGCAGTCACGTTCTACGCTATCCTATCAGCTTAAAGGTTTTTTAATTTTTATTTTAATGAGAGATTGCTTAACATCAGAAGGCTGGACGGCCACTTCAAGGTGAGGGCTATTCTTAAGAGATATTGGCTCTCGACCCAAATCACCTGCCACCTGGGGCACATTGCCACCTACTCCTGGGGCTGAAACAAGGTTACCCCCTTCACAGTATGTAAGGATGTAAGCATGGGTATCATCCACCAGGAGCCCGGCTGGTAGAGCAGAATGCACTACTTTCCCAACTTTTTACAAAGCAACTATGGTTAAGTGCCTTGCTCAAGGGCACAAGTGCCATGACTGGGATTCGAACCCACACTCTGCTGCCGACAACACCAGAGCTTGGGTCCGGTGAACTAGACTGCTCGGTCACGACACGCCACACACTGGTGTAAGGGAAAAAACAAAATATTATAGTCATAATATGGCATCGCTAATATTATTGAACTTTGACACAATCTTCTTCAATAAAATCGCCTTGAAAAATAATACAGAGTTTACATAATGAAAACAGATATTTGGTTTTGTTTTAGAGATTTAGATTTCTATGTGAACTTTGACCTTTTGGGCGGAATGACAGTAGTAGGTGTAGTCTTGTGCCAGTTGCTGCTGGTACAATCTCTAACAGGTTGATAAAGGGTTTCTTTTTTCAGCATCAGGACTGAAGGATGCAAAATTCTATTTAGAAAGAGTTTCTGAAATGGTTCTGAGATATGAGAAAGCAACTACCGGTATTCTTCATCATGTTTTTACTCCAACCAACTTCAAACCAAGAGAGTTTTGAATTCTTGTTTGATATATTTTTTAAACTGGTTTTGATTTATTTGATCTTTTCAGGATGTGACGAAATATATGAACCCCTGCCCTAATACGGTATCACCTGAAACACCCGTCTCCAAAGTGTTTAATATCTTTCGTACCATGGGCCTACGACACCTGATGGTAATCAACAGCTGTGGAGAGGTAGGTGCAAAAAATGAAGAAAAACTTGTTTTTATTTTTCAGATAATAATAAACACTATAGACGATGTGACCTCTGTTTACATTCAAACCGCCCTCTGTTGACAAGTCTTTTGTCCAAGTCATGTTCCGCCGGGCAAAAAGACGCGTAGTCATGGTAATTGCGTGTACTTTCTAGCTGGCTGTCAAGTACATGTACACAAAGGTTTTGCCCGGCGACATGCGCGCGCATCATGTTATGATTTTCAAATGACGTCAGAGGTCACATCGTCTATAATAGAAGCTTCTTATATAGCACTCAAATTCGTCACACATTGACGCTCAAGACCCCCCAACATTATTATAGCATTATATCACACATGATGGGTGTATCAAAGCGCTCAGTATTTTGTCTGCAAGGTAAGTGGAGCTACGCTTTTGAAGTATGAGACCTATTCCTTTACTTAGCACCATATAATGGATTACAAGGTGCTGTGGTGCAATATACGCAGCCATTCAAACCAGGAACACCGCGGCGAACCCCTTCTCTTTACGATAAGTGCACTGGGTTCTTTTAAGTGCATTACACAACACACGGGACCTACAGTTTCACGTCCCATCTGAAGGACGAAGCAATAATGGTTAAGTGTCTTGCTTAAGGACAAAAGTATCATGACCAGCACTCGAACCCACTCTCTGTGGTTCAGAAACACCATAGCTTAAGTGCCCTTATCTTCTCGGCCACGACACACCAATTTGCAGATGCATTTGGTGCCCGATATGTGGCATGGTGTACATCTCCTAGTGTGTCTTCAGTGTTTTCTTGGAATCTCAGGAATTCTTTAGATGATCTTAGGGGGGTACTTCTTTACAAGAGGAAAAGAGTGCCCTAAAGTATGGGAACATTTTATTTTATTTTTTTTTATTTTTTATTTTTTATGCCACATATCAGGCGTGGTATATTCAGATGTTTGTTTAAATTTGCGTTGTTGTATTTTATATAACACCCAAGTAAAATCTTGACTTTTGATTGGAGGATTGTAGGTCACATGGCATTCATTAATCATACCAATACGTGGCCTATGTAAAAACTAAGCAGTTTGGTATCAATATGGGTCATTAGTAGGGACAGCGACCCATAACCATTTAGATTTCAGTTTCAAAATGGATCATTCATTATTTTGATGGTCATAGAAAAATCAAAATACCATTCTCTAATAAAGGAGAATTTAGTCGCATTTCACTGACCTTTAAGAATGCATCCAATCTCTGACCCATTATGAACTATCTACGTACATTGTGCTCTTAGAACAACCTACTGCTTAATCTGATGCTCCACTTTTAGTTTTGGCATCTATTTACACCCACAAACAAGTCAGAATTCTAGAGAAGCATTAAAGAGAAATTAAAGTCATAATTTTGACTTACCGGTACATCTTATAATTATGGTTAGCAAAAGTCATAATGACTTATTCACCTAATAAATATGACCTAATTGGCCCAAGTAATAATTATGACATATGCTAACTTATACAGTTGGAATATAAGTCATAATTATGACTTGTACTAGTTCATATTGAGATATAAGTCATAATTGTGACTTTCTTTTAGTTTTCTCAATGACCCCTTTAACGCTTCCAAAAATTTCAATGCAAAAAAGACGACTTAAGGATATCAAGAAACGCTTCCATTTTAATTTTATATAATTTACAAAATTCTTCCAATTCTACAGATTTTGGGGATTATCACAAGACATAATTTAACCGATGAATTTCTGGAGGAGAAGCTCGAGATGTACGGCTACAATGAGCATTGACATAAGAACAACTGTGAATCCAACTCGATGTCTAAAACATTCTAGTTTATCAAACTCAAGCTCTGAGTCATCAGAGTGTGGATTCGAATCCTGGTCATGACACTCTGTCCTTGGGCAAGCCACTAAACTAAAACTGCCTTGCTTTACGTGGAGTATGTGTACGATTTCACAAAGTACTAAGCTTCATCTTAATAATAATAATAGTAATAATAATTAATAGTGACTTCTTAAATTGCGCTCATATCCGTCACTCGGTGACGCTCAAGGCGCTTCAACAGCCAGTATTTTCCTGCAAGGTATGTGGAGCTACGTTTTTTTGAAGTATTAGACCTATTCCTTTACATAGCACCATGTACAAATGTAATGGTTTACAAGGTGCTGTGGCGCAATATGCAGCCAATCAAACCAGGAGCACCGGGGCGAACCCATTCTCTTTTCGAGCATTACACAACACACGGGACCTACGGCTTTACGTCTCATCCGAAGGACGAAGCAATAATGGTTAGGTGTCTTGCTTAAGGACACAAGTGTCACGACCGGGACTCGAACCAACACTCTGCTGAACAGAAAAACCAGAGCTTGAGATTGGTGCTCTTATCCGCTCGGCCACGACACGCCACTGTCAGTATCACCATAGTGATTTGTATTAGGACATCACACACTTTGCTTAGCAATTAAGATGGATAAACAGTTGAGATCAATCTGAACTCTTTGTGAAATTGGCTCTAAGCCTGCTACTTCACAGAGAGGTCATTTCCTCCATGGCCCTGCTATGTTTACTGAGCTCTGTGTGTAATGATCGATCAACAACAGCATTTTAGACAACCAAAAGATTGTGTCAGTATTTTGATGACGCCGTCTGCAGTTGGGTTATATTTTGTTAAAGTCCCAACAATCATGCCGCCGAAGTGTCTGCCATTTTAGTGACAATGATGTACACAGTTTGACATTCAACTCAATAAATGAATTCCTCTTAACGTCCTTGTAAAGCGTAAGTAATTTTGTAAAACCAAAAAGAAAAACCCCAAAACTATTAAATAAATTGTCATTGCAACAACCGTACAAAAAAAAATAATAATAATAATGATTCAGGACAACCAATAGCAAAGAGACAGTTCTCCAAGCATTTTTAACTTCCATGTAAAGGTTAAAAATTATTTTTAATGAAAGTACTAAATCAACTCATATTGATAACACTAACAGCCAAAATAGCAATGATTTTTTGTTGTTGCAATAATTCTGATATTTGACATGCCAAAAGTATAAACAGATGTGCTTATTTCTTACCAAAGCTGATCTCGTTCCTAATTTTATATGTAATAATTTTTGTATCAAAATTTATAATTTTATAGAAATTAATTGAAAGCATTTATATCTTTGTACTGATAATTTTATACACATATGGAAAGGAAGCACTGAAAATCAATGCCGATTGGCTCACGAAAAGTTACTGCTTTGTGCACATGCTTGTTTAAAACAATCTAACTTAGTACTCGTGTATTAAAATGCACGTATTTTGAAGCAATACATTTTTAAATGGTCGCCCTAAACTGCTTACAGTTAGACGAATCACAAGATCAAAAAAGATTCTATCACAGAATCACACTTCCAGGGGTTATGATCGTGCAAGGCATTCTGGGAAAGAAAACAAATTGCCGCTGCACGATTGTACACCGTCACATTCCTTTTTGTCATAATAGAAAGGATTGCTATTATTGAACGAGGCCAGACTTTCTGCTTAGGCCTTATCCGAATTGTTGGCTGCAGCTATGACTGTTGCTATGGACTACACTAACTGCTAATTCTGACACAGCCTTAGATCATAAAGCCTGTACACAAACAAACTAGCTCAGCGCAGAAACAGGTTACCAGCTAAAATTACATAAAGTTTGTATCGTTGTGACTGGTACCCCACTCAATTTTTGCTTAGCAATGAAATTTGTCAAACAGTATTTTCTGCTTACAGGCTTTATGAAATTGGACACAGGGGCCGATTTCATAAAGCTGTCAAGCAGACAATGCTGCTTAGAAAGTTTCTTGTCTAAGCAAAAAACAAACAAAAAAGGGCACCAGCAATGTAAACCTTATGGCATAGCACTTTTTGCTTTCAGGCTTTATGAAAGTTGACCCCAGTAGGCCGACCAAATTTTGTTATTTTCCTATAAACTGTCAAAGGTCAAAATCATTTTTAAAAAAACAAGGGGACTGCTCTTGCCATGACAAATGTTTACTTCTGTAACCATGAAGGTTGTATTTTGAAGTACATTTTTGTTATACACTAAAATTAATGGTCATAATTTTTTAATTTACTTCTTAAAAAGTACAAGTATGAAGTATCACGTGACAATCAAAATGCATATGAATTTAAAATTGCCGCTTAAAATGATACAAGGTCGTTTACCCAGGCAGCTTCCCTTGTGGTTTATTATTTGATAAAATGATACAACATGAAACTGCACCGAATTACAAATATGTTTTCTTAAATTGATGGCTCAAAGATATGGCATCACCCAGCAAGAGTGTAATATACAAAAATAATGCATTTTATAAAATTCCATTATTGTACAATTAATTATGGTAATGATTTTCTGAATGTGTTATTAAAATATCACAAGATTAATATTTCATATAATTATCATGGTTTTATGAAAAAATATATATTCAGTTTTCGGAATAATCGTTTTTAAAATGTTATAATTTTTTCTAAACTAAAAACTATTGCTGTTAACCTTTTGGCTTTGAGGCACCATTATCATTTCTGCAAACATTGTTTTTTACCGGAATTTCAAAAACCATTTTGTACTCGCTGTTAAAATAATCGGCATAGATAATGACAATTGAAGATGGATATATACATAGAAGCAACTCAAGTGATAAGTTTATCTGAAATGGAAAAGGGTAATTAGTTTAAATACAATTTCTAGAGAAATTGAGTTAAAATCTGGGACATCTTAAAAGTTCTGAGAAGGTAATAAAAAAAATCGAGCATTGAAGGGACAATAAGAAATATTAAAGATAATCATAAGTCATAATTACGACTTGTGTCAATTAAACCATATTTATTAGTTTATGTAAGTCATAATTAGTGACTTAAATTGTCTTTCCCTTTAATAGCTTTTGTAGCAACTCACATTTTTCAGGAGTCTTAATTTATCAGTTTCGTAGTAAATAATTCCAGCAATGGAAATAGTTCAATCTAGATTACAACTGGCATTTCAGTGCAAACGATGTAATGGGCCCCTCTTTCAGATCCAATGTTTATACAAAATGGAAAATGCAACAAATATAGGAAAATAGTATTTTTTAAGATTATTGAAAAACTGCTCTTCCAAATCAAATTTAATTTCAGTAAAAAGTGGATAGTGTTGTTAAATTCAAACAGGATTGGAACTGCCTCTTGACACCAGCATGTCTAGTGGTGGTATGTCACTGTCCTAAAATGTGGGTGTCATGGGTTCAAACCCCATCAGAGCAGACTGGCTTCTTCAGAAAGCTCCGAGTAAACAGTGTTTATCACATGTCAGTGTAAAGGCAACACCAAAATCATTCTTATACATTTGTTTAACACAAGAAACAGGGTCAGCAGTTATTGTGTATGAAAATGACTGGAATTGGCTTGCAGGCCTGGGTCTCACATCTATCTTAGACTCTGAACCTCTCATGGTACAATTCCGGATATATAGACCATATTACCTTTGTTTACAGAGTGGTGACCTTGCACATTCTTAAGTGTTTTCTATATGGGAAAATTTACATTTTGTGTCATAATTTTCACATAAGCAACAGCTGTACAGCTTTTGAGATGTCACCCCTTTCTTCATATCAAAAGTTGAGACAAATCAGACAGTGCAATCTCCATAAAACATAAGATTTGTTGTTTTCTTCCATTGAGCTGTGTACAAATGTGCCTGCAGGAAGTCCAGGCTCTGTGGCTCTTTTGTAAACATGTGATGTCACAGGTGACCAGAGATGCCAACATTTACGATTTAGGCGTAATTTGTACGATTTATTTATCAAATTACGACAATGCGATCATCGCCTCGTTCTTTACGATTTTATAAATATCTAGTAATAAAACATTTAATGTACGTGTTGTGTCTTGAATCCTATTTATTTTCATAGCGCGTATCACTAAAATGTATTCGGTATCTGACTTTTTGTGCGAATTGTAGCGCATGAAACAGCGAATACGTAGGCCCTTTTCGAAACGACCGGTGAAAACAACGCGCCCACGGTAGAAGAGCCTAATTGGGCGTAATAAGTATTAGGCTGGTGTCCTCGATTTACACGTAGACAATGTGTGTTAGAAGACTGGCAACCAGCCACCATGGTCAGTTGCTAACCAAATTGCCCCCAGGTATACTGATGTTGATATTGGGGCGTTTGAGAAAACCGCGTGTAGTCTTGCTCGTCGTACTACACTGTTGATAAAATCATGTTTATTACGGTGCTCGTTGTTTACGCGTGCCAGGTAAAACCAATATAATAATACAATAGTTTGATTAGTTTTTCGCTTGTTGGAGTACAACGATGGATTCATTACAACATGATTTTATAGAGGATTACAACTTCGTAGTGAAATCTGCTCGCAGTCGCTGTGACTTGACATCAACATTGCACACAGCGCGCCGGATCCGGAGCATACGACATCGTCAAAAGGCACAGAACATGTATGACACTGATCTCTGTTAAATGCTATATATATTGCCTGAGGGAAAATTACTCTTTTTTAATTTGAAATGTTGGCATCTCTGGGTGACAGGTCACATCGTCTATACAGACTCAGTGCATCACCAGAAATACGTTTGTTGACTTTAATTTCTCTCTCCCTTTGGCGAGTGCTTTACTTCATTCAAGAAAACTTAAATGCTCAAGGGGATTTCGAGAAAATCACGAAATCAGGGGAAAAAAACTCACATGAAGAAAGTTTTCAAACCATCTGGACTTAAAAAAAAAAAAAATCTTGCAAACTATCTTTCATACCAGTCATCTGTTCTACTGGTCGCCATTGCATCTTCAATAGCAATTTCTTCAAACTCCAGTGACTCTAGGGAAATGTCGGACCCTTGACTTCCAACCTCATCCCCCTCTGTGTCAAGTCCTTCTCTTCGATGAAGCTCCGCCTCAACCTCTTTAAGGATGAGTTCTTCATCCCATTCTACATCATCCTCATCTTCCTCCACCTCCTCCTCTTCTTCCTCTTCTTCATCTTCATCTTCATCTTTGTATGTCTTTGTCATGTCAGATAAATCCCACTGATATAAAAAAAGTACATTAATTCATCAATTAATTAAAGTTGTTGATAAATAATAAATAAAAGTCATCAATAAAAAATTGCCATCACTATGAATTCAAAAGCATAAACAAAAATTCATTTGAAATACATATTTGAAAGAATCTGTTTTTTAAAAGATCACTAAAGTATAACAGGTCTTTTTTTTTGGGGGGGGGGGAGAAATTTTCAGTAATGAATATCTGATGGTAAGTCACTTAAGTTGCTTATTTTTTATTTTATTTCATGGTTTATTAAAACATTCAACTTGGTTACCAATGGCAAAATTACATTGAATTTACAACTTTAAAAATGTATAAAAATGCATCAAAGTCTTAGATAGGATTAAGAGAAGATGGAACATTAAACATTAAAACAGCCTTAGTCTTTTTTGATAATTTTGAAGTTTCTAGATCATCCTGTGGTTTACTCGCCTCCAACTCATCACCAAAATTCTCCACGGCGGGTTTGGATTGAGATTTTTGTCTACGTCCACCTCTTGGGTGATCAGGTGGAGGGGGTATAGCCTGAAGTGGTGACCTTTGACCTTCATCCTCTCCAGAGTACTGTCTTGCAAGTTGGTCTTGTCTGTCAATGTTTGGATCAATCATGTCCACCTTTGTGCTTCGGAGTCTCTTTAAAGGATAATCGGGATTTCAAACGAAATTTAGTGAAAAGCTTATAAATGCATTGATAGAAATCAAGGCATCTTTAGATCAATCTGTAAAATTTAGCCTGGAATGAGTGCAATAAATCCCCATTAAACCACTTTTCACATCAAACAAATTTCCCAGAAATACTTAGAAAATTGTGCTGCTCTTTTCATTTCATTTCATTTCTTCGCAGGTAAAAACATTCAAATTAAAAAACAAAAGTATACAAACAATTAAAAGGCAAAAGATTAAACAAAATAAATTCCCAAAACAGGACAATGGCACAGCTGAAGGATAACAAAATAAATTTAATCACTGTCTAGTTTTTTTCAAATGCTATTAGACAAGAAAAAAAAAACCAACCAAACAAACAATCCAAAAGCTTCAACACCACATACAAAAGAAAACCAAAACAATTAGACTTGAACATTATTTTTAACCCACTGAAATAAACTAAGGAGTTGAAGCACAAAGGACAACATTGGTAATTGTTGAAGACCAGTATCAACACTTGATGTGACCCAACATATACATCAAATAAGAAACCTGTGAAAGTTTTAGCTCAGTTGGTCATCAGGGTCACAAGAAAATAGTGAAGCAAAAAACCTGTATGTTTTCGCTCTTTTCAAACATAGGGTTCAGGACTTGCAAAATCAAAACTGTTTGTTATATGCATTTCTCAAAAACTATAGCATTCCAAGAAAACAATATTTCAATGGAAGTTTTCAACTATGATCATCTTCATACCATGTAAGTAGTGTGCAAATCTGTGAACATTTATTAGTTCACTCTTACCGATGTTCTATACACCCTTTAAAAGAGAAAAGAAAACAAGCCAATTACAAAAGAGAGAAACAAGTTGTCTGCAACAGCTTATTTAATTTCTGTCAGGGGAACCCAAGAATCTGTCACCAGAAGATGATTTCTAAGTAATCTTTTGGTAAAGGAATTGAGGTTTCCTGGTCATTGAGGAATTTTGTACAAACCTCATCTTCACTCTGGTGTTCATCTTCATCATCCTCATCCTCATGGATGGCAGAGAGGCGTGGTTCCTCCCCGGATGGCCAAACATCTTCATCATCATCTAAGCCCCGTTCTCTAACGTCTTCATACTCGGCTAATCTGTCATCTTGGTTTTGCTCCCAACGAGCCGCCAATTTCTGCTGGTTAATCTGTCTTTGCTGACGAGCTATGAGGTAAAGTATCTATTGGAATAAATCATTAAGGACTTTTTTTTATTTTTAGTTTCACCCAAGTTAGAGCAATGAAAGCAAGGTATACTTTTGGTAATTATCAAAGACCAGTATCCTCACTTGGTGTATCCCAACATATGCATAAAATAACAATTGGGGCTCAATTGGTCATCGAAGTTGCAAAAAGAAATAATGAAAGAAAAAATCACCCTTATTGCATAGAATTGTGTGCATCTCAGATGCCTGAGAGAAACTTAATGCCTGAAGCCTTTCTTAGATTCAAATTTTGGGTCAAAAATTTACCTCTTTTTCTAACAAAGTTTTATGCTATCAACAGCTCTCCAGCACACTTTTACCAAGTAAGTTTGTATAGTCATTAACTTGTGAAGTAATTACCAAAAGGCCCGGTGATAATAACAAAAACTAAAATGTAACAAAAAAAGAGGCGGTAATTAAACACAAAATTGCTTCGATGGGAATACCCCCCAATCTTCGACTGAGTAGGGTCAAAAGCTTTTGGAATTGAAAAAACAAACGACATGAAACCAAATGAAAGAGAAAAAAAAATAGCCAAAGTATTTTCATGGGGATTCTTTCCTCTTTAAACTCAAAGGTGGGACTGGAGTCAACATTCTTAATAGAAATCAACAAAGTAGGAAGCTAATAAGCAACGGAAAGGAAAGAAAACACGAGCACTCTTGAGTTCTCCAAAGGGGGGCTCTGTTGGATATTGAAGGATAATGAAAAGTTTACCAGTACACAACAGCAATTGCAAAAACTAAAATTTAAATAATTGGTTTAAAATTTGTAAGGATACAATAAGATCAAACACCATGCCCATGCCACTGCAAAGATAAACAAAACAAAAGGAAACTGAAGTGGTTTAAAATAACAAATAATAAACACAAACTTGCTTTCAACAATTCTAGTCCTAGCAGTGCCATAAATCGGCAATGACTTATGGAGTAACTTTGAAATCAAAAGCAAGAACTAATAACACCTAATATAAAAATACATATATTTGAAAACGGAAGAGATTGTAAAGAATTCCTACCAGATGAGTAACCACGGTAACGCGTTTATCAAGAAGGCAAAATTCTGGCTGAACATTATGATGGAAAGTATGTAGCAAATGTTGGCCAAAATAGCGAACGTGTTGACGTGAAAATGGCGAAGCAGATATTCACAGTGATGAAGCTGAAATGAAATGAACACAATAAACCATTGTTATTATTTTTATTAACCTTTCTTTCACCTTTTGGGTGTAGACAGAAAAATTTACTAGAATGGGGTTTGGACCTGCAACCTCCGGATTAACTGTCCGTGCTCTACTACAACTGACCTATTTGTATAGCCCTAATGTTGGCGACTCCCTATTTTGTCAATATCTTTGTTCAGCGGTGCCAGTCAGAAGCCATTCAATCCTTTTATAACTGCCGTGTAGCCAGGGATCACATCCAAGCTTACGATACAACCTGGGAAGCACTATGTATTGAAATCACCAATAGGGCGATGCAACCTTTTGTTTTAACATCAAGTAACAACTCATAAGGGAACTGACTGAGTAAATATAATTCAATTTTTTAATGAATCAAGAAGAAACAAATTACTAGAAAGGGATTTGAACCTTTGACCCCGGCTAAATGTAATGTCAGGCCAATCAATGTTACCATTACCCTCAGAACAAAGACAACAGAATAGCAAGAATTTGGGTGTAAAATTGATTGCAACACTAACTTTATCAATCTCTAACAGGGTGTATTTTTTCCAAGAACTTTTTCCATACTTACTCCATCTTTTATTAGTGGTACTTTAGCAAGCGAGTAGGCAAACACTGCAAAGATACCAAGTGTGAAACCAAAGTTGTCCACGGGTGACTGAAGTAAAAAAATAAAAATAAAATAAGAAAGGGCCAGCTATAAAGAATCAATTCTGCAGAGAGTTATTCATTTATGTATTTTTTTTTTTAATTGCCCCAAAACAAGGTCAAAGGGCGACTGGTGATCCAAATTTAATGACATGCTCACAGTGTATATTGGAAACTAAAGAATAAAAATTTCCTACTCCTAACACAATAGCGTAACTTTATTCAGATATTTGTTCTTCCTGCGACACGAACAGGAACCAAAAAAGAACAACTATTTTTTATTTTTTTTTATAATTGTTTTAAAACAATTCAGCAACTTATTTTACCTCTGACACCATCAAAAGATTTCTCCCTGTGCCAAATGTTTGAACTCTTCTTTGTTGCCATGGAGATGATGCAAGTGGGAGATACACCATCGCTGGTAGCCATGTCATTAATATACACATAATGCGGGTACGGTTACCATTATGCTTGCCTTTTGGTCTGTCAGGACTATTCCATTCACCTGTAGGGTTGTATATTGCTAGTAGCAGGTGAACATGATAACATACATTAAAACATTTCAATGTACAAAATTGTTTTACAAGTTTACTTATTAAGTTAAGGCGGAATAGCTAAATATACAGTGTTGAATGAGGTGTCTAACTACCCTATTACTGAAGCAATACTTAAAGGCACTGTACACATTTGGTAATTACTCAAAATATATATTAGTATAAAAACTTACTTGGTAACGAGCAACGGAGAGCTGTTGATAGTATAAAACATTGTGAGAAACCACTCCCTCTGAAGTAACGTAGTTTTTGAGAAAGAGGTAATTTCTCACTAAAATAATGAAAAACTTCTTGCCAGAAGCCTTTTATTCCTATCTGAAAGCACACTAATTTGTACAACAAGGGTGTTTTTTCTTTCATCATTTTCTTGCAACTTCAATGACCAATTGAGCCCAAATTTTCACAGGTTTGTTATTTTATGCATATGTTGGGATACACCAAGTGAGAATACTGGTCTTTGACAATTACAAAACGTGTTCAGTGCCTTTAAGCTAAGAAAAAGAACTATTAATATTGCGTATGAAAGTATTGAATTGTTCCAACAGGACTAAAGTAAGATGTTTGTGTCCACTCTGGTAGCTTTGTAGAGAAGAGAGAGTGTGTGTGGGCACACCCAGCTATATCTTTCTAGCCTTAGTGTCCTGCCTAATCATGCATGAAAATAACAATAGGCTACCTGCACTTTTAGATGCCCTGGGATATCCCGGTATAAATTTAAATAAAGGCACTGTGGACTTGAAGTGGTGACTTGATACAAAGGGTGGTCACTACAAGTACCATGTACCTTACCCTGCAAAAAAAACCACCCCAGGCATACATAGTACAAAATAAATTGTAACAGTTTTATTTGGTTGTGACAGCGTGGAGCATATAGCCAACTTAACACAGACAAAAGTGTAATCATCCCTTTTCAAATAGCAATGGTGTTTTCAAAGGGAAATAAATGAAAGTGAACGGCACCACTTACTGTACGGAATTCTTTCAGGTTCATAGGAAGAAAAAGAGCATCGGATGTAGAGGAAGTGGAGGAAGAATATGACATCAGAACCAACCAAATATCCTGCAATTAACACCTGTAAATAATATCAAGAAATCAAATAAAATGTTGCATCCTCTTATAAAGGTGATCCCCTGGCTGCCGCTTCCCAGGTTGCATCGTAAACTTGGGTGTGATCCCTGGCTCCTGGCAGTTAACAGTTAGTATGGCTTCTGACTGGCACCTCTCGAACAATGATATTGAAAAAATAAGGCTAGATAGCTCAGTTGGTAGAGCGTCGGCACGTTAATCCGGAGGTCGCTGGTTCAAATCCTGCTCTAATCAATTTTTCTTTGTTTAACCCAAATCATTTTGAAATCAGATAAAGAAAGACAGTTGCGCAACTTCAATGATTTGCTAGATATATGAACTAGTGTCTTTAGACACACAGTTTTTTAATTTCTAGCAAATTTGGCCAACCTTTTACCAAATCCGGGCTAAAACATTGATAACTGAGTTAGTAACAATTCAAAGGGTGCATGATTAGGTTAGGTTCACTTTTACTAATCCTGACCATCTTAGAATGGGTTGTCTTGTGGTCTGCTTCCAATTGTTTTGTTTTCTTGCCTTGATCTATAACTATTTTGTTGCCTTCAATATTAATTGGCATCCTTTGGTAAAGTTTTGATAACTAGGCTGTTTGGTTCTCTTAACCTAACTCATTAACCAAGAGCATATTGGGGATAACTAGGCTGTTTGGTTCTCTTAACCTAACTCATTAACCAAGAGCATATTGGGGATAACTAGGCTGTTTGGTTCTCTTAACCTAACTCATTAACCAAGATCATTGGGAATAACTAGGCTGTTTGGTTCTCTTAACCTAACTCATTAACCGAGAGCATTGGGAATAACTTAGCTGTTTGGTTCTCTTAACCTAACTCATTAACCGAGAGCATTGGGAATAACTAGGCTGTTTGGTTCTCTTAACCTAACTCATTAACCGAGAGCATTGGGAATAACTTAGCTGTTTGGTTCTCTTAACCTAACTCATTAACCGAGAGCATTGGGAATAACTAGGCTGTTTGGTTCTCTTAACCTAACTCATTAACCGAGAGCATTGGGAATAACTAGGCTGTTTGGTTCTCTTAACCTAACTCATTAACCAAGAGCATATTGGGAATAACTTAGCTGTTTGGTTCTCTTAACCTAACTCATTAACCGAGAGCATTGGGAATAACTAGGCTGTTTGGTTCTCTTAACCTAACTCATTAACCGAGAGCATCGGGAATAACTTAGCTGTTTGGTTCTCTTAACCTAACTCATTAACCGAGAGCATTGGGAATAACTAGGCTGTTTGGTTCTCTTAACCTAACTCATTAACCGAGAGCATTGGGAATAACTAGGCTGTTTGGTTCTCTTAACCTAACTCATTAACCAAGAGCATATTGGGAATAACTTAGCTGTTTGGTTCTCTTAACCTAACTCATTAACCGAGAGCATTGGGAATAACTAGGCTGTTTGGTTCTCTTAACCTAACTCATTAACCGAGAGCATTGGGAATAACTAGGCTGTTTGGTTCTCTTAACCTAACTCATTAACCAAGAGCATATTGGGAATAACTTAGCTGTTTGGTTCTCTTAACCTAACTCATTAACCGAGAGCATTGGGAATAACTAGGCTGTTTGGTTCTGTTAACCTCACTCATTAACCAAGATCATTGGGAATAACTAGGCTGTTTGGTTCTCTTAACCTAACTCATTAACCGAGAGCATTGGGGATAACTAGGCTGTTTGGTTCTCTTAACCTAACTCATTAACCGAGAGCATTGGGAATAACTTAGCTGTTTGGTTCTCTTAACCTAACTCATTAACCGAGAGCATTGGGAATAACTAGGCTGTTTGGTTCTCTTAACCTAACTCATTAACCGAGAGCATTGGGAATAACTTAGCTGTTTGGTTCTCTTAACCTAACTCATTAACCGAGAGCATTGGGAATAACTAGGCTGTTTGGTTCTCTTAACCTAACTCATTAACCGAGAGCATTGGGAATAACTAGGCTGTTTGGTTCTCTTAACCTAACTCATTAACCAAGAGCATATTGGGAATAACTTAGCTGTTTGTTCTCTTAACCTAACTCATTAACCGAGAGCATTGGGAATAACTAGGCTGTTTGGTTCTCTTAACCTAACTCATTAACCGAGAGCATCGGGAATAACTTAGCTGTTTGGTTCTCTTAACCTAACTCATTAACCGAGAGCATTGGGAATAACTAGGCTGTTTGGTTCTCTTAACCTAACTCATTAACCGAGAGCATATTGGGAATAACTTAGCTGTTTGGTTCTCTTAACCTAACTCATTAACCGAGAGCATTGGGAATAAATAACTAGGCTGTTTGGTTCTCTTAACCTAACTCATTAACCGAGAGCATTGGGAATAACTAGGCTGTTTGGTTCTCTTAACCTAACTCATTAACCAAGAGCATATTGGGAATAACTTAGCTGTTTGGTTCTCTTAACCTAACTCATTAACCGAGAGCATTGGGAATAACTAGGCTGTTTGGTTCTGTTAACCTCACTCATTAACCAAGATCATTGGGAATAACTAGGCTGTTTGGTTCTCTTAACCTAACTCATTAACCGAGAGCATTGGGGATAACTAGGCTGTTTGGTTCTCTTAACCTAACTCATTAACCGAGAGCATTGGGAATAACTTAGCTGTTTGGTTCTCTTAACCTAACTCATTAACCGAGAGCATTGGGAATAACTAGGCTGTTTGGTTCTGTTAACCTCACTCATTAACCAAGATCATTGGGAATAACTAGGCTGTTTGGTTCTCTTAACCTAACTCATTAACCGAGAGCATTGGGGATAACTAGGCTGTTTGTTTCTCTTAACCTAACTCATTAAGCACTGAGAGCATTGGGGATAACTAGGCTGTTTGGTTCTGTTAACCTCACTCATTAACCAAGAGCATTGGGGATAACTAAAGGCTGTTTGGTTCTCTTAAACTAACTCAAGAGCATTGGAAATAACTAGGCTGTTTGATTCTCTTAACCTAACTAACTAACCAATAGCATTGACTTTTTGGTTGTCTTACCTAACTCATTGACCAAGAGCATAATTGGGGATAACTAGACTGTTTGGTTTTGTGAACCCAAGTCATTAACCAAGAGCATAAGGATAACTAGGCTGTTCGGTTCTCTTAAACTAACTCAAGGGCATTGGGGATAACTAGGCTGTTTGATTCTCTAATTAACCTTACTAATTAACCAAGAGCATTGGGGATTGAAAAGTCTGAAAAATCTCATCCCTATTTAGCTTTCCCAGGTCAACACAGGTCTGACCCCAGTGCTTTCCAGTAGAATTGAACTGAAATAAGTTCCGAACGGCTGTCCCAAGATGCATTTGAACGAATGCTGGGGAAGTTGGCTTTCAGTTAGCTCTTGTCGGGGGCTCACCCGGATGAGCAGATCCCGTTCGACCCCGGCAAGCTAATCGAACGCACCCACAGAGAGGGTGTAGAGGTTGGGGAGTGGTTGCTTCATGAATTACCTGTGTACCAAGCTGATGACTGAGTGTAGCGCCGATCAGACTGCATACGTTTGCAGAGCAGATGTGAACGAGTGTCAGGAGTTGTCGTTTGCTTCCATTACCTTCATTGTGTCTTGCTCTTAACAAACTGTCAAGTAGTTGAGAATAAAATGGTTCAACCAAAGCACTGACGAACAGTATTCATGAAGAGTTATTTATTAAAGTTATAATAATAATAATAATACTTTATTCAGGCATAAGAACAATACAAGCAAAATATCACAAAAAGCAAGATAAAAAAAAGAATACAAATTAAATAACCCGCCCCACCCCAATATACAGCATGGATAAAATTTTAAGTGAAAACATACAAAATAAGCAAGGCAAAGATAGAGCACACAAAAAGGGAAAACAACAAATAAAAGAACAACAAACCAGGGAAAACAGGCAAAACAAAAGGGCTGCCTAGGAGAAAGACAACAGTGAAATAAAACACTATCACCACAGAGGTGTGTCACTCCGACCCTCAAAAACAGTGACAATGACAGCCAAAACAAGAAACACACGTAGACCAACAAAAAACAGAGAACAGACGAACACAAGAAGCAGACGGACACGATGGAAACCAGGACAAAGCCGATTCAGTAAAAGTTAAAAATTAAAAAGGTGATTTTAGTTAAAGTTAAAAATTAAAAAGGTGATTTTTAAGTTCACTAAAAAAAATTGACAATGGGGCACACGTAAACCTATCTACAATGTTAACCGGATAAGAACTCCAGTTTCTGATAAAAAGACATGGCATAGAGTATTTAAATGTGTGCGAGCAAACAGGTGGTGAAAAGTTAACCTAGAATCAGAATGTCTGTTATTAACATTGATGAGACTCAGAAATGACGGTGGAAAATAACCCCGGTTACCAAACAAGAGCTGCATACAGACAAATTTCATGAGCAAGTACTCCCGTCGGGCACTCAGTGTACTAAGATGAAGCTCACATAGTCGTTCAGAATAAGGCTGCTCTTGTCTACGCTGATGTAAGATAAAGCGTGTAGCAAACCTTTGTAATTTCTCGAGTTGATCAATGTGCCTAACTCTGTACACACTCCAGACTGGAGAACAATAATCAAGGATAGGCATAACAATTGATTTATACAAAGCAAGCAAGGTTTTAGTATTACAATCTCCCATAACATGGCGCATAAAGCCAATAGTCTTGTAGGCCTTGGACGTGACGTTGTTAACTTGCTCATCCCAACTGAGATTGTGCTGAATATGAACCCCCAAGTAATTTCAATGTTTTCACCTCTTGAATATTAGTATGACCCAGAGAGTACAAAGGGGGGTAAGATTGCTGCTTAGTCCTGGTTAGGGCCATGACTTTGCATTTCAGAGGATTAAGTGTGAGTGAATTTTTGATAGCCCAGTCACTGATGATGTTGAGATCAGTTTGCAGTTGAACAACGTCACTGTCAGACCTTATCTGTTTAAAAAGAAAAGTGTCATCTGCATAATGATAAGGCAAGTTATTAAGATGTAAATTGAGGTCATTAATATAAATATTAAAAAGCAAAGGCCCCAGAACAGAGCCCTGCGGCACCCCAGACCCAACATCCGTCCAGGTAGAGTGACAACCGTGAAACACAACCCTTTGTTTACGATCACAGAGAAAAGAACTAATCCATGAAAGGAGAGGTCCTTCAATCCCATAGGTTTTCTGTAATTTCAGAATAAGCGTGTTGTGCGAAATCGAGTCAAAAGCTTTACTAAAGTCTAAAGAGACAATGTGAACACAGGATTTGGGTTGGTCTAGGATGTGAGACCACTTGGTTAAAGTGTCGGCAAGAAAAAGTTGACGAGTAATAAGAGAAGAAAGTCCATTAAAGGCAAAGTATACCTTTGGTTTTTGAACTGTTCTATTGTATTAATCCTATCTAAATAAATGTAGATACATAAAATAAAACTAACCTGTGAAAGTTTCAATTCAAAAGGTGGTTGTGTTTTTGAGAAATCGCTGAAAAACCGGAGCAAATATGTCCATGCAGGAAGAATACTCCCTAGTAGGAATACACAATCTGAGAAACGTATCTGACAGTAACGTTTCTCAGATTCAAATTGTGGTGCCTAAAAACTGATATGTTTTTCTAGAAGTGAAATGATTCTCAAAATGCTTTATATTATCGAAAGCTGCTGTACTTGCAACCAACAAGTTTGTCTTGCCATTAATTTTAAGAGTGATTACCAAAAGTATTTCTTCCCTTTAAGTTAACAAGTTATCAGGCCTGGAATTTCATGTTTGAGATGGCAAGGCCATTTTCATTTTGCAAAGTGCACTTCCATTCCAAAATCTCACAGTGCATGGGAACCTTTTGAAGGGGCACCACAAGACCAAGACCACAGCAACAGAGTCCATGCCCTTCGTGGGCTTCACTTCTAGGCCTGAATTACCAAACATCAGTTATCAATCAAGCATTTAATTGAATAATAATTCTAATCACCCATCTGTCTATCATAATCAATCAATCAATAACTCAATTAAAAGCTACCATTGTAACTGACCAAAATATATTTAAAAAGGCACACAATTAATGTGGTTATCATGATAACGAGCACAGAAGAACAACCCTTGATGTGTTTAGTTAACAATTAATCACAGAGACAATAAACACAGTCCTATGACACAGTTCCCTTTCACAAAAAGAAAAAAACACCAAAGTATCAAATACTAACAATGCATGGGATATTAGCCACAAACAGAGAGAAGCTATCCCAAAGAAAAATGCAACACGCTGCAGCCATGTCTCCAAGCACATGGCAGGGTAATTCCAGATGGCCTTTGACCCCTCAGAGCAATTCATCTGGTGCAATCTCTTAATCTCTTCATCCCAATCTATCCCCATGGTGATACAGTTTTTCCTCTTGAGATGCTTTTGAAGATGTTTTGAAACAGCTGCAAGAAGCATAACATGTTTTTGTTCATTAAAACAAATAATAATAAGTTAAGCATAATTTCTTACAAACCACTTTTCTAATACTATTTTAAAAGAGGGCTAAACTTTTATAAATTTATCTGAACAGTTAGTCTTTCTACATTCAGTTCTTAGCATGACTACGACAATAATAATTAAAGACCACTATCTGCACTCAATGTGACCAAACATACATAAAATGACAAAACTGTGAAAAATTAAACTTATTTGATCATCGAATCACAAGAAATCAGTGAAGAAAAAACACCTTAAATGTTTTCACTGTTTTCAAGTTATGGTTTCACAAGGTCAAGAACAATTTTTTTATTTTTTTTTCGCAAAAACTACAGCATTTCAAGCAAAACTGTTTGAATTTAAGTGTAGTTTCTCACCATGACCATCTTTATTCTGTGTAAGCTATGTGCAAATCTGTGAACATTTATATTTTCACTCTTATACCAATGTTGTGCTCTACTCAAGAGTACAAAATAATATTTTTTCTGCTAATGCTAGTTTGCATGATAGTCGTTCTCCTTAAATAGAACACAGTTTTGTACACATGAGTATGAGAAATGAATAACATTTAAATGTCAACAAAAATAAAGGAATTCGAAAGGAAACTTCCTTCTTATACCATGGTGGTAGAAAATAACAAACATACACACCAACATCCTTTGATACTAAATGATTTAATTTTTTACTTTGAAAAATGAAGTCTTAAAACAACACATAGTCCATGTTCAAAATTCGAATAGTTTCCAAAAAATATCCCGAGAACCGTAAAATGTGAAAGTATATGCCACCAAACACCAATAACTACTAATAGTAATAGTAGTCATTTAAAATTGTCCCTGACGATCAAACATCTTATTTTCCAGTTGCAAAAAGTTGTACACATGTCGAACTAAAACGTCCTTTACATACTGCTTCAATTAAATACTGAAAACAGCAGTTGCATTTAGTTTCTTACAAGTGAAATATTTAATGAGCGTTGAACAACCGCACAATTTATTTCTGGCGTGGCGGAAGCCAAGCACTGGCACAATTTTCAAAATAAATTCCGACAACCGCGATATACGGGCACGTCAGTTCTTTTTGCAGAATGTAAGTTTACAGACGTGCTTGTATAAAGGAAATAAAATAAAATGACCTACCTGAATATAATGTTACATGCAGAGGAAATTATCCTTAACCGTGTAACCCAGTACCACCATCACCTTTCCACTCACCGCCGCCATGTTTGAACTACGCTACGAGCCTATAATAATACAATCGGATGGAAATTCACGTAGGCCAGTGGCAAGGGGAAAAAAGGCAACACGCCTTTACAAACACAAAGTAGAGTTGCCTTTCATTGTAGAAAATTTATGAACCAGCTTCTAACAACCATTCGTTCAAAGGTCGTTTATAAAACCTTTATGTAAATATTTACCAACATTCCACCGACACATCATATTGATGCACGCAATATGTTTTTAAGCATGCAGTAAAAAGTTAGCGCTGAAATCGCACCTGAAATTTTTCCAATTTGCTCTAGGGGATACCACATTTAAAGAAATGTTTTATGTTTATGAATTAATTTTAAGCATTTCTCATCATAAACGAAGTAAATATTTTACTTCTAAAGTCTACACGACTCGTGCATTTTCAGCATTACCCACAATCTAGGGGGCCTACAAGCATTTTCCAGCATAACCTGTTACTGTAAAAGAAAGTCACACTTCAGTGATTTCGAACACCCCTACAAAAGAAAATCGTGCAACCTGAATGCAGAATTGAACATTCTTTCAAAATCGCCTGTTCCCATCCCACATCACGAAATTCAACTGAACATATTATTATTATTTCACAAGTATAGAAAAGGGACATGTATTTTGAGTGAGTTTGTAATGTAAACATTTGCTGTAAGTAAAATGTGTTCTAGTAGATTCCATAGAACCCTCCTGTAACATATTTATCCCATGGGCTACTCATGGTTCAAAAACCATTTACAGAAAATTTACGAGAAAAAAATCCAAACAAACAATTATTTCACTATCTCATTTTATCAGAAGAATTTATTGTACTTTCTTCTCGTGAGAACTCTCTATACATACATGTTAGCATTTAAAAAATAACAAATTTAAACTTCCACATCGCAAAGTGATATTACTAAAAAATATCAAATGCTATCATACGCTGACACCCCGAAGCTTCGAATATTTTCGAGGAATAATTGTATAACTATTTTCTTTCAAAATACCTTGATTCAAATGTAAAAACGTCACTTTAAAGGGGACATGGGTGTAAGTTGTTGAGAAAGTTTTACAAAGCACGGCAATAAATACCATATTTTTTCCACTGCAATGAAATTTTGTTGGTTGGTTCTGGGTGCAGATTGGCCAACCTGTAGCCGTCAATCAAACCAAACCACAACTTCCACGCCCACAATGTAAATTTGACAGAAGCACAATTTTCAAGATATGAAGCACTTTATTACTGATATCGACGGAAATGTAACTATGGTAGTAAAAACATCAGCAACGTTGTGAACAATATGTGGCCCCCCAAAATGGTCTTGATCAATAATTTTGTGATATTCCTCAAGCATTTTTCGCCAAGTACCATTTCTCAAATGAATTTCTCCCTTCTAGGAAAAGAAAATTGGAAAATATCTTCTTTCCTAAGTATCTGTGATTAACAATTCACTTAAAAGTTCTATTGCAGTTTGAACTGAAAACATCAAAAGATATGCAAAGAAAACCAGACGGCTATTTCATGTATGAAAACGGTACTCAGTGACTACAAATTTTTCATGAAATATAGCCTATGACAAAATGTTATTATAATAAGGCGGATCCGACAATCAGCTTTTGACAACGCGAACCGCTACTTTTGTAAACTTTTATTTGTACACTTACATTTTCATTAGTTCTTATAAATGCTAAATCTATTAGTTTTTTGTTATTCGGATAATATTGATGAAAATCCGACTTTCATAAAATCTCAAAACTGATTTTAAACCTACTACGTACAGATATATTCTATAAAATAATTTCTATTATAAATAACTCAAATTTTCTCAAAGAACTGCCACGCTGCGCGTCAAACTTCACTTTGAATAGTCCATTGAATGGTAGAATACTTTATTAGGGGCGTGATTATGCCCAAATAGCGTTTCCATTGGCTAAAGCCATCTTCTGATTGCGCGTGACCAATTAATATTCATTACCCTGTGACAAACTCCGCTAGAAAATGCACTCATAATCACAGTCAGCCTTTTGATTGGACATTATGTAACCACACCTGTTTGCAAATTCACATCACACAAGGCGTTTCATTGGATGAATCTCGATGAAGAAGCAACGCAGCAGTGATTGACAAAATAAAAGTACGGCACATAAACCACTATGCACCATCAAAGTACAGTTCATTTAAAACCAATGATTATCTGTTACGCTGTATATTACAATAAACTCTTATCGATAATTATCGATAACTTTGAGCTCTAGTCTAAATTTCTTACCCGTTTGAGCCGAGTGTTTTCGTCCATTTCGCTGGTAACCAACACTCAATGTAACGAATGCATGAGGAAAGAGAAACCGGATTAGACGTATAACTACTATGTGTTTTCGAAACTGTGGTTCACGCTATCTAGGCCTGGCTGTCCGTTCTGATTCATGATTTAAAAATCGCAAAACGCACATATAGTGCTTCGAGAAAGTATTTGGCTTAAACCATGGTTTCCAAAACTTCCACAGAGCAAGGCCATTGCTCTATGGAGTCAGAGCGCTAAACTTCCTGAACGAAATTTGGCAAAACTATATTAACCATTTATTTTACATATTGACAGTTTTTAAAGTTACGAGGAGTAAATCAAAAAGATACAATAATAATTGTGAACAGCTTTTTCAAAAGTGGTGTACAAAAGATGGGTTGTTATAATGGGGAAATAAAATCAATACATTAAAGGCTTAAGGTCGCGTTTCTTTCTAAAGAGATGGTGCAGCATGGGGATTTCAAATTCAAATAATTTGTTGACATTCTCCGGGCACGTTTATCACAAGTTATTCCAACAAAGGGATTCGCAAAAGAGGGCGTTTTTGTCTCTTTCCAAAGTTAAGACTAAACTTGGCCCGATTTCATACAGCTGCTCAGGCAGACAACAGTACATAACAATTTTCTGCCGAGAAAAAATAATCAGGAAAACAATTACAGACGGTATAAATGATGTGGTAATTTGCCTGGTAACCATATTCTGGTAAGCATATAATAATTAGTTTGTGCTTTGAGCAGCTCAATGAAATTGAGCTTGGGTTATTGTTACACAAGACTTGCACTGTCTAAAGTGTGTTTTTGAGATAATACTCTTTTATTTTTCTTCTTCTTTTGGGGGAAAATAAGTTGTTATGTTTGATTATGTGGCCCTATAGCAATATCTTTGTGTGAAACAAGGACAGTTTAAAAGCAAGACTGTTCGTTTCAATACTTAAAAATTATAATTGCTCAAAACAATTGATAGAGTAAATAAAAATTTCCTCATTTTGGCAACACAAAAAGTATCAAACCCTGTCCCTTGTCATAATTGAAGAGAAATTGGCAATTTAACAAAATAAAATAAAACTAAAAATACATTAACAGACATTTGACATTATAGTTTTCTCTCAAACGATTGCTCAGTTTTCACCCCCCCCCCCCCCCCCGATTGTAGTAAAAGCACACTTTTAGCACCATTTGTATTGGTCAAAATTGTTCACCTTTGTTTATCTCAAGCTAATTTAGATGGTGTGCATTTTTTAAAGCATGCAGACAACATTGGTAATTGTCGAACATCAGTATCCACACTTGATGTGACCCAACATAAACATGAAATAACAAACCTGTGAAAGTTTAAGCTCAATCGGTCATCGGAGTTACGAGAAAAGAGTGACAGATCCCCTCACTGTTTACACTGGTTTCATACGTCCGATTTCAGACTCCACCCGTCAAAACTAATTTTGCTACGTTTTTTCAAAAACTATAAGATGATAGGTAACAATTTTCAAGGAAGTTTTTACACCATCACCACCTTTCATATCATGTTAAGTTATATGTAAATATGTGAGCATTTATATTTTCAATCTTACCAATGTTATACACATGCTTTTAAGTAAAAACAAATTATTGAAATATTTGTTCCAGTATTGCGAAACACTCATTGTATACAATCAATTAACAAGTCAGTGTTTTTCACGAAGATGTATGGTCATCACATCATCAGCATTTACATAATGCCGACATCTTCGTCATGTACCCTGTGTATAATAGCAAGAGTGAATACCGATCTCAGAATACCAAAAAGGGGACAGCCCATCAGTCCCTCTCTCCAACGGGAGAAAAACGCGACGCAAGCACGATGTTTGTGTTGTAGTCCGATACCAGAACATATTTTACAAAGGACGAACTTCTAGTATTCGGATTTGAAAACTTTAAATTAGTTTTTTAAAACTAATTAAATATACATTTAACCATAAAGAACCCTTGAAGTTTTGCAGCAAAATAATACATCTTTGTATGACTTAATGTTGACGAACTTACATCAACTAAAATAAACAAATATAACACTTGATTCCAAGACAATGTTTTGTACACTTTAGAAAGGCAACAATCTTTTCAATTAACTAGCACTGATTTTGACCTTTGAACCCTGACCCCGAGGCCTGCCCAATTTCTTAAAGCTGCTTAAGCAGAAAATAATACTGCTTAACAATCTGATAAGCAAAAATGAGCAGGATACCAGTCACTGATTTGACATGGTATTTTGGTTGGTAACGTAAGTCAGGTAAGCGCAAATTGATTGTGCTTAGCTACTTTTTATGCCTAAGCAGGGCCCAATTTCATAGAGCTGCTTAAGCACAAAAAGTAGCTAAGCACAACAAAATTTCGCTTACCAGAATAAGGTTACCAGCCAAACTACCATGTCCCATGTACAATTTGTGACTGGTATCCTGCTCACTTCTGCTTAGCAGACAATTGTTAAGCAATATTTTCTGCATAAGCAGCTCCGTGAAATTGGGCCCATGTTCAGATAAAACCTTGCATAACATCAGGTTAGTGGTATCTTTGAGCTGTGAGCACTAATCATTGAGAAGTGCTGAATCAAACAGAAGAACACTTTGGGATTGACAGTTGAGAATTCGGACAATTGGCTGAGGTATTCTTTTGAGATTTCCCTGACAAAAAACAAATAAATGTTAGAAAAAAATTTCAGTTAGGAACGACAGAATGACTTCGACTAGGAAATGGAGAAAAAGTATAGCCTGCCCTAAAACTTCCTGTTGTGAGTTCCGCCAAGATAACTAAAATACCAACTTTGACAAAATCTGTCTCTGTTACAATTTAGAAACAGAAGGCAATTTCGTAAATGCAAAGTAGGTTCCCGGGAAACAAGAACATTCTATAACTGAAAGTGTCTTGCAAGATAAAAAGATTGCAGTCTTTCTAGAAAAAGTAGTTTTTAATTTGTGTTACTTGTCAGTTTTATTTATAATAGTATTTACAAACTCTACATTCACTTGATCTATTATCATACATATAAATAAACTAAAATAACTATTTGCTTTTATTCAAAATTATTAAAACTTTATGTTATCTTAAAAATCAAATATCTTATTGATTTTGTTTTGGTTAAAACATATAATAGCTTCGCAATCACATAAATATAAAACTCTGCTATAACTCTTTAAAAGTAATCAACGACTGTTTCATGTACAATAATTTGCAATATTATAAAGATCCAGACAACCTGTTGGTGCAGGATTTTCCCAGGTGAAGATTATCCGGAGGACTGTTCGAGGAAACCTTTTACACAATTTCCCATTATTTTTTTCCTAAAGCAGGTTTAATATGATTGAAGAAATGTAATATATGACACATGTAATCACTTTTTTGTTGAACATCTATCTGATGTTTTTTTCTTTCAAAATGTTAAATCACAAAGATAATTTGTTTTATTCGGGGATTAATCGAACCTTGATTTGAATCTTGATGGGAATTTCTACAGATACTTCCATATCTTTCTGAATGGCAAAAATCCTTAAGGATATGTTCATTAAAAACTGTCATATACACTGGTACCACAGACTGCCACAAAGTACCAGACCTTATAGGCTAGCATTGGGTGAATGTGTTTCTTCTGTTTGTCCAGCTGGCACTGGTACCACAGACTGCCACTAAGTACCATACCTTCCAGGCTAGCATTGGCTATATGGGTTTCTTCTGTTTGTACAGCTGGCACTGGTAATGCAGACTGCCACAAAGTACCACACCTTCCAGGCAAGCATTGGGTACATGGGTTTCTTCTGTTTGTCCAGCTGGCACTGGTACCGCAGACAGCCACAAAGTACCACACCTTCCAGGCAAGCATTGGGTACATGGGTTTCTTCTGTTTGTCCAGCTGGCACTGGTAAACTCAATGGGATCTTCCCTATTAATTCCAAAAGGAATATCCTATGGATATTTGCATGACATAGCATCCCTCAAAATTTTATGGAACATTTCGCAGAAGAAAACAATATATAAAAATGTATTTGCTTTTTCAAAATTCAATTACATTACTCACTACATGGTATAAACAGAAAATAATTTGGTTTTTTTCCCCCACTTTCTCACTGATATTTCTAACATCTACGGTTAAAATCTTGACAAAATACTTACTATTTATATATTCGGCTTAATTCCTGAAAAGTCATCAGTATGTAGGAGCCCCATAAAGCAGCACAGAAGTCAAAATTTGGATGGAAATCGTAAAAAGTCATCCCAGTATTCATGCAAAATGCTATAATTGTTAATAAAATTATAATTTAGAGCTTTTATTGGACAATGCTTTCGACTGAAGATAGTGATGACAAATATTAAAACTCCATGGAAAATTCTGGTTATTCTGATAATTCAAGTGAGTATGTGGCCTCCATAGGAAAGATCAAAGAAAAATTCAAAAGTTTGAATCTGTACGAATGAACACATTAAAATTGTATAAATGGTTGAAGTTATATCGTAAACCAAAGAGTACTCTTCAGGCTGCCTGGTGTCTCAACCCCTTATTCATTGAATAGCCAGTGGGACCAGTTAGCTCGTCATTTCACTAGTCCGTCACCTTTTCCACAAGTCCATATTTCATGAGGTATGCTTGTTCACATTGAAATAGCCAGCCCGACCACTTGGAGAGATCTTTCACTGGTCCTGTGGTGTTTAAAGGCAAAGTATACCTTTGGTTTTTGCAACCGTTTGATTGTTTTAATCCTGTGAAAATTTCACTTCAAAAGGTGGTCGCATTTTTGAGATATCACCGAAAAACCGGAGCGAATGTATTTCCACACAGGAAGAATATTCCCTATAGGAATACACAGTCTGAGAAGCGTTACGGCCGTAACACTTCTCAGATTCAAATTTGGGGGGATAAAAAGTGATATTTTTTTTCCATAGCCGCAGTACTTCGAAGTGAAAAGTTTCTCAAAATGCATTATACTATCCAAAGCTGCTGTACTTCTTACCAAGTAAGTTTTTATTGCCATTAATTTTCAGAGTCATTACCAAACGTGTACCTTCCCTTTAAGTAGCAGTAAAACTTGACAACATATTGCAGAATTCATCTCGGTAAAACCCACTCCAAGTCCATCAACAAATGGATTTTGCTCAGTTATTATACATTTATAGGCTAGGCTTGCCGAGTCCATCGACTGAGTAACCATAAGGAGTTGCATTCTCAGAATCAGGGGCCTTTTGAGACTCCGTTAAGAACCAAACCAGGGCGCTTATGTAAGATGCGAAGCACACCACTTCAATCAGCATTATTGTCTGAGACACCAATCTGATGATGGCATTGATGGATTCAGAATGATCTACCAAACCTGTTTTACAGATTTCTTCTCATTTAGCAGTCAAGTTAAAACAATAATGCTGTTGGAATTATAAATGTTAAGAATTTTCTTGAAACGACCCCAACCAAGATGCGCCATGCTCTGCATATAAAAGCTAGGCAGACTGATTCAATCAAAGTCCACTGGTTTAGTACTCCAAACCACTGGTTTGGTACTTAGTCCATTGGTTTGGTACTCAAGTCCACTGGTCTGGTACTCAAGTCCACTGGTTTGGTACTCAAGCCCACTGGTTTGGTACTAAGTCCACTGGTCTAGTACTCAAATCCACTGGTTTGGTACTCAAGTCCACTGGTCTGGTACTCAAGTCCACTGGTTTGGTACTAAGTCCACTGGTTTGGTACTCAAGCCCACTGGTTTGGTACTAAGTCCACTGGTCTAGTACTCAAGTCCACTGGCTTTGGAACTAAAGTCCACTGGTTTAGTACTCAAGTCCACTGGTCTAGTACTCAAATCCACTGGTCTAGTACTCAAATCCACTGGTTTGGTACTCAAATCCATTGGTTTGGTACTCAAGTCCATTGGTTTGGTACTCAAGTCCACTGGTCTGGTACTCAAGCCCACTGGTTTGGTACTAAGTCCACTGGTCTAGTACTCAAATCCACTGGTTTGGTACTCAAGTCCATTGGTTTGTACTCAAGTCCATTGGTTTGATACTCAAGTCCATTGGTTTGGTACTAAGTCCACTGGTTTGGTACTCAAGCCCACTGGTTTGGTACTAAGTCCACTGGTCTAGTAATCAAGTCCACTGATTTGGAACTCAAGTCCACTGGTCTAGTACTCAAGTCAACTGGCTTTGGAACTAAAGTCCGCTGGTTTGGAAAAGTCCGCTGGTTTAGTACTCAAGTCCACTGGTCTAGTACTCAAGTCCACTGATTTGGAACTCAAGTCCACTGGTCTAGTATTCAAGTCAACTGGCTTTGGAACTAAAGTCCACTGGTTTAGTACTCATGTCCACTGGTTTGAAACTCAAAGTCCACTGGTTTATTAGACAAACCAACTGACAAAAAGTCCACTTATTTGGCACTCAAGTCCACTGTTTTTAAAACTGTTTGCTGCTGAAACTTCCGTGATTGATATCAGCTTGGAGTCAAAACAATTTTGGACCTTCGTATTGGTCTTTTGATGGGCAAAGTGATGTATCATGGTCTGTTTGTCTTGAAAATCCATCCGTGAGTGGTACAACATCGCGACAGCACACAAGTTGAAGACAGGTTCTAGACAAGTACCCAATATTATTAGCACACACATAAACACACCTCTATCACCCCATTCGTCACCCCAATCGTCACCCCGTCTCTCACCCTCACTCTTACCCTCTTTGTCTCATCATAATAAACCATAGCATCGCTTGGGGAAGGATCCTATGAAACAGTCTCTTATGCAACATCGGAGTTCCTGTCATTTTGGGTTACCCCTGACCTTCGACGACCCCCCAACCTTTGACATGCTGAGATTTGTTCGGACTACTTTCTTGTCGGTGGCGTTGCTCATCGCAGCGTCACCGTTCTGTTTAATGGCCGGTGTTGTGGAGCCGTTTGTGGAGTTGATCTTGGGCATCTCGCCGTTGGCTTGCCTCGTTTTGTCGTTCTCCGTTTTCTTCCGTTTCTCCTCCTCCATGGCCTTGGCCATCTCTGAGTAGTAGTTGAGGGCTTTTCTCACCGGCTCAATGATGTGTTCCTAAAAATGGAAATAATGCCAACATTAACAAAGAAATCATTCATTACCCTCATCCTCCCGAATCGTCTTCATAAAATTGGGAGGTTTGCATGAAATGAGGACTGTAGGCCTAAATAACAATTGCTCATCATTGGGAAAGGCATACCAATTTATCTTGTGCGTACTTACATCCAGTTTGGGAAGTAACAATCCAATTGCCTCAAAGAGTGGAAGCAGAACAAACCGGATGAAACCAGTTTGTGATGAAGGTTTGGTCACCTTCTCTCTGTCCATAAATGGTGCCACTGGTAACCCTTCAAGCTTCTCTACATCACTCTGTAACAAACAAATCAAGAATACCATCACCAGTCAAGCTTTCTGATTGGTTAACTTTACAGCCTTGAAAGAAAACAGCTGTCTAACAGTTCTCTAAACTGAAATGGTTGGAACACAATATTTTTCTTAATCAAAATACTGCCTTCTGTTGGAAAAGAGCAAAACAATTGTTTTAAAAATAAAATTGAAAAATAAAAGCAAATTTACACTCTTCAAAACTTAGCAGGAAAGTCAAAAGCTTATTGCCATTGGTCTTGTAATCATTGAAATACTGGAACTGGTGACTCCCTCAGGTTGTGATTCATCTTTGTGACTTTATGATCCCCAAACTGCTGATTAACATTGGAAAGCTTTACTCCACAAATGACAATAATAATAATGTGTATTTTTCAAGCCAAGTAGGCCCCTCAAAGAACCTTACAACATTATTAACCCTTTTCGGGCTCTAAGCATTCCTGAAACCAACCATCTCAACAGTATGCAGCACCGGCCGGCAAACAAATTGTCACAAAGGATGCTAATCATTAGTTTCTTCCCTCTCAAAAAGCGCTGTTTGGTAAAACTCTTAGCAATAATGCCTGTCGGCCTAGGGAAACATGCAAATGTAGCAATCCACTCTACAGGTAATGTATGAGTGATGTAGACTCTACCCTCGCAGGTACACATTTACCGTAATTTCCTGCGTATAAGGCGCTTGGCGTATAAGGCTCAGTACCATCAAATTACCAAAATAGGATTCAAGAGTTAACAGATAAGGCGCACCGCCGCACAAGGCGCTACGTAACTTTCATATTATACACGCTCCCCATACTGCTGGTACATGTACATCAACCCATAAGATGCAGTGATTTTGTATTACCTTTGTAAGTCAGATAAGACGGGTCTTATACGCAGGATATTATGGTACTCCTGGGTAATGAGAGGCACTTACATTTAAGTGTCTCACTCAAGAACACAAGTGTCATGACCGGGATTCGAACCCACACACCAATGACTCATCCACCTGAACTTCAGTTTGATGCGCTAGACGGCTCGGCCACGATATCATAATAATAATAATAATAATAATAATAATAATAATAATAATAATAACTAGTTCTTATATAGCGCATTTTACAATAACGTATTAATGCGCTTTACATTAGTGCCCTAGTCATTGGGCCAATAACATTCCTTTAATCTTTCTCAGCTCCCTGGGGAGTATATACAGCCCTGGGCTGCCGAGGCGCTCCGAAGGCTTTTTTAAACACAATATCAACCTCTACCCTTGCAGGTACACATTTATACCCCTGGGTGAAGAGAAGCAATTATAGCAAAGTGTCTTGCTCAAGGACACAAGCGTCATGACCGGGACTCGAACCCGCCAGAACTTGAATCCGATGCTTTTAACCACTCGCCCATGACATGCTACAATACTAGACAATACTTTCATCTCAGTGTTGCAAGGGAAGGAGCCACAAATAAAAGCTCTTCAAGACAATCTCAGAGCTGCAGAATCAAATCTTGGCTTGTGAAAATCAAAATGGCCGTCTATCTTACCTGGTTGAAGAATTCCGTGAGTAAGCAATCAATCCAAGGGTCGGACACATCCATCGGTCGCGCCTCATTGGAGATATCTGCTACCTTGATACAAATCTGCATCAGCTAAAACAAACAAACAAACAAACAAACAAAAACTCACTATAGAGTAAACTAAGTGAGATTTAAACAGCTACTTGAGCGAATAATTGTGACCTGCTCTATCGAAATGAGGAATGTCTCGGAAATCACGTTTACGTGTAATCCGCTTACAAAAGTTATTGACAATCGAAAATCATGAAAAAACACTACACAAACCGATTCCGCGATTTCGGTGGTATTAGGTTAAACAAAACTTGATCTTTCTTGTCGTGGTCTTACCTTTAATTGAAAAACATGAATAAATCCACAAAAAGTACGTTTTCTTGAGCATGTTTGTACGAATAGCTACAATAGCTATAGCTGTTGTTAATAACGATTATCTAAATAAACACGTCGTAACAAAATTGAAGTGGCCTTGTCTTGTATACTTTCTTCATTGCCCGAAAACTTCGGACTAGAATAAGCTACAGAAATAATAATGGTACTGCTGGAAAGCCAGTGAGTTACTTGTTAATATGGTATGCATAACTCAATTTTCTAAATTTCTGAGACATTCCTCAATTCGATCAGAAGGAAATAAAAGCCTCTACGAGCTTCTGACTGGAACAAAAAGTACAACATTTAGTCCCAGCTAAGGGTCATAAGCAATAACATTGCGTCTTTGAAGATTATGGCGCAATTTTACTGCCAGACATTTTCCCATGTGGGAAATAACTTTCCTTCAATGACGGCAGACAATGATCAGACGGTTACACTTAGTTTCTATGACACAATTTTGAACAAATGCTTATGACCGATAAAGCGGTTGGTACTTGCTGGTAACCTCCATGAAAATACCGAGAGAGTTTTTGCTGTTTTCTCAGCAAGTGGACACTATATTTAGTTGAAACTTTTATTGTATCTTTCTTTATAATTTTGCCTACAAATCAGCATTACGCTGACAAAAACCATGACTCTACTTAAAAGGTGTGTACAACACTGGTATTTTTTATCAAAGACCAGTATCCACACTTGATGTGACCCAACATATACATGAAATACCAAACCTGTGAGTCATGCGAAAACAGTGAAAAACCCATTATATGTTTTCATTGTTTTCAAACATTGGATTTTATCACAAGTAGTAAAGACTAATATTGTTTTACTCATTTCCTAAAAACTATAGCATTTTAAGCAAAACTATTTCAAGAGTAGTTTTTGACCATGACCATCTTTATACCATGCAAGTTACATGTACATGTATGTGCAAGTCTGTGAACTTTTATATTTTCAATCTCACCAATGTTGTACACACCCTTTAAGCGCTTTATAAATGATCTTCCCCAGTGCTACCCAAGTAAACAAGGCAGTTTGCCATAGTTACCAGGCTGATGTGGTCCTTATTGGAATAATCAAACTCTGGAACCACTAATTTGAACTTGTTGAGGATCTCGCTGTGTTTGGCCATGTCGGTGGCTAGTATACATCGAATCATTCCCTCTCGGACTTTCTTGAATCTCTCATGACCGATGTTCTTGAAGATGTTGCAGTGAGGCTGCAAGAAGAAGGAACAAGCATCAAGGATAAGGGGAGTTATGTCAATGAGCAGTCTTACGCACCAGATTTGTGGTGGTCGGAGTTGAGTTGTGTTGTCAGAGGGTGGGTTTGAATCCCACCCAAGGTGCTTTATGGCTTCTGAAATTATAATTTACCATAATTGCTTCTCTTTCCCAAGGTGTTTAAAAGGAGATCAACCAAGGCTGTGGTAAAAATGTGTTTGAATCCTACTCATGGTGCTTTATTAGTCTTGGCCCAACACATCAGTGATCGATAGTGGATAGTGTACTGCGCTCAGTTACAACTCATTATAGTGCGCCCTCTTGTGGCTTGAATTAACCAACTTGACTAGCTCTCACCAACTTCACTGAGAGCTACATGTAGTCAAGTTGGTTAATTCAAGCCACAAGAGGGCGTGCTATAACGAGTTGTAACCGAGAGCAGTACACTATCCACTATCGATCACTGACGTCTTGGGCCAAGACTACATGTAGGTGCTTATGGCCTCTGAAATGACTATTAACCATAATTGCTTCTCTTTCCCCAGGTGTATGTATGGAGATCTACCCAGGCTATGGTAAGAATCTGGGTTTGAATCCCACTCATGCTGCTGATGGTCTCTGAAATGACTATTAACCATAATTGCTTTTTTCCCCAATGTGCCAAGGTGTATAAATGGTGATCTACAAAGGCTGTGGGTTTCAAGCCCATTCATGGTGAATGCCTCTAAAATGATTATTAACCTTAATTGCTTTCTTCCCCCAGGTGTATAAATGTTTTTAACCAAGGCTCAGGAATGACAGACTAACAAAACATTTACATTACAGCGGCTGTGTTGACATATTAGTAAAATCCCATTCATAATGCTCAAGGCCTCTGGATTATGTCTTGTACCATAATTGCTTCTCTTCCCATAGGTGTATAAATGGGCCCTAGGTAAGGATGCTCCATTCAGGGTCAACATGTCTGAGGAATTGTTTTACCGAACCACAGTCAGATGACAAAGGAATGGGGTCAGTATTGATCACAATACTAAAACTATTAATTTTGATCTGTCTACTTTACCTCAAAGAAACTTTACAAAAAGCCTTTGGTGCATCTGTGTTGGTGAGGGGGTGCCAATATAGAGTCAACTTAGAACGTGTCTTACCTTTTCCAGAATTTGGAATGCCACAGAACAATGGTGGTTCTCAAGAGGTGAGATGTCGTTATACCTGAGTGCTAGCTCCGTTCTTGCATTTACCTGTAAGATTAAAATCAGAAGAATGCTAATCATTTGTATATCTGCTTGCTAGGTAGATTTTGTTCTTTGAGAACTTGTCTTGCTATTTATTCTACTGCCGCGGAGTAGATTATTCGGAATTCAGGAGACTTCTTAATCCTGAAAAGAACTGTCCTGCTTATTAACTACTACCTGGGCAGAAGGTAGGAAATCGGCCGGGACTACTACTGTCGCTTAGTGGATCGTTATTAAGTTCACTGCCGCAGAGTGAGTTCTTAATTGGTCTCAATGTTTCGAATAGCCTGCTCTAGTCTCCTGACTTATACTAATCATTTTAAACATTCGCTCGGGAAAGTAAGTGTTAATTAAAATGTCTGCTTAGAGGTTACATCTCTAACCATTTCATTTTAAGCTATAAATTACCACTTTTTGGAGAAGTTGCAAATACAAATTAAGAAAAACACGACTGTCAAGGCACACATAATTTCAAAGCTGACTTCCTGAATTTCTTTTGATCCCAACTTGAACTTAAGGGTTATTTTAAGGTCTCATGATGTGTTGTAACCAACCCAAAAGTGTAATAAAAAGGGCCATGCATCAGCTCTAACCCTTTAAACTAGACCCTTTTGATTTAAAACAAGGACCTCTAACATTGGATGGACATCCTTCTCCACAGATCAATAATATATGACCCCTTTAACTTCACATGATGGACGTCAACTCCACTCAATCTACAACCAGGTCATGCATGAATGTCAAAATGCATGGCGTGTCAAGCCTGACTGGTCTCAGTCCAGTTCCAATTACATCAAAGATAAAAGGAATGTGAAACAGCCCGTTCAGATAGGCACTCTAGAGTTACGCCAAACCAAAACATTGGATTAAGCACATAGAAAGTTTGACGCATGAAACAGCTAGGAGCGACTGGACGCATTGGAAGTCGAAAGATCAACTATTGCAGTCGTTCGGAAAGACTCTGGAGCATTTTGGTTTCAGACGCCCATCTTGTCATGAGCCAAACCTAATGTAAATGTTATGTTAAGTTTGCCTGTCTGAAACCAAAATTTATTTGGGTCGACCTAGAGTCGCTCCTAATCTATTTGGTTCGGCGCAACTCTGGAGGGCCTGTGTTTGAACCGGGTGTAACTTACTTGGTAAGCGTTATTGTAGCCAGGATGATCTAGGTCGTGACAGATTGCTGAAGTGATCATTATCAACACCTCTATGTCGCCCATTAAGGTGCAAAGGTCAGCTAACCAGGTCATGCCGTACATCTGCAAAAGGCCAAAGATCAAATATGGTAAGATTTGCGTTAACAAAATGTACATGAAATCTCTCTTTGAGCTTTGGCAGCTCTGAAAAGTGACAACCGTTGGGATAACGACTCAACTTTTTAATCAGGATGCTCTGATTGTTAAGCTGGACTGGGATGCTGTAGGCTGTCTCAAAAGTTGCGCTTGTTCAAGGTGCAAAGGAACTCCCGAAGGTATAAGACCGCAATCCGCTGGACTACCAGAACATTCTGCTGGACTGTGACATTGTGCCAAACTACATGTATGAGAACATTCCTAAGTGGCATGTTCCAACAGTCCAATGGAGTGCTCTAGCAGTCCAACAGACTGGTCGTTGTACATACTGTACACTGGACCTAACCGATGCACTGAGGTATGCACCAACCATGCTACAGTTTTTCTGAATAAAGACGGGCAAAGGGGACTGAAATTCATGCTTGAAATCTCCCTTTTTGTGGGGTTATTGTGTAATCCCCGATTCCAGACCATCATTCTTTTGTTGTGCAAACGGACGTTACAAGAGACAAATAGGCTGCCACCACTGTTCATTCAGCTTATGGGAGGCAAGGCCCAGATTCCAGCATACCATGGTCGATTATCGGCCACCGCTTGCGGCCATCTTTACAGCAACCTATTTGCGGAGATGAGGTGCCCTCCACCTCCAAAATCACAGTCTGGTCAGACGCAACTCCTACCCACTAGCCCCCTTTTTTTATAAAGGATATTTGGATCCCCCAGCATTAGGTAGGCTACTTTGTCCTCCCCCCGTGCAAACCGTCCTACGTCTGTACACTCAAGTGTTTGTTTGTTCCTCTCGCAACGGCTATTTTAACATCTTCCCGCGTGAGTCAACAGCTTCCCCAAACACTGTAAGTTCCACCTCATAACCAGGTCAAGATTTTCACATCGTAATAGCCGAGGTCCATTTCCTCCGTAAACATGCCTAGATGGGACGGCCCGAAACCTAATCTCGAAGATCTCTAAACATTGTGATATTCTACACCTCCCAGGAAACAAGCCCAAGCATATAATCAATGCTAAAATGCCTGTTCGCCAAGGGTGCGTCGCCCTGTTCTGTAATTACTTAGCGAAATTGACGGCAAACTTTAAAGGGGGGGTTGTTTACAAGATTGGAGAGTTTCGGCTTTTGAAGGACCTGGATTCTAAGCGGAACATGGAGAGGGAAATTGGACAGATTTTTAGTAGATTAAATTGTTTCATTACGTAAATGAAATGGTCGGGAGATTGAAATTGGCTTACTAATATACAGGAAATTGTAAAAGGTATTCGATCAAAGCCGATAGACGAAAACCTTTTAGAGGTATTAAAGATGCTTTGAAAAACACACAAGCTCGTGATTCCTTTTGCTTTAGATTTAGTACAACTCAGAAGTGAATGGTTTCGTTAAAAAAAGGAAAGCTGTAATTTACACATGTTGGTTTTTGTCTCAAATCTTTGCAAAACGTGTAGGTACTGCTTGGGCGAGTTTTATGGTATTAGTAACTTAACACTGACTAAAAAGTATTTAAATTGTTTGTAAAATGGTTTCTGCTATTTGTTGTTCGTCTACTTACAAAAAACAAATGAACGCAAGATTTATCTTGTCATGACCAACGCTTAAAATAAAACACAAAAGGCACTCAGCCTCTTACAAAAGCTGTATCACAGCGCTTAACAAACAGTATAAACAGAATAACAAAAAACAAGGAACAAATTGGTCCGGGTTTTGTGGTTTACAAGTCACATTTCGTCTTGACACTACAAACTAGCACACCCATAGATACCAGTAAAAAGTAGCAATCGGTGGAAACAGAGTTTAAAATTGAACACTTTTTAAAATCAAGCTTTTCTACAAATTTCAGGGTGTTTTCAAAAAGTTTTCTGGCAGTGGAGATTTGATGCATTACTTCATATAAACATCTGATGAAGTAGTTGTTGCTACGAAAGCTCATGCGTTTTTTTAAATGTAATTAGTTAGTCTTTAAGTGCTACCACTACCCTCCTTGTTTTATCGATTAGACTAACACGGCTATTTTTTAGAATTCATATAAACAGTACTTTTTAATGCTTTTCGTCCTTAATTAATAAGCAATCAAGTAAGAAAGATTTTTGTTAGTTTGTGGCATCGAAAATTAACGCAAATAGAAATTTATCGTTTTCACGAACTAGCACCATCCAATATTTGCGTGTTTGTCAGTTTTTGAAAATTAAGGTCAACGCACGAACTACACACAAAGTTGGTGCTAGTTCAGGGAAATTTTTTTTTCACATTTGAGGTTGGTGTGCGTCGCATCTTGCAACGGCAAAATGAACCTTGGTGTTAGTTCGTAAAAGTAAAGCTCCTAAAGCATTGAAACTTCATGAAATTGTAGGCCTCAATTAATAATAATAATAATATCAGCTCTTATGTAACTCAATTCCAAAGAATGATCATTGCCCTTCACACATTATTACCCCTGATCACTGAGCCATTTATTTCATTCCTGAAACCATCTCAGCTCCCTGGGGAGTATACAGCCTGTGCTGCCAAAGCGCACTAAGCCAAATCATTCACAAGAATCATCTCTGCCCTCACAATACCCATTTTACCCCTGGGTGAAGAGAACAATCGTGACAAGAACAATCGTGGAAGTCAATGAGTTCATATATTTGGGATCCTGTATCAACAGGATCCGAAAAGCGAAAAGGAAATACGAAGAAGACTGCCAATTGCAAAAAGACAAGCTATCAAAGTGGATACCATTTGGAAAAGCAGGGGTATATCTACAAACGTGAAGCTGCGACTACTGAGAGCATCTGTGTTCTCAATTGCTGCATATGGATCAGAATCATGGACTATGACACAGAAAGACGAGAAAAGGGTGGACGCATTCGAATTGTGGTGCTATCGGAGGCTGCTGAGGATATCGTGGAAAGACAAGAAAACAAACAAATGGGTTTTGCAAAAGATGTGTAAAGAGATGGAAGTCAAAAAGGGAATTGCATTGAGGAAGATGAGATTCTTTGGACATATTGTTAGAAGAGACGGTTTGGAGAAGACGATAGAACAGGGAAGAATGGAGGGGAAGAGCAGGGGCAGACCAGCAATGAGATGGACAGATGGCATAGAGCGGTGGACCGGATCAGTAGAGACGCCAGTTACCACCATGGCGAATAGCAGAGATGGTTGGAGGGCTATAATGAAGGCCACAGCAGCACAATTCCGTGCCAACTGACCAAGAAGAAGAAGAGAACCAATTATAGTTAAAAGTGTCTTGCTCAAGGACACAAGTGTCATGACCGGGATTCGAACCCACACCCTGATGACTCAGCCACCAGAACTTGAGTCCGATGCACTTAACCGCTCGGCCACAACACGCCATTAACTTTGTTTAAAACTGAAAACTGAAGAGAAAAAAAGGTGGTTTTGTACGTTTTGTGCTAGTTCGTGGCATCAGTAACAATTGTTTACATCTCATAAGTTTAACTCTCATTTAGATCAATGTATCCATATTGAATAAAGACAGTCAAATTAGTCTGATCCCTTTTTCGTATAACGTGAAATCAATATTACACATTGCTATTAGACACAGGGGACAAGACACAAATAGTGCATGCACGATTAAGGTATAATCATTTATCCACATCATTGCAGCAATGAAAGAAATAATCTACTTGAAAACAACTGCCTTCGTTAAGACTGAATAGTTAATTGCATTTTCTCACGACCGACGCTTCAAAAGCACTTCAATAAATCTCAGCGGAAATGGACATGTCTTAATCTCACTGCCAATCAAACCCAACTTTCCCCATGTAAACTCTCAACAACAAAAACTGAAGGGGGAAAAAACAAAAAAACAAAACATTTATTAGCGAGGCTCCCCAAGGTTTTTGTTCACTCCTTCACACACATGGACTCCGAGCTTGCATGGAAAGACACTAGAGATATCGAAGGGTGATTAGACCGAGCACGGGGACTTCAAGACGTGAGACGCTTATTTTTTTTACACTGTGATTTACAATCCCCAAAAGCCGTATGCGAATGTAAACACAACGTACATGTACATCAATAAAATGTCCACCGGTGTCTTCAATTTAGCCATCCACTAAAGCCCTAAACTCTATAGTTGCACCAGCGCATGGAGCCTCCTTTATTAAGTGTGCTCCAAACCGATCCATTTGCATGTTTCTTCGCGGAAAAAGTTCATCCAGAGTGTTGGATTTTATCTCTCAAACGCAAATAATCTTGGCTTCTCTTTTGCTGTACTTCAGCCTGTCATATTTGTATAAGGAAAAAAGCTTTTGCAGACCTTTGCGGTTAGTATCTTCAATACCAATGGAGAGGAGATGAGACTCAACGAATACCGAGGTACAAGTGTTTTTTAGGGTTTTTTTTTCAGCGGGTGAATGAACTGAATTATACATACTCTGTACGTCTCCCCAGGGCCTGTTTGTCTGACTATCCCATAAACTCATATCCACTTGGAAAGGAATTACAATGTTTAAATGGTACTTTAGAGTCAGCTCTTGAATAACCACCAGAACATTTTACATTTACTGACACATTTTTTTGAAATGTGAGGTTTGCGGTCGAAAGAAATCAGTTGACAATGACAGGTAGAGTTTTGTTGGCATGTTACGGTGGGAATTTTAACTGCTAGACCTAAACAAAAAATGTTTAAAGATTAAAACAAATAAAAACAAACAAACAAACACTGTTGAAATCTATTTCCAAATTGCCTCCTGGTTAAACAAAGCCGGCAGTAAAAAATGAAATAAAAATGACATTTCAGATGGGGGTAGGGGTTTGGGTTGGTTAAATATAAGTATAACATTTTACAGCTTAGGATAAATAAAACCTACAGCTGAATATTTTACATTCAAATAATAATCAGAAAATAGAATTAGCTGTTGCAAACTGCTTACCAACCAAAAGGACCTGTGGTATAAATGCAAAAAATAAGTTAGTGGCCTGACGTTTCGACCCTAGCAGAGTCTTTCTCGAAGGCTAAATGACAACACACAACACACAACACACAACACACATACAAGCAGACAAGAGTTGCAAGAGTAGTCAAGTGGAAATACATGAATAGAGAGAGTGGAGGGAGAAAAGCAGAAAGCATTCAGAGAAGGCAGGGGGTAAGCAGGGATTATGAAGACAAAGGGGGGGGGGGGGGGGGGGGGGTTATGAAGGGAAGGGGATAATAATCAGGGTATATTTACATCATATCAAAAGGTTAAGAGGAAATATGGATATTTCATTTTTTACAACATATTAATACCTATGATTCAACATTGACTTCACCTTTGTGAAAAATTGTTTCTAATACATGTACCGTAATATTCGTTGATGCCGATACAATAATTTCAAGCGATATTCGACACTTGCAGATACGAGCGGTGAACTTTTTCGGGTGCTAAGATTGTAACACAGTACGATACGTGCATGTAGTAATGAACGGTAAAGGCAAACTCAGTGCGATTGCATTTTGTTGCCATTTAGCAGAGTAGTTCATTCATCAGACATATTAAATAGGTAAAATGAGTTTTTAATCTTTCAGTTTTTATAGGTTTTTTTTTAGCATGGTTCATATTTTATAGTGTACTTTTTGACATTATTGTGGTGGTCTTTTATCTTGATTTCTATTTTGCTTATTCTTACTGGTGTGTTTTTGCTTAAACTTTTCTTGTTTAATTTTCTTACTGGAATTTTTTATTGTTATGCGCCCTCGAACAGGCTGGTCCTGGAGAGAGCGCAATATAAATTCAATAAATTATTATTATTATTACTTGAGGATAATTTCTTTAAACAGGAATGCTATTCAAGCTTGTTTATACATGTATCATGTTTGTTTATCATTTAAATGTAATTCAGATATTTGTACACTTTGAGTTATCGATCAAACCCCAACCTAAAGGTTTTGATAAGAATAGAAACACTTCTGCCAATAGACTGTGCAAGTCTCGCGCGTAATCGAACTTCCGGGACCATAGTGGTCCCAACCATATGGAGTTTTACGTGGGAGAGATTTTGTTTCGTCAATTATTTTAGTTTAACGTAGGTTATGACCTAGAAAAGTATACATGTTGTTGGGAGTGTAATACTAAGTGATAACAACATATGAAAGTAAAACCAATTCAACAATATAACGAAGAAAACCCAAGAATTAAACTTGACCTCAGCTTCCGGTTATTGCAAAAAATTAGAAATTTTGTGCTCGCCTCCGATCATAAAACTTACGTAAACGCTTGTTTTAGATGCGCAATTATAATCGTCAGATGCTGTAATTGCAAAGCAAACCCTTTTCATTGCAGTCTATGGTTGTTGAGGCGTCAGCATCCTCTTTAAACTGCGATACGGGTCCATTTAAGACCCGTTTGACCTTCACGAATCCGCGTAAGGGGTTTCTAAAAAGTTAACATCAAATAGGCATCCTTGTCCCAGAGTTTTAATTTTTTTCCAATAATAATATACACACTATTGTGATTGTTTTTTTCAAAAGCTAAAACTTTTCATAAAATTGTAATGATTTATTTTTGTTCTTCAGATTTTGTCATGAGATATAATTTAAAACAAAGATTTAATTTCAGAAATAAACATGTTCTTCGTTTGACGTGTTTTCTCGTTCGGATACTCGCGAGACTTGCACAGTCTATGACGGCGTGCATAAAAAATGACAATACTTTGACGTCTCGTGTGGGAGTTTGTTTTGTTATACTTCCATGCTGCAACAAAGAGGCCATACAAGGAGCTCTCACATACATGTATGACTTAACATGAGCGATGGCGTGAATCTTTCTGAAAAGCACCGGAGAAGGGTATTCAAAATGATTGGTTTTTTTCACAATTAAAATTTGTTTAATCCCATACGCACACAGTTTCCTTATTGATTGAAAACAGTTTAAATGAATTTCAGCAAAGATCACTTTTGGCAGTTTTCGTTCAAGTAGGTTTTTATGGATTACATTGCATTCACAGTCCTTTATAATAGTCAGTTTTTTCCCCCTAATAATCTAGTTTATTTATTTAACTTTTATAAATGTATCAAATAACAAACCACAAGGGAAACTGACAAGGTGATTTTTAATTAATTTGGGAATGAGCAAAGAACAATTTACTAGAGCAGGATTTGAACGTGCAATCTTCGCATTAACATGCCAACTGAGTTATAGCCATATATATTGTTGGTCTCCCCATTTTGTCAATTATTTTTGTTCAGAGGTGCTAGTCTTTAAAATGAGAAATTCTCATGCAAAGGTCATGGGTTTGAATCCCAACCGGGTGATTTGCCTGTGACTGTTTTTTTACAGAAAGTGGGAAAGTACTGAGTATACAGTGCTGAATACACATCGGTGTAAGGGCAAAAACAAAATTATATTCATTATCCCCGATGCAAAATTAACAACCATTAAAACAATTCTCATGTAGTTCTCTTCATTTATTGTAAAGATCGATTAAACAAATGCCTGACCGATGTCCGTTAAATTCATGCAACAGTTGTTTTTCACGATCATTATCATGTAAGCAAGTCCGTATAAATAACAAAATCCTCGTCGGTGCTATCAAGACGAAGATGGCAATTCAAGGATAACAATAGAACGTGGAAAACAGGACACCCAATCCCCCCCCCCCCCCCCCAGAATGAGGTCACTCACACTGCTCGTCAATTATTGCCAGACCTCGACGATAACAAACCGACAAGACGACGGAGGAGGGAAAAAAACCACAAGCATCTCATCTGGATTGATACACCATGAGACGGATTAGTGGCTCGCTCAATCTCCAAAGTTCACCCTCGGTGCAACGCTGCTATGCGAGGTAAAACTAGACAAGAAAAATATTTTGACAAAACGTTGAATCGTCCGATTGAGTTTCCTCCCTGCCAGTGTGTGTGTGTGTGTGTTTTTCCTGATAAAATGGTGAAGATTAACGCACGTGCTGCAACCCAATGACTTGGGCTTTCGCGGCGGAAGGAACAACAACAAAAATGAGTATCTCGAGTTGCAATATAAAATATTCCGTGTTGCGATTGTTGGAGCTGATGACACTTGAGATGGAAATATCCATCCCACTGTCGACGTCTCGGACAGAATCTCTGCAGACAACTGGGATTACATTAAACAAAATCTCTCCATTAATGTTATGTTACAATAACATTCAAGCTTTGCAGGCTCTCTTTTCAACACTTTGCTGCTAATTCCATGGTATCAACAAATGAGGTTTGCGGAGGCACAATGTAATCAATCTAATCTGGTTAGTGTCGTGGCCGAGCGGATAAGAGCACCGGACTCAAGCTCTGGTGTTTCTGTTCAGCAGAGTGTGGGTTCGAGTCCCGGTCGTGACACTTGTGTCCTTATTAAGCAAGACACTTAACCATTATTGCTTCGTCCTTCGGATGGGACGTAAAGCCGTTGGTCCCGTGTGTTGTGTAATGCACGTAAAGAACCCAGTGCACTTATCGAAAAGAGAAGGGGTTTGCCCCGGTGTTCCTGGTTTGATTGGCTGCATATTGCGCCACAGCACCTTGTAAACCATTACATGGTGCTATGTACAGAAATAGGTCTCAAAATTCAAAAAGTAGCTCCACATATATACCTTGCAGGAAAATATTGACTGTTGAAGCGCCTTGAGCGTCACTGAGTGACGGATATGAGCGCTATATAAGAAGCCACTATTATTATTATAATCTGAGAAGAGCCAGCTGTTTCAGAACCACCATAGAACCACTACAGCTAATAACAGATTTATGTGCATGTAGTGTCTCCGTATCCTCACCATGCAAAGTTTTAATACCTTAAATTTTAATTTAAATTTTCAGGTCAAATAAAAATCAGATCTAGCATCATAAGGTATGATCTAGTAAAAACAAAAAACTAGTAACTTTATTAAATCTATAAAACTAGTTATTTAAAATATTTTAAAAATTTTCAGGTCAAATCAGCCATTAATCAGATCTAGCGTCATAAGCTACGATCTAGTAAAAACAAAACAGATTTTACCTCTAAAATAAAAAAAAAAGGAAAATATTTTGAAACAGCAACATTCACTTCATCTATGCGAATAACTCTCACAAAAAACTTTGTATTAGAACATCACTCTGACTGGGAATCGGCAGTTTTGTGTTTGTGCCATTTTGTCGGCCATCTTAAAACAACCTGAAACCCCTCTGCTAACAAAACAGAGTTCAGAATTTGGTTAACTTATTTTCGTGTCATGCAAAGAATCAAAGAAGTGTTGATGCATTCTCCACTGCGAACACGACTACATGTATAACAAACAAGACCCATGGTTTTTCTCCTGGCGGTGTATTGTGCGTTGTTTTTGTCCGCGAGCAAACATTTGCGCCTTACGGGTAATGTAAGGCCATTATATCGAAACGTCTGCGTGACGACTGGAAAACACTCCAAAATGGTGACAAGAAGTGGAATTATACAACGAACGAGTCAGCATGCACTTTTGGGGATAAATCTTTAATGGATGCACCTTTGTACAAACTACATGTATGAGCGCTCCATTGTAAGTCATCCAGCTGGATTTCGTTTAAGCGGGGAACTGTTGCCGTGGAAACGGTGAAGAATGCCCTACAGGTGACCTGGGGTCCGTTACTCCCAGATGTATACCGTCAAATTGGAATGAAATGATAAAGCATTGTGAGATATTAAAGAGATATATGATGGAAGCACTGGCACGATCGCCAGAAATCAGACGAAGTAGGGGTGGATGGACTGACTGACAATGACTGATAGAAAAAGATACAATTTCATTTTTGTAATATAAATATACAGGGGTTTCTAATGCTATACTATTAATCTGCAAATATATATTAAATGTACAAAACAAGTTTCTTGGATTTCACTAAATATCAGTAAATATGATCTTCTGTTCAGAAGGGATCAGCAATGATGACTGGTTTCCATGAATTGGAAACCGGAATGTATATCTGTCCACGGAATTCTAAGACAGCATATCTCAAAGTTCTGAGAGACAACACGACATTAAAAGTTGGCTATAAAAACTATCATGTTTTGTTTTATTAAAAACAGCTCGTCAAATATTTGAGAGAGTTGATGAAATAAGTGAAGGACTTTAGGATAAGCCTTACTTCATATTCCCTTGGAATTTGAATCTTAGATGCAATCTGGTGAAATCTGAAACAAGTCAAGCTTCAAAAAATTTTCCCAGGACTTGACATACATCTGTACATGAGTTACGCCTCAGTTAGACTCTACTTGACTAGATTTGCATTAAACTTGTATGTGTGTAAATATGTAGGTCAGATTAGATAATGAGAACTTTGCTGACCTTGACAGGCAGGTCTGACTGGTGTAAACTGGTCTAAACCAGTTTCAACTGGTCTGGGGAGATCTGTATCATACATGTACGATGAGAACACGTATCAAGCCAGATTGGATAATGAACACTTTGCTCTTCTTAACAAGCAGGTCTGACTAGTGTGAACTGGTCTGAACCAGTTTTACCATCTAGAGACAGATGAGATCAATGTAAATAGGCCAAACAAGATAATGGAATAATTGCTAGTTTGCTGTCATGGAAAGCTTGGAAAGGCATGTCTAACTAGTCTAAACCAGTTACAACCGGTCCAAGGACAGATGAGAACATTTAAATAGACCAACATGATAATGGAATAATCGCTGTCAAAGAAAGCTAGGAAAGGCAGGTCTAACTACAACCGACTGGTCTAATCTAGTTGGTCCAATGATGGATGAGAAAATGTAAATAGGAGACAGGATAATGAAATATTTGCATTTATTAAAAGCTTAGAAAGGCAGGTCTATCTTGTGGCGTATCGTGGCCGAGCGGCTAAGAGCACCGAACAACTCAAGCTCTGGTGTTTCTGATCAGCAGGGGAGTGTGGGTTCGAATCCCAGTCGTGACACTTGTGTCCTTAAGCAAGACACTTAACTACATGTTTCGTCCTTCGGATGGGACGTTAAGCCGTAGGTCCTATGTGTTGTGTAATGCACGTAAAAGAACCCAGTGCACTTATCGTAAAGAGAAGGGGTTCGCCCCGGTGTTCCTGGTTTGATTGGCTGCATATTGCGCCACAGCACCTTGTAAACCATTACATGGTGCTATGCAAAGGAATAGGTCTCATACTTCAACACGTAACTCCACATACCTTGTAGGAAAAATACTGAGCGCTTTGAGACACCCATCGGGAGTATAAAGCGCTATATAAGAACTGCGTATTATTATTATTATTATCTTGTACCAACTGGTCTAAACCGGTTTCTACCAGTCTAGGGATGGATAAGATCATGTAAATAGGTCAACATGATAATGGAATATTCGCTGTCAAGGAAATTATAGACAGGCAGGTCTACCTTGTACCAATTGGTTTAAACTGGTTTCTACCAGTCTAGGGATGGGTGAGAACATGACGTGAACAAACACAAGTCTTACTGAAGCTTCCGATTTGCATTATTGAAAAAAAACTTCCAACATGATGGTCGGAAATGACAAGACTACCAAATCTATCCTCATGTTCGATTTACCTTACGGCTAGTTTGAATCATTCTAAATATTACATCATGTGTGTCTTTGCAATAACAAAAATGACCAGGCAAGCTCAGTATCTGGCCAAAGACATCTGTTCTAAACTGCCTTAGGTTATAGGTTCATTTCTCATTGGAAGGGACTATGGATTTTTTTCTTCTTGCAATACTCAGCACTAACAGAATAAATTGCTTTTTAATTATCTACCAGTAAACTGAGTTGGAAAAAACAAATTTGTTTAGCCCTAGCAGTGCCTTGTATTAAATAATTGTAATGCAATGCATTTTTCACTCCAAATTAGTATTTTTTTAAATTACAGCCAGAAGCCATAACCTGTAACTGCCGTGTAGCCAGGGATCGCACCCAAGTTTACGATACAACCTGGAAACGGCAGCAGAGGGATCACCTTAATAGCTGGATACAACTTTTTAATTCAGAATATTAAGTAACATTATAACCACAATGGAGGCTGTTATTTTTAAGAACTTGACAACACAAATTTTAGAAACAATTTCCAGTCAGTGCATACACAAGTTCAAAGCCGCCTTCACAAGTTTTTTCTGAAATTTAAGTTCCGGATGTGGGTTAAAATCCCAGTCATGACACTTGTGCCCTTGAGCAAAATGCATTTCTATGGATGCTTCTCTTCACCCAGGGGTACAAATGGGTACTGGCGAGAGTAGAGGTTGATAATGTGTTTGAAAAAGCCTTCAAAGTGCCACAGCAGCCCAGCCCCCGATTTCACAAAACTCATCGCAAGAAGCGATGCATCGTATGGTTTGCGATGCGTCGCATACCTAAGACACGTCGCGGCTGCGACGAGTTTTACATTCCGTTTCACCATACACGTCGTAAGCGCGACGAGTCGCAACTCAAAACCATTTCACTCTTAATAAAAACAACACTTTGGACGAAGATGAACTGCTAAAGTTGTGTGGCTGTTTTGTGTTGTATACAACTTGGTCATGAAACAGTCGTGTATACATGTAGCTCATTCAAGATCAAGATGGCAGGAGAGTGAAATGTCGTCTGCTACAAGTACTCAAAGTAAGTATTGTTGTTGATAAGAGTTTCTGTCGATCTTTTGGATTACATTTTTAGAAACTACATACAAGCATTCCTAGTGCAAATGATTACATTACAGTCAGTCGCTACGATAACGACTCGTTATCATAATCATTAGGTCAACGAGAAGGCATTGTGTATTCTGAACAATGCTGAATCAAGCATATCAAGCATTTTGCAAGCATTTGCGCGTTATCAAATGAAACATCGCTTTCTTAAGACGACCCTTTGGGTAGTCGTAACTTACGACGTGTTCTTCCTCGTAGTCAAGGAACTTGCGACGTATCCGACGCATCGTAACTTTGATGAAATCGTTTTTATACGCATCAATTCAATTCAATTCAATTCAATAGAACATTTATTTCCACAATCTTACTCTTAATTACATTAAATAATACATGTACATTAAAACAAGTGTGGAGGCATCATCCTAGAAAGCAAAAGCTTGTGGCGGATGTGCCTTACAGAACAGGACAAGATAAGACAAAAACACTGATTACAATATTTAGTCGTGATCACATAATTAAATAATACATGGATCGGTTAAACATATTAAGTATGGACTTGATATTTAAGCAAAACGGATTATTATTGGCTAAAATGACTTAACAGATGACAATAAATTAAGTTCTCTGAGAGTTGAGTAGGAATGATTTCAATTTACATTTGAACGTATTGATTGAAGGGCAATTAGTTACAGAAGATGATAGATAATTCCAATTTTTGCATCGCAACTTAAGACGCAACTTAAGACGCAACTTAAGACGGGTAACCGGTCGTATCTTGCGTTTACGACGCGTCGCAGCGCTTCGTGAAATCGGGGGCAGGGCTGTATTCTCCCCAGGGAGCTGGGAAAGATTAAAGAAATGATCATCACCTCTGGTTCACAACCATCACCTCCCTCTTAGGTATCCTTGAATTTTATTTATAGAACAATATACAAACACTAATTTGCTTTCAGGAAGATGGTCGCTTGGTGGGAGTGTCTTAAAAAGAAGCGTTAACTCTTCTCGTAATCTTAAATATTTTGAAAACCTTGAACGATCTCCAAGACACTACTGTAGGAGAACAAAGAGAAATGCCGACAGATTCCAATGACAAATGAAGACTCTTGAACGAATCCATCGTAAATGTTAAGACATGGGCGACTTCGTTCCATGTCATCCACATCATTTGAAAATGAATTATTCATAAATGGACTAATATGCGTACATTTGGAATCCATTGTAGCGCGACATGGCGGAACAATGCAACTATCGGGGGGGGCTTTTATAGACACAAAGACTGATTTGTCTCCGCGGCTGCTTTTGAAATTGAGTCTCCATTTTCATTCAATGGTAAATATTGCCTGATTGTTTGACAAAATGCGTTTCCCTGGAAATTTCATTGCAAATTGTTTCAGGTTGAGTGCCTTTCTCATTTTTTGTTCGACAATTGTAGCCATGTAAAAAAGAAAAATGGATGTACATGTTGTTTTGACACTGAATTCACAGAAATGTACAGCCAAAAATGGTTTCATTAAAAATGGACAGTTTGGTGATGAATTTGTGACGCTGTCAAAATTACTGCAAGGTAATTCTTTTAAAATTAGTTTGAAAACTTGCTTGTTTAATATGGCTTATCTGTAATTGTTCTTTATCTGATTTTGTACTGTGTGAGGATTCCCTCTCGTGCGCCTTGAGCACCTTAATTTTGTGGATGTTGGCGCATTAAAAATACTCTGTATTATTATTATTATTAAACAGTTGAAAATCTATCCCTTGCACAACATTGCTCAAAAAACATACTCTCTAGAATCAAGATAAGGTATGGCAAAAATCACCAGATTAAGTGTTTGTGAACATGAAAGCCTGTTGGAGGTGAGGCAGAGAGGAAACAAAACCTGTTTGCAGCTTGGTGCCTGTTTTGGTGACGGGGTTGCACATTTCCAGTGAAACTTTTTCCTTAGAGTGGATGGGTAATGTCACAATTTTGTGATGTACTCTTTTTTCAATAGATAGAGTCCTCATGTGAGTGTGGTAAAAATTATAAGTCCCTAGCCTCTCGTTTAAATGGTGTATATCGTCATCAGTGGTTCATATCTGACTTTTTCAGAGCAAAAGTTGAAACATGACGTCATTGGATTTCAACAGCTAATAGGTCTTTACATTCCAAGGAGAAATATTTTGTCAATCAAAATGTCAAATTTCAAAGCCTGTTTTGATTGAACATCATTAAAAGTCAGAATTGAAGCAAAAAATCCCAGTACCAAAATGTCCAGACCCATTTTTCTCAGAATAATGTCATCAGATGTTATTGACAAATTCTGCCCCTGAAGGTCATCAATAGCATGAGGCCAGGCATACTAATCTTATAACAATAATAATAATAATAATGGTGGCTTTTTATAGAGCACCCAGGTCTATCAGGCATGACGCTCATGACGCTGTATTAGAGTCTAAACATTTGGGTGTTGAGTTACCATAGGGGGGAGTATTGTGGAGGAGATGGGTGGGTCTCTCACTAAGCCAAGATGGGTTCAAACCAAAATTCATTTCTAAAAATAATCTTGAAAATTACACATCAAAAAAAGACAAAAACAAGAAACTTTTGGACTACGTTCTGTGAGGGAACATATATTCTCTTACCATTTGTGAGACGCAAAAGCAGTGTTTGAAATTGTGGAATGGTACGTGGTTATAGTGCCTGAAGACCTCAAACAGGAAGTTCTGAAGTATTGGCATCTGTAGATAAGGACAAAACCAAAAATGACAAAAGAGAAAATGGAAATACAACAATTAGACGATTAGTAGTGTGCATTTTTATAATGTGCCATGTCTGTTATAAATAACACTCCTGACACCGAAATGTCAAGTTTATTGCAGCTTGTTAAGAATAATTTTTGGAGGTGAAGCAACTATGCCCTAATTCAACACCTTGAGGTGAGGTGGCGCATATTGCTACCAGTAGTGAGTCCGATGAAATCGCTATATTGTAATTCCTATCTGGAATAACACGTTTAGTGCGTGAAAATAACTTCTGTTTACAATTATTTCCAAACTTCAAATAAAGTTTTGAGATGATATTATGGAAGATAAAAGACGGATCTTTTAAACAGTATAATTTTTTTATGATGAAAGGCGTTCAATATTGCTTAAATAATGTGTCAAAACTGGAGTACTTTTGGAGAGTCCGATCATCTGTCTGAACTGTGCGTCGCCATTTTGGAAAATGTCGGTTCACGGTATGACGCTATTTACGTCATATCTCTCTAACCCCTGACCTCTTGCGATAATGAGTGCATTGACCGTGTAGTACACAAGTCAAACTTTCCAGTCATACCAAGTGCGTGGTTTTAAAGCAAAGTTTTAGTGTTTTAGCGGCCGTTTTCCGACAAGACAAAATTTCAGGTAATTTTCACTAATTTTGTTTTGTAAAAAAGCTTCCAAATTGTTTATAAGGAGTCGATTACACCCATATGAAACCCATTTTTTGTGAAAATATGGACTTTGAGGAACATTTTGGACAAAATTTTAACACAATAAATCATAGCACATAGAAGCACAACAAGGAATTTCACACGGCCCTCCATCTTGAGCCGTCCTAAAGACACCTGTGTTGGCAGTAGTTTTCGTTGTAAAGTTATGTAACATTTCTTTTACTGTGATGATCCATGTATTAATGAATGTTATAGTCTTGGACATCATCTGAGTATTGAAATAAAACTGTTGTTTTCACAATTTAGGCCTAAATTAATTTAGGCCTAAATTAGTAAATAAACACAATGAAAAAAAAGACTGATGTCGGATGATACACTAGTGACTGATAGGCTAATGTAAGCCCGTTGAATTAATTTGATTCTCTTCATTCCCATCGTCATCATCATTGTTCTGTTCATCATTGTCAGTAAAAAGTGTTTAATTCTTTATTATTGAACTATAGAACTTTGAAGTTCAGTAAAATATGAATACTTGTTAGTATATCAAAATCCGATACCCACAGAGCAGAGGATGTCTAGTGCTAGCGAAGATTTCCGATGGCAATAGTACCAACTGGAAAACAGAGGGTGGTATAATGTTGAAGCAAAACCTTTGACAGTGACAAGTGCTGTCACTTGCATTCTATGGAACTGTTTCCACCCACAAATTTCATTGACATACCCAACAATAATTCCAGTTTCTAATTTGTGATTTTTGTTTTAAAATCTAATTATTGTTATTTTTAATCACGAAATGAATTACTTACATCCTTCATTTTACTTAGGTAATTTTATTTCTTTATATTTATGAAATATCTGACCATCATTAACGTACCATAGTGAATTGAAAAATAACCAACATTTATGTTTTATAAAACAAAATGCTCATCCAGACAAAGAACTATAGGTTATATGCAAGTGGGTATGTTTGATTTTTACACTAACTGATGCCTTTCTCATTTAATCCTCTTTTCAATGATACCAAACTTGCTTGGTTTGTTGTGAAAAAAAACACATTACAAATAAATTGACACTTAAGAGGTAACCCTTTCAGGAATAAAAAACGGCAGACGAAAATCGCCCAACTTTCAAATTAAAAAGGGCGTAACTCCACTGTACTTCAACCAATTGGGCTGATTTACATACCATTGGATTTCATTTTAAATTCTCTTTCCAGTGATACTAAACTTGATAGGGTTGTTTAAAAAAAGGGAAAAAGTGTCGGACTCACTACTACCAGACCATGAAAGAAACACAAGTGCAAACCCAATTCTCTTTACAAAAGTGCACTGGGTTCTTACGTACTACACAATACACAGCTTTATGCCCCATCCGAAGGACGAAGCAATATTGGTTAAAGGCACTGAACACGTTTTGTTTTGTCAAAGACCAGTATTCTCACTTGGTGTATCCCAACATATGCATAAAATAACAAACCTGTGACAATTTGGGCTCAATTGGTCATCGAAGTTGCAAGAAAATAATGAAAGAAAAAACACCCTTGTTGCACAGATTTGTGTGCTTTCAGATGCCCGAAAAAGGCTTCAGGCCTGAAGTCTTTTTCAGATTCAAATATTTTAGTGAGAAATTACCTCTTTCTCAAAAACTACGTTACTTCAAAATGTGTTATACTATCAACAGCTCTCCGGTGCTCGTTACCAAGTAAGTTTTTATGCTAATATATATTTTGAGTCATTACCAAATGTGTCCAGTGCCTTTAAGTGTATTGCTTATTAAGGACACAAGTGTCAAGACCGGGACTTGAACCCACACTCTGCTGATCAGAAACACCAGAGCTTGAGTCTGGTGCACTTGACCACTTTAAGAAAGTTACTTACTACATAAATTGATAAATGCATTGGGGAATGGTTTTACCCTTAGGCCCCCCAAAAATTTTTGTTCGTCTATAAAGGGTCCTCATAGAGGGTCCTCAAAAGGTAGGGTTGGTACATGTAGGTCAAATGTTATATATATTTTTTTCATATGGATTCTGTATTTGGGAATATAAACTCTTTGATATTAAAATATTTAAGTCCAAACACAAAAACACTTTTACTGTATTGAACCCCTTCACTAAGTGTCTTCCTGTTTCACATTTTTTCGACCGATTCTTTTGAGATTTTTAATGAACAATTTCGAAGAAGGGAAATGGGGGGGGGGGATGTTTTTGGTCCTGGCGCAAATGAAGGTCGGTCGGACAAGGAAAAGCAAACAATTTGTTTGTTTTTGCCTTACAATGATTTGTGATAAGCACCGAGTGCTCGGTGCTTTCCAAGTACAGTGGGGAAACAAAACCAATGTGTTACTTGGGTGGGATTAAACCCCTTGGCCCCCTCCACTCCAAAGCAGAAATTTAAAAGAAATCCAAGGTGTAAAATTCTTTCAAAAATGTAAACAAATTTCAACTTAGATAAACTGCAGGACACTTCGCCTTAAAAAAAAATTTAATAAATTATTTCCCCCAAATTATCTCTTCATCAGTAGAACTAACAAACACAATTTAACTTCTTCCAACATGTCCAAATGAGAGAATCACTCGGCAATTTTTTTTTACAAAGAACTCTCCCTGAAACCCAATTATATTAAGTCTGATAGAAATCTTCGAAACCATAGGCGGAATTTTCTCCCCGCTCTTTCAGTTTTCTTGCAAACTCGACCCAGTAAAATTCAGGTCATACCGCCCCTAATCAGTTGATTAGTATGCCATGGGTAACGGTCGGAGTAGCACCTAGGGATGTTTCTGCTGCTTCGAGTCATGAATCAGAGTAGCAAATCATCACCCTAACCAAACTCTCTTTATATATTCGCCCGGGGCCTTGGCTTCCGTTCATGAACTGATCAGCGTGCGGTGTCTTCAAGACCGCTGTAAAATTCCTCTGAACCAACAACAGCGTATGACTGATCTTGTTTGGTTTTGTGTAGTACTTTTAAGAACATGAGGTTTTTGTGTCTTATTTTTTTCATACATGTGTACAAGAATTAGGTTTCGATCAAGAAATGACGAAGCTTTTAGACAGGGAAGTGTAATCCAAATAAATGGGCAGGGTTACACTGTTAAAGTGGGACTGTCATCATGATCATAGCAGGACTGTGGCTCTACTCTACATGGAATTAGGAATTCTCACCCGGTCACTGCATCATTCGTGCGATTGCTGTATCTGATACATAGAGCTATACACAGCTCTATGATCAGATCTGATATGGCCAGTGCGCACATACATGTATGCGCACCATAACTGGGTGAGAGTTCATAATTCTATGGACAGCCACAGGCCTCCTATGATCTAGCCTTTTGTCAAGGCCTTTGTGGCTTGCAAAGCTTCATAGAGCCGTGATCCCTAGCAACTGGAAGGGGAGACCAAGCATGCGAGTGGCGAAGCCACGAGGGCCTTTTCCAACTTGTTTGTGGTTTCTAATGTTTTCCTTTATATCTTGATTTTTGCTACCCTAACAGGGTAGCAAAAATTCCAAACCAATCAGAAGCAATGGGGGTCCGAGGGTCAGCATACATTAACCAATTATGCAAATAAACATTGTTTAATTGTTCAGCACTTTACTTATTTGCACACAAGTTATGAATCAAGTATGCTTCATACTTTATGAATAATTCATAAAAAACACACAAATCGAGTTGCCTTTGCAGTCGCTCCGCTGCTCTACGAAGCTGTCTTAGTCAGAAGGCCTTGACAAAAGGCTAGCTATAATCATGACAACAGTGCTCCTTTAAAGTAAGAGACACTGTCACCAAAGTATCAGAACATTCTGGTTAGATGCCTTTACATTTTTTATATAAAATGTTAAAGGTGTGCATGAATCTGGCACCAACTGCAAGAATTCTACCTACAAAAAGGCTCAGTTATTATTATAACACCCCGTTCATAGATTTTAATTTGTGATTGGCTTAGAGTGTGTCACATGATATGTCTTATTTTTACTTGAAGGATTCCCTTCAAACTAAAATGGTTTTGATTTAACCTTTCACCCCAAAACATTTGAATCAGAGTAACGACTCACGCATGAATCGTTTCTCAAAATATCTGAGGGATGGTGTTCGTTTGTGAGTGTTGCAGCCAGAGATACCCGCTGCAACCTTGCTAAACATGGAAGGATTCAACGTTCTTGTGAAATTAATACAGTGACAGGCTTTTGCCGTATTCTCAGCAAGTAGACACTGTATTCAGCTGAACTTTCAAATGTGACTTCTATTATATCTTTCTTGATTTTGCCTATAAATAAGCATTACGTTGACAAAAAACAATCTAAAACTTGACAGTTTTTTGCTGTTTTCTTAGCAAGTGGACACTGTATTCAGCTGAAATGTTCTCATGTGACTTCTATTGTAATGATTTTGTCTATAAATAGAAATGACGTTGACAAAATCCAATCTGTGACCCAGGCTTTAAAGGCAAATCATACCTTTTGTTTTTTTGTACCGTTCACTTGTTTTAATCCTATATAAATGTAGATGTATACAATAAAATTAACCTGTGAAGATCTCGTTTCAAAAGGTGGTTGCGTTTTTGAGATATCGCAGAAAATCCGGAGCGAATATGTTCAAGCAGGAAGAATAATCCCCAACAAGAATACACTTGAATCTGAGAACGTATTTGACAAAAACGTTTCTCAGATTCAAATTTGGGGGCATAAAAACTGTTATCTTTATGCATTTAACCACATTAATTCGAAGTAAAATGTTTCTCAAAATGCTTTATACTATCAAAAGCAAGTTTTGATTGCCATTCATTTTAAGAGTGATTACCAAACGTACACCTTCCCTTTAAGTCATGCAGAACTCACCTCAATATTATATTTGGTAGTGAAGTCGAGATCAATGTACATTTGTTGCATTAGGAGCATCATTTCTGCGTCTTCCCATTGCCAATTGTCAAATACCGGTGTCCTTAAGTATTCCCTGACGTCTTCCGTTAACTGTACATGCCTGTAGGTCAAAGGTCAAAGAACAAAGGTTAAAGGTCATATTCAAACACGTAATCTTATATTTAATGGAGATTGAACTGTCAGACTTTTTATCAACCTTTCATGTGAAGAAACTCTCCAAACTTGTCCAGCTGTTATTTTTATAACTCTTGAAATTTAAGGAAATTATGACACAGAATGTAAAAGTTTCCCATAGGACCAGTGTATTATCTTGCCTGCCAGGAAATGACCTGGAATGTACAAGGTCACTCTTTTTGTAGGAATGGTTACAATCTATTCACTAAAAAACAAATTCAGGATTCTCCCCTAGGTTTTTTCAAAACTGTAGGGCATTCTGGACCAAAAACGTGGTTGATGTTTGGCCGAAGCACGCTGAGTTGAACAAAGTCTTCAGAATGTTTTCTACTTCCTGTTTATCTTGGATTTAAAAGCCCTACCGGCAATCTGGGGAATTCTATGGTTTTATCTTGACGTTTTTAGTGAAACTACCATTAAAAAAAACCAAAACAACAACAACAACAACAAAATTATTTATTTAATAATAATAATAATAATAACCAGTTCTTATATAGCGCATTTCACAATAACGTCTCAATGCGCTTATATTTATACATATATTTGTTTGCGTATCGGCCAAAATTTGCGCGGATCGACCCAATACGCTAGCTTGTGCATGGGGACAGCAGACATTTGAGATCAATGTCTCCAAGCTCGGGAGTTTTCAATTGCCCTTCCTGGCTTCCAGCTAGCAACTTTGTAGATATAAGGTTGACAGAGGAAATTCACACCATCTACTGATGGAGCGAGGAGGTTGTCTATTGAAACAGGTTGACTGATAACTAAGGAACAACTAGGCCTAATAGACAGACAGATGACAGACATGACAGATGATCAAGAAGAGGCCCCGGGTATTTTTGTCATTTTCCCTCATAACAATTTGTTCTTCAATTATTTTAAATGAAAACTGAACTTTTATTTTCAGTTATTTCTTTTGACCCACCCACTAACAATTCTAAAATTGTTACACACTGATTTTTGTTTTTGTGGCCCCTAACTTCTGAACAAGATCATCCATTCAGTGAAAACTATTTCTACCATAACGGAACATAGCGATCATTTGCATTGTTTTTTTTTTGCATGTGCCAAAATACGCACAAAACTAACTTTTAAAACACAGAATTTCTTAGAAAATCCATAATATCTCGAGATCGCGAAAAGAAAATTTCATGGATCGTTCACTTTTAATAAGAAAGAAAATATACTCTTTCAATTCATATAATTAATTTACTGTTTGTTAATAGGGAACAAATTGCCCTTTTGATTTAAACAAATTGACTTTCTTTCACGCGCCTATGGCAGAAGGTGAAAAAACATAGAAAATGGCCATGCTCTCGCAGCATAACTTCCCATAACTCGCACATAAGGCAACGCATTCACCTGGATCGCGCTGCCTCTTCAAGCTGAATAATTTCTTTATTGATTCATGTAACATGAAAGATGATTGGTTAATTGAAACCAGTTGCCAGAACATTTTGAACATTTGACATTATGTTGTTGTTTGTTAAAACTCATGATTCATTGCTCAACAGCCACAAAAATGATTACAAATGTAAAAAGGTACACCCTGCAACGAAACGGATCTACACGGAGGAGGTAAAAAAACAACCCACATTGGGATTTTTTTTTTTTCTTGTAAAGAGTAGGAACGTTTCCTCAGAAAGGGCATTTCCATTAGGAAATGAAAAACGCCCGTAGGTTGGCTTCGCTGGGTATCAAGGTAAATACCACGGGTAGTGAAGGCAATTATCCCTAACGCCTCGGTCATAAATTGCACAAATCTACATTTCAAGCATCCAACAAGACCTTTGACATAGATAAAAAGAGGACAAAAGTGATTGAGATTGTCTTGAGACTGATGAACAGGGCAGATGTCGAGAAACAAAACGAAAGGGTACCACTTTGCTAACGTCACATTAGCAGTTTTCCAATTGTTTAATTTTTTGTTGAGTACCTGAAATCCTACTCATGTACGCGGTGTTCCTGCAAACCTTACTAGATTGTATCTCCACCATGCAAAGTCTCAAATCCTACTCATGTACATGGTGTTACTGCAAACCTTACTAGATTGTATCTCCACCATGCAAAGTCTCAAATCCTACTCATGTACATGGTGTTACTGCAAACCTTACTAGATTGTATCTCCACCATGCCAAGTCTCAAATCATACTCATGTACATGGTGTTACTGCAAACCTTACTAGATTGTATCTCCACCATGCCAAGTCTCAAATCATACTCATGTACATGGTGTTACTGCAAACCTTACTAGATTGTATCTCCACCATGCAAAGTTTCAAATCCTACTCATGTACATGGTGTTACAGCAAACCTTACTAGATTGTATCTCCACCATGCAAAGTTTCAAATCCTACTCATGTACATGGTGTTACTGCAAACCTTACTAGATTGTATCTCCACCATGCAAAGTTTCAAATCCTACTCATGTACATGGTGTTACTGCAAACCTTACTAGATTGTATCTCCACCATGCAAAGTTTCAAATCCTACTCATGTACATGGTGTTACTGCAAACCTTACTAGATTGTATCTCCACCATGCAAAGTCTCAAATCATACTCATGTACATGGTGTTACTGCAAACCTTACTAGATTGTATCTCCACCATGCAAAGTCTCAAATCATACTCATGTACAAACTGCAAACCTTGCTAGATTGTATCTCTACCATGCAAAGTTTCAAATCCTAGTCATGTACATGTACATGGCATTACTACAAATCTAGATTTTATCTTCTAAAGATGTAAGACATCTGCTCTATAATGGAAAAGTTTGTGGGGTCGAATCCCACCCAAGTAACATGCAAGTGGATTTTTTTCGCATTACTCAAGAAAGTACTGGGTAACTGATGCACACAACAGTGTATGGGTTAACCAAATAATCCTGATGGAAATTTAACATTCATTTAAAAGTACATACAGCTGTCATGAACATTTTTACCACATTATACTTTTGCTAGTAACATCCTTTTGCTGAGCACCTTTTTTTCAAGCTAAGCAGATTTGTGTATAAATCTTAAGCAGCAATCCGTACGGACTCTTACTTTATTTTGTTGAATTTCTCTAGGACTCTTCTTTGTTCCTCCTCCGACTTCCTGAGTCTCCTCCGGAAGAAGGGAAGTCTGCTCTGTGATTCAGCAACCACCTCTTTGAAGAGACCAAGCCAGCTCAGATGTTCTACGCTCTACAATCACCAACAAAGCATACAACATTGTTCACAACATCGTTCAGGTCTAAACTAAGGGGTGAGATTTGACGGGAACATCTGCCATTTTGAAAAATGGTTGCAATTTCAATGGAAAATATTTGTGTACTCTATCCCAACCTGAATTATGGTCATCTTTGAGAAAACTCGTAAACCCCGTAACTCAGGACTTCTTTGATTTGGCATTTTTTTGTTAGTACATGTCCTCTTAAAAATTTTACAATAAAAAGAATACAGGAAGAAAATAAATTAGGAGGAAAAAACACAACAACAATGTCCCCAAAGTCTAGAGGGTGAAGTTCTCTGAAACTCCTGGGTGTTATACGGAAGTGAGCCTCAGGGTCTCCCCTTGGTCTAGAGGATGAAGCCCCCTGAACCTCCTGGGTGTTACATTTCAGAGAATTTACAGACTCTCTACATCACCACTAATAAAGGACTAGGGTAGTGGGCCTGGGTCTCCCCTTGGTCTAGAGGATGAAGCTCCCTGAACCTCCTGGGTGTTGCATTTCAGAGAATTTACAGACTCTCTGCATCACCACAAATAAAGGACTAGGGTAGTGGGCCTGGGTCTCCCCTTGGTCTAGAGGATGAAGCCCCCTGAACCTCCTGGGTGTTGCATTACAGAGAATTTACAGACTCTCTACATCACCACAAATGGAGGATGAAGGACTAGGGTAGGGGGCCTGGGTCTCCCCTTGGTCTAGAGGATGAAGCCCCCTGAACCTCCTGGGTGTTGGATTTCAGAGATTTTACAGACTCTCTGCATCACCACAAATAATGGACTAGGGTTGTGGGCCCGGGTCTCCCCTTGGTCTAGAGGATGAAGCCCCCTGAAACTCCTGGCTGTTGGATTTACTAAGGTCATGGTCCAAACATATTTAAATTGTGCATGGTTTCATTTTCTCTTTCTAGTAAAACAATAAATTTCAACATGCTCGAAAGAAATTTGTTAAAATAATACAAACACAAGATATCTTTAAGCACACAGACAACAAAGACAGTTTTCCCCCGTTATTCAACCCATACAACTCAAAGTTTTTTATTGTTTATATCTTTGTATTTTTTTCTATATTTTGCTTTTTCCATGTGCATATTGCCTGTCTGAATTTTTTAGAAGTATTTTCATTGGCAGACGAAACCTTTTGGTTATACAGCAATCCTTCACCGATCTTGAACTCTTGGTGGCAGCAGATACCGGTGGTACTGCGCTGCCTAGCGACGGGTTTAAGCGATTTGCAAAGTGAAAGTCCAATAACCCACGACTGATCAAATGATCGCCGTGTAGCCCAAACCTTATACCAGTCGCTAGGCAGCGCAGTACCACCCAGGTACACCGCAGTAATGGAGGCATATCTGCTGCCACCAAGAGTTCAAGATCGGTGAAGGATTGCTGTATAGGAAAATTTTCAATTTCCTCCTCAGTCTAGCACTCTCCATATCTATTTAAGGTTTTATTGTTCCTCTTTTGAGTGCAACTTTATTGAACTGGAGAATTTTTTTTATAATAATAATGTCTTATTTGCATTGGCTGTCTGCCTCAATTGCTTAACATCTACTGATAGGGTATACTCACTTCCAGTTTCTCTTTAAAGTGCTCAACTTTGTGTTTCATCTCGTAGACAACACCCGGTGTTTCGCCGCTATCGACGATGATTTTCTTTTCTAAAACTTCTAACCTGTTGACAAGAAAGAAGAAAAAAAAGAGAGGTTTACTTGACAAGGATCAGTTGAGTCGTGGAGTAGACAGACGCTGCCAAGAAATGGAAAAAAGGAAATCAAGAAATAAAATTATTGTTTCTTGTGGGCTTCATTTCACATGTTTCAGCACTGACAATATTTTGGGGTCAGAAATTGTTCAGCAACAGGGTACTTTTGGGACGCTAGGTGGCAGCAGACTTACCAGGTAAATCCATTGTTCTCAGTAATGTGCGCTTGCTCAGAACCACGTAAACAATGGAATTTTACCTGGTAAGTCTGCTGCCACCTGGCGTTCAAAAGTCTCCCATTGAGATGATGGAATTAGAATGAAAAGCCACGCCCTTCAAACAAATTGTTTCTTGTGCTTTAAAATTGTCCAAACCTACAACCTTTATAGACTGTGCAAGTCTCGCGCGTAATCGAACTTCTGGGACCATAGTGGTCCCAACCATATGGAGTTTTACGTGGGCGAGATTTTGTTTCGTCAATTATTTTAGTTTAACGTAGGTTATGACCTAGAAAAGTATAAATGTTGTTGGGAGTGTAATACTAAGTGATAACGACATATGAAAGTAAAACCAATTCAACAATATAACGAAGAAAACCCAAGAATTAAACTTGACCTCAGCTTCCGGTTATTGCAAAAAATTAAGTATTTTGTGCTCGCCTCCGATCATAAAACTTACGTAAACGCTTGTTTTGGATGCACAATTATAATCGCCAGATGCTGTAATTGCAAAGCAAACCCTTTTCATTGCAGTCTATGGTTGTTGAGGCGTCAGCATCCTCTTTAAACTGCGATACGGGTCCATTTAAGACCCGTTTGACCTTCACAAATTCGCGTAAGGGGTTTCTAAAAAGTTAACATCAAATAGGCATCCTTGTCCCAGAGTTTTAATTTTTTTTCAATAATAATATACACACTATTGTGATTGTTTTTTCAAAAGCTAAAACTTTTCATAAAATTGTAATGATTTAGTCATGAGATATAATTTAAAACAAAGATTTAATTTCAGAAATAAACATGTTCTTCGTTTGACGTGTTTTCTCGTTCGGATACGCGCGAGACTTGCACAGTCTATTTGGAAAATTACAGTTCTTTGAAGTACTTTAATAGACCTTATGCATTGACGTCACCAAGCCGCCATCTTAGAGGTAAACTGATGATGAAACAATGGAAACACGATGATTTGTACGCGCGGCGCACAAGACTGGCCAATGAGCATCTTCCTTTTGACCTCTAGGTGAGGGCGCCCTACTCAAATGACGTCATATGCATAAGGTCTATAATAATTTTAAATCAATATTGAATAGAGGAAGGATGTGCTTTCAAATTTGCTGAAAGAAAAAGCAAAAAAAAATCACAAATTTTTAAAAGGTTTTCCAAAAGGTTTCCAAAAGGTTGCGCTAAGAAATTCAAATGTAAGCCCTTTACTATCTTTTTATACGATAACGTGAAGGCAAAAACAAAGTGTTGTCTGGGTGTAAAAGTAAATTAAGTTTGAAAAACATTGAAATTATAATAATTATATTATGGACGTATAATGTGCATACAAAAAAACAACAAAGTGACACAAAAGGTATGTTCAGAACAAGTGAAGAGAAAAACTAGCCAAACAAAATGGGACTTCAATCCTTTAGACTCAAAACTTTCTCTCTGAACATGGGTAGACTAAAGGCGGTATTTAAAACATTTTGATAGCAGAACCTGGCTCAGGGAGGCCATTTGGATCAGACCCAGCGGGAGAACACTCTCAACAAAGACGGGAAGTACAAGCTTCAGAACATTCATGACCAACTACTCCAAACCACAACACCTTCTATGACCACCAAGAAAGGGTACAAAAGGCAGCTGAACAATAGACATGGTTGCCAGTCTGAAGAAGCTCCTAGCTAATAGGAGTGAAACGTAACTAAAATAATGTGTAAGTAACATCTACATTATTTTTTGGATTTGACAAAACGAACCTCAGAATCCGTTTTTAATAGCAGTCTTAAAATTAAAAGGAAACTAGTTGTTAACCAGAGTTTAGTATGTATGGAGGGAGGGAGGGGGGGGGTAGTACATGTTGGGACATGGGTGTGGGATGGGGGCTGTAGTTGGGGCAGGTGGGGGTGTAGTACGAACAGGGGAATGTAGTGTGAGTGACATCCCCTTTAATTTTCTCAATCAGCATTTTGAGACTATAATGTTGGCCAATGGAAAACTAAATCAAGTAGAACAAGGGCATCCAGACTAAAAATTAAGCCATTTTGTTGACCAAATATCGTTATTTTCACACTAATTTTTTGTTTTCCTTAAAGAACACTAAAGTTCCAGTCAGCAAATAAGCCATCAGAGAGTTAGATTTGAATAATGTCTGGTGGTACAATGACTTGCTCAGTCAAAGTAACCACTAAAATGTTAATTCCTCTGAAAGACGTCACATGACATAGTTGTGGCATGTTGTGGCCAAGCGGTCTGGCGCACCGGACTCAAGTCTAGTGTTTCTGATCAGCAGAGTGAGGGTTCCAGTCCTTGTCGTGACACTTGTGTTCTTGAGCGAGAGACGTCCAAAACCCACCACAGAAAAATGTATACAGCAATGGAATGTGAATCCGGTGAAATTAGTTGCTTCTGGGAGGTAAGATTTGAGTTATGAAGCTTTGACATTTTTCCGCCCCAGAAACGTGCCCTAATATTTAGGACTCTGTATCTGTGTACAGCACAGAGGAAGAGTCCTAGATAGGGTTGGGGGAGGGGGATACTTCTGTACAAAAGAAAAATAGTGAGTTTACGTATGGGAACATGCAGGGAGAGGGCACCCTCTGCCACACATCGGGCATGGTTTACTCTATTAATCTTCTGATGTTTCTTGTCAACTGTTCTTTTCCACCTCTGCTTGACTGTTCCCAAATAAATCTTATGACATCCCTTTAAGTCTATTTCCTGACAACACCCTTTTTTAATATCTGCCTCTGAAATATCGTTCCCGCGGGATTAACTATTGCGTCCTTTGTCTGCCGACATCATCCAAGACAAGACACCACATCCTGACTCCCACGGGGGAATCGGAAACACTTCTTAACATCCCCCAAACCCAGTCCGCTAATGGATAGGATGGAGTCAGACTACATGGGGGAAGTACAAGGAAGAACAAGGAGCTGCAGTCTCGTAAGATGGCACGTGGGGCAATTCTATAAATCCAAAGATGTAGAACAACATTAATTAAATTGTCTTGGAATTGTAACAAGGATGTTAATTGGATTGACTCAGGGACGGTTTATGTAAATTTTCTTTGGTAAGCGAGATGCATCTGGGGAGAATAGGGGCTAATGTGGAAGTGGGGGAAATGGAAAATGCTGCACCTGCGAGGGAGCTGTTTTTGCGTGTGGGCGTTCATGTTTCAAGTATATCAATTACGAATTTGGGTTGACTGATGATGGAGAAATAGTTTCATATAACAGTGTGCAAAACATTTGGAATCAATCCTTTCGCTCTTAAAGGCACAGTAAAATTAAAATGATTTTCTGAAAAAGAAATAGTCAAATGGTAATAATACAAATAACGTATGTGGTTTTTAAGGCATTGCATGGTGAGGTATCAATGTATATTTGGTTTGAGGTAAGACCATGTGTGTATCTACTACATGTATGCTGTGTAGATCATGTTCTTTTGAGAACTTGTCTTCTGCTGTATAAACGCCTCATTACTAAAGAACAGTTTGAAACGACTTAATAATAAATGATATTTCAGCCAGGAAAATATCACAAGTTTGATTGTCTTTTGATGCTTTCAAAAATTCAAGACACAAAACAATCTATAGCAATTCGGTTACTATCGAACGCTAACTATAAGCAATTTATTATGTGCAGTGGTTCTTTTAGCAAATGATTTATTTCCTCTTACTGAACTTGGATTCTTTGTTTGACTATGACCCAATGTATTTTCTCAATCTGTGTTAATTTTCAGCAAATTTCTTAAAATTGTTGCAGTTAAATTAAATACACTTAGAGCCTGCATTGTAAACATGTTATTATGTTTTTTTTATTATGACAATAATCAAAATCAGGCACTTTTCTGAAATAGCATTAAAGCGAAGACAACCAAAACATCAGACTTGATATCAGTGTGATGTGATGTCTTAAACATTCTACAGTTTGAGAAAGACTATACATTGTAGCCCCTTATTAGGTGTCATTTGAAAGCTCCTAAATTGTCATCTACAATGTATTTGATGAACAAATGAAAATTGTTTTGAGCTTTGCCAGGAACTTCAGGAAGTGCTCAGTTTATGCATGGAATGGTACATTTGTGCTTTTAAATGTAGTTCAGAAAATATATTTAGCTGTTGCAAACTGCTAACCAACCAAAAGGACCATTGTTATAAATGCAAAAACTAGTATATAGTTTTGGCACTAGCAGAGTCTTTCTGGAATGTTACATTTGCATTTTTAAATGTAGTTCAGAAAATATAATTAGCTGTTGCAAACTGGTAACCAACCAAAAGGACCAATGGTATAAATGCAAAAACTAGTATATACCCCACCGTTTCGGCACTAGCAGAGTCTTTCTGGAATGTTACATTCGTGCTTTTAAATGTAGTTGAGAATATAGAATTAGCTGTTGCAAACTGCTAACCAACCAAAAGGACCAATGGTATAAATGCAAACATTGTATATATAGCCAACGTTTCGGCACTAGCAGAGTCTTTCTGGAATGTTACATTTGCGTTTTTAAATGTAGTTGTGAATATAGAATTAGCTGCTGCAAACTGGTAACCAACCAAAAGGACCAATGGTATAAATACAAAAACTAGTATATAGCCCAACGTTTCGGCGCTAGCAGAGTCTTTCTGCAATATACATTTGCGTTTTTAAATGTAGTTGTGAATATAGAATTTAGCTGTTGCAAACTGCTAACAGCCAAAAGGACCAATGGTATAAATGCAAAAACTAGTATATAGCCCAACGTTTCGGCACTAGCAGAGTCTTTCTGCAATGTTACATTTGCGTTTTTAAATGTAGTTGAGAATATAGAATTAGCTGTTGCAAACTGCTAACACCCAAAAGGACCCCAGCGGTATATTTGCAAAAAAAACAGTTAATGGCCTGACTTTTCGGCACAAGCAGAGTCTTTCTCGAAGGCTAAATAACGACACAATTAACACACATATTGTCAGACTTGTTTGTGTGTGTTGTGATGTCATTTATAGCCTTCGAGAAAGACTCTGTTATATAGGCATGTTAGGGTAAAAACATCAGGCCATTAACTATTTATTGCATTTACATGTAGCTGTTAGTAAAACTGTCTGTCTACAAATTTGTAATTAAATTTGGTCTCTCTCTCATTCTGCTTTTAAAGGGAAGAAATATTTGTTTTTAAAAAGTAGATAAAAATGAAAAAATGGCGGGGAATTAGAATTGAACTGCAAAAATGTGGGCATTCATTTCATTACAGGGTCTAAATAACATTAGTATGATTGAAAGTATAAATGTTCACAGATACAAATCACAAATGGCATAAAGATTATCATGGTGGGAAACTTCCCTTAACCCTTTCCTTACCGAATTGTTTGGACATAAACAACTGCTGATAACCACATTGTTTGACCACTCAAGCGTGAAGCACACATTCTTACACAACAGAAAGCTTTCATTCAGAGGCCATTTTTACAAACTCCCTTATCTCCTTGAAGACATTGTTTTACAGCAAAATAAGTAATAAAAAAGTTCTCACTTATTGAATTCCTCATCATATAATCTAAAAATCATTGAAATCGGTCAATAAATGTCAAAGTTCTTTGTCTTTCTTTCCTCGGTGTGATCTGTAATCTCAAACACTTTTTTGTACACAACCATATGGCGCTTTCAACTCCAGTTTGAAGAGATTGCAAAATAGCAACCTTATTTTATTTGACCATCATTGGAAAGATCCGATCTTCCCCTTTCCAATGATGGTGAGCTTGGGTATGGAGGGCAAACATGGACAAAACTACAGCTTTATTACAAATGGCCTTTGTGCTCAGGCTTGAGTGCTCTTTTGTGTGTAAGCTTGGTCGACTAAAGTCACCTATGGTAAGGAAGAGGGGGTATTAGTGCATTCGACTTAAGTCGCCTATGGTAAGGAAAGGGTTAAACTATTTTGGCCTGAAATGCTATAGTTTTTTGAGAAATGAGTAAAACAATAGTTTTGATCCTGTCACACTGAAAGTCGATGTTTGATAACAGTGATATAAGATTTGTCACTATTTCCTCTGACTCTGATGAACAATTAAGCTGAAACTTTCACAAGTTCGTTATTTCATGTATAAGTTGGTTCACATAAAGTGAAAATACAATTTAACAATTCTTATTATCTTGAATCCTTGATTCTGATTTGTAGATCCATAGCTACAATGAGTGTGATATCAACTTATATCGTACGGCTCATATCACACTTTGCGTATTTCGCTAATCAAATTCCACGTATTGCGCTAGTTTAGGCTAAGTAAAGCCAAAACGTGTAGCTACATGTATTCCAACACCACGTATTGCGTTCATAATCCGTGTGTCAAGTTTTCTTGCTATTTTAAGCGAAGTATACCTAAAACGTGTAGCTTTTCCAACACCACTAATTGTGTTTATCCGTGTGTCTAGTTTGCTCGAAGATAAATTCAATATCACACGCGTGCTCTTGGAATACGGGAAAATATAGCGCATCTGAAGGCGCTATATTTCTCCTTATTTCACTCGCACTTGTGTGATAACTAATGATGTTGACTGCGTGCTTTATAACACTGTGATGTGATACTATTTTAGGTCAATTTTATTCCCTAAAATTTATCATCTTCATTTACTTTGCTGTCCTTTTTAAAAACACGACTCAAAAAACCCTCTTAGGTTTAGATAAAGAAGAAAGCGTCAGTACAAAGGGAAAGGTCGCTATTAATCAAATTTGCCTTATTCTTTCCCCCTCTTTTTATCTCGGGGATTAAAAGATTCCGGGAAGAGCAGGTTTGAAGAATTCCAGGCGGAGGTAAATGGTTGTGGGTGGTTAATATTCAAATTGAATCATAGCTGTTCTTAGAGTATAATCTGATGAACAAAGATTTTCCTTCCGGAATTACGGCCAAGAAAGACTGCTTTAAGACTAAGCCAGGCTCTATCCTAACTATGGGATGAATAATAAGGATGATGATGTTCTTGTTTTGTGACGAAATATTATTATTATTAATAATATTAATATTCTTGCAAAATTATAGATATTGGCCTGACGTTAACATTCTGAATAAATCTCTTTTGCAATGAAACCAAGGGACCTTCAAGAGTGCTTGTACTGTAACCCTTAGGCCTGAAGACGTGAAGACAAGAAGTTGAAGAAACGTTCACTTTTAGATGTGGGAGGAAAACCTAGACTAGGGAAAACCCATGCAACTGAAAGCCAATCCACATGCAAGGCTCCATGGTGTATTCAGATCATCTCCTCCACTAGGACAAAGTCCTGAAAGTCATGACTTTTTTGAACAACCTTAGGCCAAACAACAAAAAGTCTCCATGTTGGACGTAGGACCAACCGGTGAGAGGTTGCCCGACCTTTTCACACTACACAAATTTCAGTCCGGCGTTGACCCGTGTGGAACGCTTGATCTGCGTCACAACCAACCCTGATTGGCTTGAGTGTTATTTAACCGTGTTGAGAATTAGAAGTGCAGCGTTCTCCCTTAACAGTGGTCCGCTGGCCAAATGCCAGTTAAAAACACCTGAGGACCAGTCACATTTCTCTCAAAGTGGTCTGACTGGCTAGTTTAGTGTTGGAGAACATCCCGGTTTCATTTGTAATACAGACTAGTGAAAAAGCTGACGGACAAGTGAAATGACAAGTTAACTGGTCCTGCTGTCAAGGGCAAACCCTGAAGCATAGCAAAAAAAAAGCTGATTTGGCGCTGATCAGTGTGATAGCAGAGCGGTTTGTAATCGTTTTGAAATTTTATGAAATCAACACCGATTGGAACTTCCAAGCTTTCAATACGGATCGGAGCTACATGTAGAAGATGTGAACAAGCCCCAAAGGTTACAAAATGTATACATTATGCTCGTCTTGTTTGTACTGGAGAGTTTGATTTGGCTAGGATGTACACAAACAACCATTATGGCCTGACGTTTCAACACCAGGAGAGTCTCTCTTTTTGTCTCTCTATTTTTAATCCTTTGAGAAAGACTCTGCTAGGGTCATTACCAATTTTGTCCCCATTTATTCCATAAGTCATTTTGGTTGGTAAGCAGTTTGCACTTGTGCCCTTGAGCAAGGCACTTAACCATACATAATTGCTTCATAAAAAGTTGAGAAGGTATAGTGCATTCTGCTCTACCACTACCAGCCAGGCTCTTACCGGATGATACCCATGCCTACATGTGTACATCCTTAAGGACTGTGAAGGTGGTAACCCTGTTTCTGCCCCAGGAGTAGGTGGCAACGTGCCCCTGGTGGCAGTTGATTTGGGTCGATGTTAGGCGATCTCTCATTACAAAAAATAAAAAGCTAATTCTATTTTCTCAATAATGATAATAGTAATAACACAGCAATTGAAGGGCGCCCTTTATCTGTTAAACATTCAAAGACGCTGGTCTAGGTCAATCAAAGAATTCTCAAATGTGTTCATACGCCAATCTGAAAAGATGTGTTTAAAGAGGTTGTTGGAAGTGGGAAATGTTGTGTGTGTCTCTAAGATAACCAGATAAAGAGTTCAAATAAAAAACAAAAACTAATACAAATGGCAGCACACATGTATACAAACAATCTGGGTTTTTTTTAAAACCTAGAGAAAAAGAAAAACAATCTGATATCAGATTCAAATTTGACGCATGTCATGTTAACAAATTTGTTAAAATAAAATCCAATCACACCTTTTGCTGATAGAAACTCAAATGAGGCAACTGTACACTAACGAGAGTAATTATAACTTCATTAGATCATTTCGCTTAGGGCTATAAGGCGGTTGATGCAAATGTTATGGATTTCATAAAGTTGCTTTTGAATAATATGGAGCTCCATTTTTGTCAAGTCAGCAAATTATGTAATCTACTTTTAAAGCGCATCTGTCACATTGGTAATTGTAAAAAACTAGTGTCCACACTCGATGTGAACCAACATAGGCCCTACATGAAATAACAAACTTGTGAAAGTTTAAGCTAAATCGGTCATGAGAGTCACAAGTCAAAAAGTTGGGGGAAAAACCTTAAATGTTTTTACTGTTTTCAAACATTGAGTTTTGGACTTGCAAAGTTCAAAAGTAATTGTTTTACTCATTTCTCAAAAACTATTGCATTTCAAGCAAAAATATTTTTCAACCGAGTTTCCCATCAAGACCATCTGTATACCATGTACGTTGTGTGCAAATCTGTGAACATTACATGTATACTTTTACTCTCACCAATTGTTATACACACCCTTGAATGGCTTTACGGTGAAAAACAACCATTAATGTACATGTAGCAAATAAATCTACAGAACATGGAAATAAACAAAGCAAACCAAAGTGTCAGGGGTAAACACTTTCCCTGAACACCGCAAAAAGACTACCTTCTAGCAGGGCTACCTCCTGACTGATCAACATTTTTCACATCTTCACGCATGTGGCATTACCATGGAAACACTTATCAAATTGCCATCCAATAAATATGGCCGCCAGTGGACATATCCCCTGTCTAAAATTGATCATCACTTGCGTTAAATGTGCGTTCGGTTCCCGCAGGAGAGGCTGGGTATAACGACAGGACCAACCATAATGCAATTTCAGCTACCTTTGGTTGCTGGGCCCGTGAGCAATCTGTACCAATTAAGCTATGCCTATGGAACCATGGTTACAGACAGATCAAATAAATACATATATGAGTGGCTACTAAGTGCACATTAGGCATCGAGGCACTATCATCATGAACTCCGTGCTAAGATTTTTTTTTTTTTTTTTTTTTTTTTTTTATTATTACCACAGTTGAATAATTGGGTGGAGACACTCGGATTCATGTTTTCTTGGCGAGACTGGGGTAGGACCTGTGGCTTCTTCCATATCAACAAGGAGATGGGAGGAATTGGAGGGGGGGGGGGGTGATGGGTTGAGGGGTGAGGAAGGGGATGCCTGGTGGCAAGAGGTACATGTGTAGATTGGGTGAGGATGAGAATGATAATTGGGATGAGTGAGGAGAAGGTAGAGGAAGGGAGGGGGATTGCAAGAAGAGGTACATGTGTAGATTGGGTGAGGATGAGAATGATAAATGGAATGAGTGAGGAGAAGGTAAAGGAAGGGAGGGGGGAGGGATTGGAAGGAAGAGGTACATGTGTAGATTGGGCAGGGTTGAGAATGGAAGGAAGAGGTTGGGTAGAGTTGAGAGTGATAAATGGGATGAGTGAGAAGGAGGGAAAGGAATGGTAAGGGTTTAAGAGGGGTGGACAGGGGGAGAATTGGAAGGAAGAAGTACATGTACGTAATGTAGATTGGGTTAGGATGGGAATGATAACTGGGTTGAGAGAAGAGGCACAGGAATATGAGGGATTGGAAGGAAGAGGTACATGTCTAGATTGGGTTAGGATGGGAATGATAAATGGGATGAGATAAGAGGCACGGCAATGAGAGGGATTGAGGGATTGGAAGGAAGAGGTACATGTATAGATTGGGTTAGGATGGGAATGATAAATGGGATGAGATAAGAGGCACAGGAATGAGAGGGATTGAGGGATTGGAAGGAAGAGGTACATGTATAGATTGGGTTAGGATGGGAATGATAAATGGGATGAGATAAGAGGCACAGGAATGAGAGGGATTGAGGGATTGGAAGGAAGAGGTACATGTATAGATTGGGTTAGGATGGGAATGATAAATGGGATGAGATAAGAGGCACAGGAATGAGAGGGATTGAGGGATTGGAAGGAAGAGGTACATGTATAGATTGGGTTAGGATGGGAATGATAAATGGGATGAGATAAGAGGCACAGGAATGAGAGGGATTGAGGGATTGGATGGAAGAGGTACATGTCTAGATTGGGTTAGGATGGGAATGATATCATGGTTGAGAGAAGAGGCACAGGAATGAGAGGGATTGAGGGATTGGAAGGAAGAGGTACATGTATAGATTGGGTTAGGATGGGAATGATATCATGGTTGAGAGAAGAGGCACAGGAATGAGATTAGAGACAATGGAAAGGAATGGGAGAGATCGAGGGATTTGAAGGAAGAGGTACATGTGTAGATTAGAGGATGAAAATGAAAACAGATGGGATAAATGAGGAGGAGGCACAGATATGGAAAGAATTGAAGGATTGTAAGGAAGAGGTTAATTGGGTAAAATGTAAGCATAGGAATGAGAGATTAAGGGATTACTAGGAAAGAAGAGAAATTGTCTTTCAAAATATTGATAAAATGACAAAGTCATCTCAGTGATACCCAAGGCTCTTCAGGGCACAAACACAGCAGTAAAATTTGTCCTTCAGTACTGTAGAAATATACAAGTGTACATTACAAGAAACGCATCCTTTTTTTCTCGATGCCCAAGATACAATCACTCAGTTTGGAGCAACAACACCAAAATGTCATCTGACATCCTGATCTGACGGCTTATTAAATCCATGTAAAATATATCGTCACTGGCTAAATGTCAACACACACACATACAACGAAACATCAAATAGTTGCACAGCGCCACGTACTCCCACTCTGTTAACAAGATGTGTAGTGTGGGGCTAATTTTGTCGCAATGCATTCAGACGATCTGTTGGGGCTATTTTTGTCTGCCGAGGCAGTTTGTATTGGAATGGTATCAGCACACTTTCATTCAATATTTTGTTGGTAACCAGTTATAGGTAAGAAACTTAATGGTATTTCAGCTGGTAGTCTGCTTTCGTTACGCACAACTCTGTATATGCTTATTTGTGTAACTACATGTAGCACCTCACTGAAATTGTCAACATTTTAAAGAAGAGGCGGGCATGCCAAAATACTGCAGTGTTTTCCCACAAGTAAAAAAAACCCTGGCGCACTGCCATGCTTTCTGATCCACCTGCTACCCTTTAAAATCCTCACAACATGTTTAAGTTCTTTTACTCTACAATGTAAATTTACAACAGAAAGAAAAACTGGGGGCTTTACAGACGTATTTTCTGTGAATCAAACCTAGTGATCAGAGCTTGAGTCAAATGCACTACACCGCTCTGCCACAACATGCTAATAAAAGACATAGCAAAGTATCAGTAACACCTAAATTCAAGAATCATAATTGAGTAAGTCAATTTTTGTTTTTAACTGCAACTGTTTAATCCAGGATGGACATTCAGTACCAACATTTTCACTTAAATGTAATGCATGTACTTTATGCATAAATCAACATGAAACTTTTCAGACACTAGATGGCAGCAGACTTGCTAAGTAGAATAACTTATTCTTGAAAATGTGCGCATGCTTAGATATTAGGCAAGGATAAATTGTTATGGTAAGGGAGTGTTTTAAAAGTAGGAAGGGTAGGAACGTTCTGATTGGATCGGATGATCCCTCCAGCGTACAAGGACTAGCCCACTGGAAAGCCTGACGTTCCATTGAAATAAAAGAAAACTAATGCCCATATTCTCTAGTATAGGATTCTTCCCGTGGCGTAGCACAATGTTGCGGTCCAGCAGAACGTACTGGCGGTCCACTGGTGCACAAGCGTATGCCTACAGGAACATTCCTTTGTGCCCTGAATGAGCACAAAGAGATGCTCCCTAAAGTCTGCTGCCACCTACAGTATGTAGTGTCCATTTTGACAAAGTAAGTACAAATACCAAGTGCAACAAGTCTCCATCGCAGTTTTGTGTGGGCGAAATACAGCAGCTACCCATTAACACAGCCTTTCGAACAAGACGTACATAGACAAGAAGACAAACTGTAGAGCAAAATACCTTACGAGTCAAGCATTTCAAAAAAAACTATCATTTCAGTGACACAGAATTGCATCTGGGTCCTGTGATGTTTGATAAACTTGGGACACGTGCCAAGGTTTCTCACTGAAGCAATGTCCTTCAAAAGATTTCAGTTGAGAAGAAATTTAGAAAAACAAGTGCATCTCTTCCTTCCTTACTACTCTTCTGGCCTTTTCAAACTACTCAGCCAACTAACTGGAAATAATACAATCAGGAAAAATCCTGGAAAATTGGAACACTCCATAATCTTGCTTATTTTTGCGGGCTCGAATCCTGGGTCCATAGACTTGCTTATAAGCACAAAAAGAAGCCGAGCACAAAACAAAAAGTGCTTACCAGAATGGCTTTACCAGAATGGTGTTACAAACCAAAGTACCATTGTGACTGGTTTCTGGCAAAAGCAGTTAAATGAAATTGGGCACCGGTCGTAAAACTAGCCACTCAGCTTTCTTAATTACTTCTCAATACACAGGAGTAAATGGGTAAGTAATGTGAATGGTTGGTTAAAGCACATTTGTACTATTACACACATGCAGTAATTGTCAAAGACCAGTATTTACCATGTTTACACTTGATGTGACCCAACAATACATGAAGTAACAAACCTGTGAAAGTAAAGCAGTCGGTCATTGCAATCACAGAAAAAAAAAGCGGGAACAAACTTGTTTTCACTGTTTTCAAACAATGAGCTTTTGACTCATGAGATCAAAACTAATTGTTTTACTCATTTCAAGCAAAAATATTTCAAAGGGAGTTTCCCACCATGTAAGTTATGCGTGAATCTGTGAACATTTATATTTTTACTCTTACCAATGTTACAAACACCCTTTAAGAAAGAAGGAATGTGAAATGGTGAATAACCTGTGTTTCAATTTGGCTGCCGGTGCTGCATACTCCTAAGGAGTTGAGATCATTTCAGGAATGCTTAGGGCTCCGTGAACAGGAGCAAGAATATTGTCAGATGATTTAAAGGGGCACACTCAGCTTGAAAAAGCCAATACTAAATGTATATTAACATTATTATGAAGCAGAATCATCTGTCAAAATTGATTGTGAGGAAAAACAAATTAAATGAAAAAACCAAGCAATAGATAGGCTGCAATATGTCGAAAATCAGCCATCTTAACAGGCAATTTGGAACACACAGTCATGCGTTACGCGTGAGAACGGCGTGCAGCACGCGCACATTTCACAAAACTCATTGCATGATTGGTTAGTGAATGAAGTGGCTGCGTTAATAATTTGAGCGCTTGACGTGCCTGCAAGCCAAAATGCGGTTTGCCCGTAAAGATGGCGTCTACTGGGAACTATCTATTGTGCAACTTTAAAAACTGATTGCACATTTCCCTATCCATTCAAATCAACATATTACAAGCAGCTGACTTTTACCCAGTGCACTGTATGCTGAGTCCTTTTTTCATTAAAACAGTCTACCAAGCTGACAAGCTTACATACAATCCAGTGACAATATACGACGTTTACATGAAATGTTTCGCCTAACAACATGAAATGCTTCGCCATCTTCCATTCTGATCAGCTTCATTGCACTTCACTCTATCAAATCCGTTGGAGCAAGAGACAACATACATAACACACCACCCTCCCTAATTGGTGTGGAACTGGTTTCAAATGTAACATGGTGTGTGTACATGTACAACTTGATCCGGAAAAATATCCCCTCGTAAATGTTTGCCACATCTAGAGAGAAATTTGAGAGCATTACTGAGTGATTTCAAGATACTCGATAATAAATACCACATGAAATGTTTATCCTTGGACTGTATTTTACGACTGTGATCTGTTGATGGCTGGAAAGGGCAGACAGTAGATGGAACTTTTACTGCAGTGAAAAGTCAAGTCTGAGTCATAATTATGCAAATTTATTCACTGATGTCACTTTTTTTTTGGCAGGTAAAAATTACAAAATGAAATAACATTTCAAACAATGAACTAAATTTGGTGGGGTTGTCTACCTGTTGAAACCCGTTAATTTTAACATAAGGGATCCAGGTGTTTTGATAGAGCGAGGTTGTCCTCGCTTCACTTCACAAAACCAATGAGGACGTCGCAAAAAAAAAAAGGAAGTCAAACCAAAGAGAAGTCCTAGATTTACAGGGTCGACAAATGTGTATGTGGAAATTGGTTAACGGTTTTCATTAAAGAATACGTTTCAGGACTTATGGAGCATGCTTCCATAATGGAAGTGTCATGGCCGAGCGGTCAAGTTCACCGGATCCAAGCTCTTGTGTTTCTGTTCAGCAGAGTGTGGGTTCGAGTCCCAGTCGTGACACTTGTGTCCCTCGGATGGGACGTAAAGTGGTTGGTCCCCTGTTCCGGTTATGCATGTAAAAGAACCCAGTTACACTTAAATCTGTATTAAGAAGGGATTTGCCCAGTGTTTCAGGCAGTGTCTGCTGAATGCGCCGCAGCACCTTGTAAACCCTTACAAGATGTTACATAAATGGGCCTCGTAATTCAAAAACTTCAAAAACTTGTCTGGAAATAAATGATGATAAGCCCTTTGAGATGCTAGTAGATAAAGTGCTATATAAAAACTAGTTATTATTGTTATTTCTATAATGGAATGTGGCAGACCATTCCACACCAGCTTTACAATAAATATTAACCCTTCAGAGACCATTTATTTCCATCTAATTACCACAAAACGCCCAGACATTGCTAATATTTTTAGTTTCTTTATTGAAATTTTGTCAGTTAAAATCTCAACATAAATAAAATTAAAGAGAAAATTTAGTTTCTCGTTTTAGAAATTGGGACACTATGCCAACATACTACATCGGAAAATTTCATATGTGGCCATGACATTTACTTTGACCTCTTTATGTGAATAGAAGTTGGTTTAACTTTGCGGCCGTTCGCGGCCGCTATGGGCATTTTGGTACAAGCCGCTTGTGGCCGCTATGGTCTCTAAACATGCTAAAGGGTTAAAGCCCTATCCATATTGGCAGCTCAGCGACGCCTACGACTGTTGCTAGTGTATAGGTGTTGCTAAGGACATCCCATACTTCAATGCATGATGACTTGGCACAGCCGTAGCTGTAGCCGCTAAATTTGGATACGGCTTTAATCAGCTTTAAGCTAAAAACAACCCAACCATATATTTTCCTGACAACTTCTACCAAATAATAATCTTTAAATAAAGGTGTTTTTTACACATGATGTGATTGCCGAAAGGGCCCCTGCAGCAATCAGCTTAAGAACTTGCCCACGGGATTCTAACATTACAACTACTGTTGATTCAATGCAAGTAATTTGTCAAATTTAATCAACTCTATACATGTTTTAATGAAACATCCGATGCAATTACGACCCCCACTTCGTGTGGGAAAATGTTTTGCTGAAGACATACTCAGTACATTTAAGCAAGCCTGACTGAAGTTGGCCTGACGTACAGTTGGCCTGACGTACAGTTGGCCTGATGTTAAGTTTCCCTGACGTGCTTCACCTTTGGAGTGACATCATCCAATTTTTTCTCATAAAAAGTACCAGGGATTTCTTCAGATGACTGCTTCCACTCTTCTACCCAACTTGTTGGGTTTTTTGTGTGTTTTTTTAAACTGTGTCAAGCATTTTCTTACCGTTTCAGAAACAAAATTTTGAGTTCAATTTTCTTTCTCTAAATAATTCAACAGTATCATTACTCAAAAGACTAAAGAAACTCCTTCAACTGACGACTCCGAGACACTTCAGTGTCGGCTCGTTTCCTTTGATTGTAAGCCTCCTATTAAATGTACACCCACAATGTGCAAAATCGCGAAAGACATTCTTTGCGTACAAAGAAAGTAAGTGATGTTTGAAACTTTACATGTTGTGGATAACAGCAAGTTACTATAACTGGTAAACTTGCAGGTACAACCATGTGTAAATCTCTTTTGAGAGGAGTGTTGGCTCTGGAAAAAAACCCGCTGTGGTCTTGGCGTTTTGAACAGAATATTCTGAAGATGAGCAGAGCTGCTTACCTTTGGAAGACGAACAGAGTATACTGCTCAAAACGTCGAGACAACAATGGCGGCTTTTTTCAGAGCCAACACTCCTCTCAATAGAGATTTATACTAATTATCGTTAATTCACACACAAAAGTGTTATGATCATGGTTATTGTCTAGCACTTCCAAAGCACACAACCCTGTAGTTTCTGGAGTAGATAACTATCAGTTCATCTCCAAGATCAGGAATGTCTTACGTTTGCGGCAAATTTTTTAAAAATTACTTAGCAGCTGTCTGGAAAACTTAAAAGTAAATAGTCTAAACTGCAGAACCTTTTGATTAAAGTTTTTTAACTGGTGAACTGAACCAAAAATGTATACGTCTGACTGGTTTAACATCAGATGCTTTGGGACCATTTACAGTGATTACTGTTGAAAAATTTGATATTAAAAAAAATAATAAATTGACACTCCCAACTACACCAAATTTCGATTTGTATATTGACAGACAATTTCATATACTCATAAACACTGAAGAACAACGTAATGCCTCAAATGAAGCAGATATTTTTTATCAATGCTCAGGAGTTTTCAAAGGCTTTTCCTGGCTTCCAGCAAGCAACTTTGTAGTTGAAACAGAACAGGAGATTTTCGCCATCTCCCCATCAGGCATGGAGGGCTATCAAAACAAGGTTGATCAATAACAATTGCAACACAGACAAAACAGTTGATCTGGGGCTACTGGGTATTTTTCACCTTAAAAGCTTGTTTTTTTTTCTATTATTTTAATTGTAAACAGACTTTTCAGTTGTTTCGTTTGAACCACCCACACATATTTTTGAAAAAAGTATGGAAATTTTAAAAATATATTATTCTGAATGGCACCCTATACATGTAGGTGACTGTCTGTTACATCTTTGCAATGTTCCCTCTCTTGAGCCCCCAAGAGCCCAGGACAAACTCAAGAGTCACCCAAACCCCTGGATAAACAACTCTCAAAGCAAACTTCAACCACAAACTGCCTGCATTCCTCATCCCGTATCACAGTACCTCTCATGTACACTCAGGGAATTTCAGACGTAGTTCTTGCCAGTCAAGGAGTCCTAAGTGAACTTGATCCGTTTGACCTTTCGGGTCTAGAGGTCAGTGTCGTATCCCCGTGCTTCTTTAGCGTCTCTAGGGGGTGAGATGACACTATTTTTAAAGGTGTTGAGTTTACGTTTTCGGTTTCACTGGCTACATACACACACTTCAAGTTTAAAGGACATTTTTTACTAGGAATGATTTATTCTGATCCTCTAGTTTTCAAGAAACATATCAGTGAAGTCTCTACTCCCAACACTCCAATGGTGCTGCTCATGCTACAGACAGCCGTGTATAGTATTACCAGCAATGCTTTAGCAGTGTGGCCAACATTACCAAAGCTAAACTTTACCTTGATTCAAATAGCAAAGAGAGTAAGCCTCTCCTAAGCCCCCCAGAGCCCGGACAAACTCAACAAAGAACCAGCAACATTATCAATGAAACTCAACTTGATTGAAGGCAGTATTACATACCAGTAGTGACAGTAACATACCAGTATGCAGTGGCAGTAGCCAACATTACCAAAGCTATACTTTACCTAGATTCAAAGTGAGTAAGCCTCTCCTAAGCCCCCCTGAGCCTGGACAAACTCAACAAAGAACCAGCAACATTATCAATGAAACTCAACTTGATTGAAGGCAGTATTACATACCAGTAGTGACAGTAACATACCAGTATGCAGTGGCAGTAGCCAACATTACCAAAGCTATACTTTACCTAGATTCAAAGTGAGTAATCCTCTCCTAAGCCCCCCCAGAGCCTGGACAAACTCAACAAAGAACCAGCAACATTATCAATGAAACTCAACTTGATTGAAGGCAGTATTACATACCAGTAGTGACAGTAACATACCAGTATGCAGTGGCAGTAGCCAACATTACCAAAGCTATACTTTACCTTGATTCAAAGTGAGTAATTAGCCTCTCCTAAACCCCCCCCCCCCCCAGAGCCCGGACAAACTCAACAAAGAACCAGCAACATTATGAATGTATCTTAACTTGATTGAAGGCAGTATATTACATACAATGAACCAGAAGCGACAGCACAATGTACATGAAGTTCTGTCAATACTACCAAATCTGTGGGCCCTATACCTTATTTTGATTCAAAGAGAGTAAGCATGGAAGCAGCATTATCAATGTTGTAGCAACAGAAGATGTACCTATGCACATGTACGGCAAGTTGTGCCAATATGCACCAATACTCTACCTTATTTTTATTCAAAGAGGGTACAAGCATAATGTACCATAGCAGCAGTTTTGCCAGCATAGACTGTGCAAGTCTCGCGCGTAAGCGAACTTCCGGGACCATCGTGGTCCCAACCATATGGAGTTTTACGTTGGCAATATTTTGTTTCGTCTATTATTTTAGTTTAGCATACTTTATGACCATGAAAATTAAATATGTTGTTGGGAATGTAGTACTAAGTGATAAAAAATATGAAAGTAAAATCAATTCAACAATGCAACGAAGAAAACCCAAGAATTAAACTTGACCTCTGCTTCCGGTTACTTGCAAAAAATTTAGAATTTGTGCCCACCTCCGATCACCAAATTTGTTTTGGTCGCGCGATGATTATCACCAGACGCTGTAATTGTCAGACACTAAGCCTTTACATTGCAGTCTACGGTTGTCGAGGCGTCAGCGTCCTCTTTAAACTGCGTCATGCGTTAATTCTACGCCCGTGCGATCATCGCGCGTCTGCGTTTAAACCTGCTTTTAGTGGTTGCACGTACTCAGGCGTGGATTTACAAAAGGATTTCCTAAAAAGTTAAGATCAAATAAGCATCCTTGTCCCAGAGTTTTTAGTTTGTTTCAACAAAAACTAACAAATGATTTGTGTGTTTATTATGAAAGCTAAAACTCATTTTATGCAAATTGTAAAGATTATTTTTGTTGGTCAGATTTTTTCATAGATCTAATTTAAAAACAATGATTTGATTTCAGAAAAAAATATGTTCTTCACTTGACGTGTTTTCTCGCTCCGATACCCGCGAGACTTGCACAGTCTATTACCAGTACCTTAAAGGGAAGGTGTACGTTTGGTAATCACTCTTAAAATTAATAGCAATAAAAACTTACTTGGTTAGAAGTACAGCAGCTTTGGATAGTATAATGCATTTTGAGAATCATTTCACTTTGAAGTAATGTGGTAAGGAAAAATATATCAAGTTTTATGCCCCAAAATTTGAATCTGAGAAGAAGTGTTTCTCAGATTGTGTATTCCTATAGGGATTATTCGTCCTGCGTGGAAATATTTGCTCCGGTTTTTCAGCGATATCTCAAAAATACAACCACCTTTTGAAGTGAAATTTTCACAGGTTAGTTTTATTGTATATATCTTCATTTATGTAGGACTAAAAAAAAGGGGGTATACTTTGCCTTTAAAATATCTGAATTCAAAAAGATTAAACAAACCAGTTGCAGTACTTTTGTCAATATTGCCAACGCTGTACCACATCTTGAATCAAGGACAGTGAACATACCAGTTAACCCTCCTACTGTTCGCAACATTTTCAAGTGAGTTGACCAACCATTTCAAACCATTCAACTGCCAAAGTTGTGTATGGTGGCACAACTGTGCACAGAACTAACTGTGTACTGTGTACATGCATTCCCTCATGGTATCATATTGCAAGGCTGGCATAGCTTATCTATCATTCAAAACCACAGTGAATGGTATTGAATGGTCAGACAGCAAGAGGGTTAAAGAACACAGTATTAGTATTACCGATTCGGATGCTAGATATACAAATCTTGACTCAAACGGAATAAGCCAAAGCGACAGCAGTTTTCCCTGGAACGTCCGTTCCATGGTTTTGCCAATGTAACAAAAGCTTTGTGCGACAAGACGTACATGTATCTTCAAGCAGGCTTAATATCCATTCTAATGGCTTCATTATCCCGCCACGGCTCTAAAATCAATCTCGGCCCGACAGTTGTATTGACTGGTGAGTTAAACGTGGCGTGAGCCATTACATGATCACGCATTAGCAATGACCCGAACACAGGGGGGCCTTATTTCTCTAGAAAGGCCAATTTAATTCCAAGAGATTTGCATTTACTTTCTTGTACAAAATCAATCTTTCCAGACTTTTCCGGACTTTTACTGACGGCATGGGAGGGGGGGAAAGGCTCCTTGTTACTCCCCGCTGCTGAATTTGGAATAATTTGCATATTTTTCACGGTGGGAAATCAATTCTAGAAAAAGGTGTTGTTCAAGTTAATATTCCAGGTGAGTTTGCAACAAACTAACCTTACACCAAACTCTAAGCCTTGTTGAAAAGGCAGTTTGAGACTGTTGTATGTGACCACTCTGACCACTGGGTATGTGTAACATTTTCTTTTAGTTTGCAATTCTGGCAGACAAAGCTTGTACTTGTACTGTATGTATTCAAAAACATCTTTAATTCAAACTTCTACAAATACTTAAAATGCATGTAATCAAAATGCCATCCTTTATATGTTTCTTGATAACTAGAGGATTGGAATGAATGTACTCCTCCAATAACCAATGATGTACCATCCCTTTATGGTATGTTTCTTGATAACTAGAGGATTGGAATGAATGTACTCTTCCAATAACCAATGATGTACCATGCCTTTATGATATGTTTCTTGATAACTAGAGGATTGGAATGAATGTACTCTTCCAATAACCAATGATGTACCATGCCTTTATGATATGGTTCTTGATAACCAAAGAAATGGAATGAATGTACACTTCCAAAAGTTCAACATACTCATTTGACCACTTGTCAGTAATTTAAGCATTGGGCCAGCAATCCCACAACCGAACAAGCAGTCCGGTGTAGATTGACTTGAAATTCAAGCCCTGTTATTTACTGACCTGGAATTTCATTTTTGAGAGGGCGAGGCCATTTTCATTATTGCAAGGGGGGCTTCCATCGGAAAAGTCTTTGAGAACTATGAGCACCAAGGCCAAGACCAGGGCAACAGAGGCAAAGGTCCCCCAGGCCTCCATGACATTCAAGGATCTGACTGTACTGTACTGTACACCCTCACTTTGTAATGTGGCTTCTTGAAAACTATAATACAAGAATAAATGAACTCTTCTATTGTAACCTTTGAAGGGGCACCACGGCAAAGACAAGGGCAACAGAGGCAATGGTCCCCCAGGCCTCCATGACATTACAGGATCTGACTGTACTGTACACCCTCACTTTATAACATGGCTTCTTGAAAACTATAATACAAGAATAAATGAACTCTTCTATTGTAACCTTTGAAGGGGCACCACAGCAAAGACAAGGGCAACAGAGGCAATGGTCCCCCAGGCCTCCATGACATTACAGGATCTGACTGTACTGTACACCCTCACTTTATAACATGGCTTCTTGAAAACTATAATACAAGAATAAATGAACTCTTCTATTGTAACCTTTGAAGGGGCACCACGGCAAAGACAAGGGCAACAGAGGCAACAGTCTCCATTAGGCCTCCATGACATTACAGGATCTGACTGTACTGTACACCCTCACTTTATAACATGGCTTCTTGAAAACTATAATACAAGAATATTAAATGAACTCTTCTATTGTAACCTTTGAAGGGGCACCAAGGCCAAGACAAGGGCAACAGAGGCAATGGTCCCCCAGGCCTCCATGCCATTACAGGGTCTGACAGTACAGTCCACCATCACTTTCTAACGTGGCTTCTTGAAAATTAAGAATAAATGAACTCTCCAACAATACACAAAGTGCACCATCTGTTTATGATACATTTATAAATTTTTTTGGAAACAGTGCACCATTCTTTTACCACATGTATTTTTGAAATACCGTAATTTCTTGCGTACAAGACGCGTCTTATCTGACGTTTTTGACCACAAAATCATCACTGCGCCTTGTATTCCGGTGCGCCTTGTATGATGTCGCTTGAGATCAAAATGACCGCGGCGGACGTGGAAATAATCTAGGCCCTATTTAATGTAGCTGCGGTCAGGTTAATAATGCGGTCGCCAACCATCAACTCACCACGCATTGTTGACGTAGTACATTATCAGCGCTCAACTCTCCAGACAATGTCGCCAGATTTTCATTCCGACAATGACCCGATGTATTGAGCCGCCTTTGTGGCCACGTGTCCCTATACATAACGACCGTGAATTCATTCCAACAATGCAGCAACGTGTTCATCACTTCTTTTGTGGCCGCGATTTCGTACCGAAAATACTGCATTCAGATTAATCAGAACGATTGCGGAAGCATTCACCCAACCTCTATTGTGTGAACGGTGATTCACGCATTCACCCAACCTGTACTGTGTGAAAGATGCGACCATGTTTAATGTCCATGGTTTACTTTAATCAACTTTATAAAAATAAACTGTGTAATCGTTACTTTTTAATTGATTGTATTTTATAAACGAAAAAACAATTATAAATCACGGGGAAGTGACCTTTTTTCGAAACTTCAGTTTAGTTAATTGGTTTGTAACGGGGTAGTAACATTTTCTTGAAACTAATTATTTGATACGAAGTCTTTCAATAAGTGTCTGTTTCGTTTATTTTAGCTTAAAAGTTAAATATAAAATAACTGTGGAGAAAACAAAACAAACCAGAGAAACGACGTCTTTGAATAAATGTTTGTGGTATAAAATAAAGAAAAGGAACTTCTCATTAATTTTAAATAAAGGAAACCCCTATAAATGTCACGTCCCCATCGGAATGGCAGGAGATTTTTCCTGTATGGTAGCGCCCTCTGTTGAACAAACAGATCTCTTCAGCCCTGCGGTAGCGCCCTCTGTTGGTCACCTGTAAACTCCCTTCAACCCCTTGTGACACACGGGAGAAGAATCTCCTGAAAAAGTCGCTGAACGGTAGGTTGCTTCAGTTTAAAATGAACTTTTCTACATGTCTCTACATGTTTCAAGCACATGTGATTTCTATTTATTCACATGTTGATTAGCGTGGTACTTTTAGGGTAACAAAATGACCCCTTTTTGGCGATGTACCGATACGGTCTGCTGTTTGCAGTCACAGTGCATGTAAGATCATGCGCCTTGTACGGCGGTGCGCCTTGTCTGTTGACGCTTGAATTTTTTTTGGTAATTTCACGGCCCTGCGCCTTGTACGCCCCGCGTCTTGTACGCAAGAAATTACGGTATACATGTACGAGGCTCAGTGAATGCACTCTTTCAAAAAATAAACGATGTCCCATCCTGAAAGTCATCAATTAGTCAGAAGTACAAAGTACGAATATCATCTTACACAAATTAAAACTAAATGCTGGATCCACTCCTCTTCATTTTGGTGGATAACAAATAATTACAAAAATGTCTGCTACAGTACATGTATTCCTCTTTAAAGGCAAAGTATACCTTTGGTTTTTGGAACAACTTGATTGTTTTAATCCTATATAAATGTAGATAACGATACAACTAACCTGTGAAAATTTCAGTTCAAAAGGTGGTCGTGTTTTTGAGACTTTGCCGAAAATCTGGCGGGAATATGTCCACGCAGGAAGAATAATCCCTAATAGGAATACACAATCTGAGAAATTTATCTGACAGTAACGTTTCTCAGATTCAAATTTGGGGCGATATTACCGATATCTTTTTCCATAACCACTTAACTTCAAAGTGAAATGTTTCTCAAAATGCTTTCGATCAAGGCCTCCGTACTTCTCACCAATAATTTTTTTTATTGCCATTAAATTTAAGAGTGATTACCAAAGTTATACCCTCCCTTTAAACCAACTGGAAAAGGATTCCACACAGACTGGACTCGCTCGCGGGGGAAATGATCTGTTGAAATTGCATGAAGCAACTATGTATACAGTACAAAAGGTTAAGAAAATAAAGTCTAATTTAATTAAGCGCAGAGTCCATGGAGTGAAGAATTACGATCCTTGCCCAGAGACCAGCCGGAAATTTAACACTGTAATTCTGTGGAATAATGACGCAAATGTTGAATAGAACTCATTGTCATGAAACAGCCACGTGTAAACATTTTATCGGTGGAGATGTCGTTTTTTTTTTAATCATGAATATTTATGAGAGCAGTTTAAAATAAGCAACAAATTAAATTGTATTTTTGCTGGCAGCTTTCGTTTAGTGATGAACATGTTTCTGAGATATTCTGTTTTCTAAAATGCTAATAATAATAAATTAAAAAATAATGTAGTAATAATAATAAGTAAATGAATTCAGGCCTGGAATTTCATCTTTGAGAGGGCAAGGCCATTTTCATTTTGCAAAGGGAAGTTCTATTGAAAAATCTTAAGGTCTGTGAAAAAGTTTTTAAGGGCACCAAGGCCAAGACCAGCAGCCGATTTCACGAAACGCTAGGATTAATCCTATCTCGAGTTAGGACCAGTAACTGGTCTTAACTTAAGACTAGTCCTATCTCTTAGCATTGCCTAGGACTAGTCCTAAGTTAGGAAGAGTTTGGTGAAATCGACGGCAGGGGCAGCAGAGATCATTGGCCTCTGTGGCCTTCATGTAATTCCAGGCTTGTTATTTTAAGAAAATTATTTAAAACCATTATTAAACAAAAGGTAGAGGATTGAGTTTTGTTTAATTATTGATCAAATATTTCTACCTGCCGGAAGGATTAACCTTACTCTCAAACCTGTGAAAGTTTATGCTCAATCATTCAGCTGAGTCACGAGAAAATAGTGAAAAACCCCATCACTGTTTTTTACTGGTTTCAAAAAAATTGCATTCCAGGCAAAACCATTTTAAGGGAAGTTTTTCACCATGACTATTCCCATGCTTTATCCCTTTAATTTATGGATTTTTCTTATGCTATGCAATCCCTAAAAAGGTTTACATAAAAACAATTTTTTATGACATTTCTTAGGTCAAGTTTCAAGAGCCACTTGGCAACACAAAACCATTGGTATCTTTGCACATTGTTTGAGTCAAGTGTTCGGATAGTTTGCTTTTCACAGATACAGTTTTTTTTTTTTCAATTTAGAATTTGCCCATGGCAAACACTTATAGAATTTACATTGATAAACGAAGTGGATTCACACAATCGTAAAGTCAACAAGGGAAATCATAGATTTAGGTCAAATCACCTTGGTTTTTTGCTCAATTGACGCAAACCTGCATTTTTAGCACTTACACCAATTCAACCTTCTGAAATTACAATACTCACTGAAAAATGTAAGAAATTTTTTCATTTAAAGAAAAAGATTGCAGATCTGTTGTTAATAAAGGTTTTCTAATGAAAAAGAAGTAAAGTACATAATAAACCACAAGAGAAACTGACAGGGTATATGGAAATCAATTTAGGCTGAGCTTTGAAAAATTGACCAGAACAGTATTCAAATACTGTGACCTCAGAATTTACATGCACAGTGCTTTACCAACTGAGCTATCTAGCCCTTTGTTGGTGGTCTCCCTATTTTGACAAATATTGAGCAATATTAACATCTGTATAAAACTGGTTTGAATGTTTGAACAATTACTATCTCTTTCATTGCCTACTTTCACATAACAAAAATGTCTCAATTTATTCAATGCACCGTCATCTGCTAAACTCGTCCACAAGAAATTAATTTCCGTATTCTAAATCCACGCTTCTAAACTGTAGACTCAACAAACATCAACGTCTGCTACACAAATGAGCTATCACATCCCCGCCTGATCACTTGGGCCAACACTGGGTATAAACACCATGTGAGAATGTCCGCTCCGGGAAAATAAACCACAGGGACGGCACTCGCATCGCCTTGAAATATGGGTCACTCTTAATCTTGATCTACTCCACCTTATAAATAAACCATCCTTTCAGGTAATTCAATTGACAATTTATTTTTTTATACTTGATACACAGCAGGGAAAGAGAACTGTATCAGCTACCATTAAAGGAACGGGTGTGGTAGTGAATTCAGAGAAAGGATAAATTCAATCCATTCAGGGCCAGACGTTGCAAATAATAAATAATAATAATAAACTGTATTTCTGTAGCGCACATCTCCTATGCTCATGGCGCTTTACAAATAAACCAACAGGCCAAAATTAGAAATAAAATGAACAAGCAATTACAATACTAGTACACAAAGAGTACTGCAAAGAGTTGGCAGGAGATGGCAGTCAACTTTGATGCAAAACAAACAGATACCTCAACTCCTTCATACCATACTCTGTTCGTCTCCTCAATGATCAGCCCAGATGTTAATTACGTTAATTACTCTCTGCTAAGATATTGTTAAATAACGATCTAACTTGTATTCAGCATATTTTTGTTTGTGTGTGATTATTTTGTGTATTGCATGTATGCGAGGAAACTTTCCTCCATGGTAGCTAATAGGACCAATTAACTGAATTGAATTGAATTGAATTAAATGTTAATTTGCATATATTTGATATGCAAAATTGAGCAGGGTACCAGTCAGAACACAGATTACTCAATCTTAGGAAGGGAACCAATTTCAGGCCTAATCAAAATGTGTCATATACTTGCACACTTTAAATAACAAATACCAGGGGTTATGAGCGAGCAGCGCGTGCTGGGGAAACAAAGTGGAGCGGCGAGATCGACCACCCCTGAGAAAGAGGTTGGATACTCCCCTTTGGCCATCAGCACTTTCTCTGGCCCAATTGTGGATTCAAACCAACTAAGAATGCAAGCATAGAGTTATTGTACTACTTACCTGTTTTCTACGTCCTGAATATCAAAGCCCAATTGTTCAGCTAGAGTTCCTGCAAGAAATAAGGCAATTTTGTATAAAAAAGACAGATGTGCATGGTGTATAATCCTTGGAGTCAAAGTTCATTCTTGTTCATCTTTATCAAATAATAAACCACAGGGGAAACTGACTGGGTTCATCTTTAACTCTTTCAGTGCCAACCTCGTACATGTACGAGGTAATGTTCATACTTAAAATCGCCAAACCTCGTACATGTACAAGGTAGAGTAAACATGTTATCACAAGGGGGCGCTCTCGCTCTTTCTAATGGTACCATTTTTATTCATGTACGACCTGTATTTTTTTCTTTCTTCGAATTCTTGCGGGAGGGCGTAGTTTCGGCTTGTGGGAAAAAATGGCGGCGCCCAGTAAACGAGCGAAAAAGTGCGGAATTCCCCTGTGTGCAGGACAGTGTTTCAGGGTGTATCACTATGTGCGTGACTACTATTGACTTTCGAATGTACCAAGGATATACCAGAGTGTAAGATACAACAAGTTTGGTGATTAAAACTTATTTACATTTTTTTTTTTACAGAATTTTGAAAATAAAATAAAAACGCTCTAAGTTGGGCACTTTAGGGTTAAACTTTTGAAATGTCGCGGGTACTGAAAGAGTTAACGAGGGTGTAAATTAGAAGATTAACAAATAAACAAAAGTTGTCTTGGTGCAAAGATCAAATAAACCCTTTGCATGTGACCTCAAACAGCGCCCTCACTGGGGTTGAAGGTAGACCTACATGTATCATAGGCTGAGAGTACTGCATGGCGCGTACACGCATGCATGTTTCAATTGTTTAACCTCTCAACGATGGCAGCCTATGCTAGGGGTCTATTTAGGACCCAGGCTTTAATGCCCTTATGCAATTTGTAAAGTAGCCCACCGGGCTAGTAAACCGTGTTTTACTTTCCCCCAGGAAGTTTAAGTAGCCCCCTTTTAAACATGTTTTGTCATACATGAATCTTGCTGATGTATTAATGGTAGCAATCACAACCAGTTTATTGGTCAAATGAAGAACATTCACACACTCAAAAACAAAATACCACATTTAAAAAAAGTATTATTCACATCTGAAAAGGAAGAAATATAAGCTCTAATTAAGTAAGTTGCGCAGTTTTAGTAGCCCAAAAAGCAAATTGATACAAGTTCGTAGCAGTTTTTACTAGACAATTTACAACAGGCTAGTGTTATGGGTGAGATCTGAGGACCATACAGTTACATTATACACAATATGTATAATAGAAACTTGTACCAAAATGGTTAGCAGCCTCAAAGAGCTGCAAGATTTGACCTACAATGTACATATATGCATGTCAGGGTTCTCCCACTAGAGTGGTCCCCTCTAGAGCCAAATGCCAGTTAAAATACACTTCAAGTGGTCTGGCTAGCTAGTCCATGTCGGAAAGCATCCCTATTTAATATGAATAATTAAGGACAAGCAAGGTTTTAGCCAGGATTTGGTAAAAGGGTGTCCAAATCTGCTGGAAATTTAAAAACTGGGTGTCCAAATTGTTCACTTACAATACATTTACATGTAAATGACAGATGAAACAGGGTGTCCAAATTTAAAACAGGGTGTCCAAAAGACACCCAGACACCCCTCTGGCTAACACTATGAGGACAAGTTCAATAAGCTAATGGACTAGTGACATGAACAGCTTACTACAGGTCCTGTCCTGTTGGCTAGTAAGTCACTGAAAAGTAAAGCCGTTGGTCCCATGTGTTGTGTATGGGACCAACAGCTTTATGTCCCATCCGAAGGAAGCAGCAATAATGGTTAAAGTGTCTTGCTTAATGACACAAGCATCACGACTGGGACTTGAAACCACACTCTGCTGATCAGAAACACCAGAGCTTGAGTCCAGTGAACTTATCCGCTTGGCCACATTTACATTAATATAAATTGTTATCACAATAACAAAATGATTATTAAAATGATTATTAAATTACATGCAGGCCGGACAGTTTGTTCTTTAAATGGCAAGGCAGGCTCCAAAAGGACAAATTTCATTTCTATTGGGGCATCAAGGCGAGGACCAGGGGCAAGGAGGCAATTGCTTCTGTTGTCTTCATGAAGTATCAGGCCTGCACACAATGTGTCTTATAATAACTATTATGAATTCATATCCGTGCCTTCATGCACCAAGATGAAAATGTATGTTTGGCAACCAACCAGTTATTCTCAAAACCAACCCAAACACCTACACAAGACTGTTTCCCTTCTCCAAATAAGACTAATCCAAGGTGTAATGAAAAATTCCCCAAAAAGACTCCGTCACCTCAAATTTGAAATTCTTACAACTTCATTCCTGTAAACACTCGTCTCTCGAGAGCAATATTAATAAAAAGTGAAAAAGAGAAAAAACTCAAGCTGAGAAAAGAGCAGACGACAAGCCCCGCCGTCATCAAAACCCGGGAGTGTGAAAGTCGCCAACGTTCCAGTTAAGGTACCTTGTATGACCATACCAACTCTGGAGTGCATAACTTCCGTGGTACATTTATCTTGACAAGCATCGATTTTTGCACTCTAGACGTTGACAGCATCACAAGTGTTAAAGGGCCGAGGAGGCTAAATTGACGAGAGCGTGTGTACACTAGCTGGGGCTACTTGATCAATTTACTCTTTAAAGTGAGGCTGGGTGAAGAGCTTGAATGAAACTTTAAGAAAATGGTTATTCATATTTTAAAACAATAAACACCAAGAGTTTAGGCCAAATAAAAAAAAAAAACAGTTGTTCGTCCTGATTTTTCCAAAAAGGAGGATGAGGGCCTTTTTATTTTTTATTTTTTTCCAAGATGGCCGCCAAGTATTTCAATTCAAACAGGCCACCAATTCTTCAGTTTGAAATCACTGCAAACTTTCTTTATATCTATTTGTTGCATGAGGTAAGTTTACATCAAAAATTAAAATATATATGTCAAGGGTGGATTAAAAAATACAAACAATTTTGATTAAAAATACAAACCATTTATTTATTTATTTATTATTTTTTTTTTAAAGGAAAAATCGGGGGGGGGGGGGGGGGGGGGGGGGGGGGGGGGGAGAAAAGAAAGATGCGGCCTCAAAAAAGGATGCGGGCGGGGACGATCAACTGGTATTTTTTTTTACTTGGCCTTATGATAACAATTCTGAGTAGCGACACTTCATAAAGAGAAAGTATACCTATTGGTTTTTGGAACTATTCGAATGTCTTAATCCTAAATAAACGTAGATACAATTAAACTAACCTGTGAAAGTCCCGTTTTTGAGATATCGCCGAAAATCCGGAGTGAATATTTCCACGCAAGAAGAATAACCCCAATAGGAATACACAGTCTGAGAAATGTATCTGACAGTAACCTTTCTCAGATTCAAATTTGGGGGGGGGGGGGGGGGGTTGCAAATCAAAACCGAGATCTTTTTACATTACTTCAAAGTGAAATGTTTCCCAAAATGCTTTATACTTTCGAAAGCTGCTGTTCTTCTAACCAATAAGTTTTCATTGCCATTAATTTTAAGAGTGAATACCAAACATATACAGGGACCAATTTCATCGAGCTGCTTAAGCACAAAATTTGCTTAAGCACGAAAAAAGCTTGCTTATTATACTCGTGTTATTGGCCAAAACTCCATGCGATGTACATTGCTCGTGACTTGTATTTAGCTGTTGTTTAGTTAGCATAACAATCGAGTGGAGTATTGGCCGGTAATCTGGTTTTACTAAGCAAGGTTTTTTGGTGCTTAAGCAAATTTTGTGCTTAAGCAGAGCCATGAAATTGGGCCCAGACCCTTTAAGGTGTTTTTTTTTTCTTTAAGTAGTTGTGTGGAAAATTTTACTGAGGTCATTTACATGGTATTCATTATAAAGTGGGTTGGATTGTGTTGGGGAAAACTTGCCAAAAGAGAAAAGTGGGAATAACTAGTTTTGATAATTTTGTATACCATTTTTTATTTTTATTTTTTTAATTGATCAGAAAACAAAAGGATTACATGTAGGAGTACAATAAACAAAGGGAGGTTAGGAGTACAATGAAAAGAAAACGAGATGAGGAGTACATAGCAATCAAAATGAGGATTACAAAAGAAGTACAAAGAAAACAGGAGGATTAAGAGTACAAAGAAAACCGAGGGATTAGGAGTACAAAGAAAACGAATGGAGGGTTTGGAGTACACTTAAAACAAAAGGCGGATCAGGAATGTAGGTTTTAACCTACATATAGTTAAAAACATAATAGTTAAAACTATTAAGAGTACAAACAATACAAAGGAGGATTTACGGATCAAAAACAAACCAAAATGAGGAACAGGGAAAAAGAAAAACAAAACAGATCCAGTCTTATCCCAGCCACCTTCTGACCCTCAACCTATTTCACACCAGCAACACCTGAACCTCACAAACAGTTACAACAGATCTAACGTTACAGCCAAATTGGCCAACCGCGACACCTCAGTCCATAACCACCCTTTAAATTTCCCCTTCATGGCACAATTCCCGCCCGCTGTATTTGTCCACTTCTCCATGAGAAAAGTAATTGTGGAATGCACTTGACAGCTCAATGAAAAACCAAATGTAATTAACAACTAGCATGATTTGATGGACTTCTGGAGCAGTCGGGGGAGCTCGGCTGGCGAGAATGGCCGTTTCATTAAAAAAATATATGGAAAATCACATTCCCCACTTCCTAGCATTTAAAAGTGTGAACAAACTAACGATTACTCGAATCATGGAGGTAGAATTTCTATCTCCATGCTCGAATTGAATAAAAACAAATTTTATTCTTATAGCAGTCCTAGAATTTCATCTCTAAGACAGCAAGGCCATTTTCATTTAGCAAAGGACACTACCATTGGAAAATCTAAAGTCTAAGGGAAACTTTTGAAGAGGCAACAAGACCAAGACCAAGGGGAACGAAGGACATGGCCTTCAAGGCCTTAGTTTAAATCCAGGCTTTCTACCTCCATGGTTGAAGTCACCCTGATACACCATAATTCACAAATGTAGATATAAACCTTTCTACTGCAACGTCACAGCCCAAGTTTTTGCCAACCGATGTTGGAAAACTATGGAAAGCCATAAATGCAAAGCAAAAACAGACAGCCACAGTTTGTAACAATGCTAAACAAATCGTCAGCAATTTCACGAAGGGCAAAAAAGTCCCCTGCAGTCAAAAATATATGTTCTGAGAAAACCGCGTTTGAAGTTTAGCTTATTTTGAAACTACTGGTTGGTATACTATTCGAAATCTTATCTTGGAAATTTTTACATGTCAGGAAAGTAGAGATCCTAAATCATACAAATCTGTTTCAATTTTGTCCATAACGTGTTTAATTAATGAGTATTTATTTAATTAACAAAATTGTCTCTTCGTGAAAACGTTACAAACCGTGCTGTGTGCAGCGCGTCGTGTATAAACTTTTTGGCTGTTCGTGAAAACGCAAAAGCCGGAGCACCCACGTTTGGCACCGTGCCAAGGGATAATTCCACGCGTTAGAGCAATACCTTTTTGGCACTTCGTGAAAACGCAATTCCGGGTTGTGCTTATTTTTTGTCCTTTTAAGTTTTTGGCTCTTCGTGAACACGCAAAAGACGGCGCGCTCATGATTGGCACTGTGCCAACTGTAAATCAACGTGGTAAGGTATACAAAAAAATTACAAAAAGGTTTTTGGCTCTTCGTGAAAACATAATTCCAGGTTCTTGAGGTTTTTGTCATTCATCAACTTAGCGTAATTAAGAAACTAGACGATTTTGAGACCTATAACTTCGTAAATAGTTAGATCCCAATTACCTTAGTCGAATCCACCCAAAAAGTCAAAATTAGTTTTTTATCGATTTTTCAGGTTTTTGGCCCTTCGTGAAATTGCTGACGAAATATTCAAAAATAGTGTTGAGTTTGTTGAAAACGTAGCAACTAAAATCATGGCAGGTCTTCTATTTAATTGAAAGTTTGCAGAAAATGTTGAACTTGGGCACAACATCTGTTTAACACGATTGAATGTTTTGCTAACAATCGGCTGTCCATGCCAACCGGCGTGGTTTGTTTAACAACAATGGGAAGGTCTATACCAATTTAAGTGTCGTAGTCTTTGTTTTTGTTTTTGTTTTCTTCACAAATTTCAAGGTGAAAAAGTTTCTTTAAAGGTAGGGTCCTCATCTGGTTCTCATCAATGTGATGCTGATTTACAGGCAAAATTATCCAGAAAGATACACTAAAGTTTCAGATGAATACAGTGTCAACTTGTTGAAAAAACAGTAAACAACTGTCACAATAATTGTGTTATTAAAGAATGTCAAATCCATCCACATTTAGCGAAGTGACAGCAGGTACTAACAGCATCTCTGCCCCCAGCATTCACAAATGGACACCACAGTAATATGATTCTTAAAAGTGCCCTGAAGGCGATTTGCAGAGACTCAAACTTTTCAACATACGCTTATTGATTTCTAATCCAGCGATGAAATAATTGTGCAGGATGTACCATTAGCATCTTTATAACAAGTAGGCTTTCGTTAAAAAATTACACAATTTCTTTTTGGGGTCATTTTCAAAGTATGAGTTACATTGGTAATCATCAAAGACCTGTATCCACACTTGATGTGACCCAACATATGCATGAAATAACAAACCTGTGAAAGTTTAAGCTCAATCCGTCATTGGAGTCACACAAAACTAAAAGGGAAAACAACCTTAAATGTTTTCACTGTTTTCAAACATTTAAGTTTTGGATTTGCAAGATCAAAACTAATTGTTTCACTAATTTCTCAAAAACTACATGTAGGAAGCGTTTCAAGCAAAAATATTTCAAAGGGAGTTTCCCACAATGACCATCTTTGTACCATATTCGTTGTGTGCAAATCTGTGAACATGTTTATATTTATTCTTACCAATGTTTTGCACACTCTTTAAAGGCCCTGTACACTATTGGTAAGATCGAAAAACACAAATGTTCACAGATTCACACATAACTTACATGATTTAAAGTAAGTAATGGTAGAAAGGGTTCCTTAAAATATTTCTGCCTAAAATGCTATCGTTTCTGAGAAATTAGTAAAACAATAGTTTTTATCGCGCGGGATAATAAACTCGATGTTTGAAAAACAGAAAACACATAAGGTCTCTATTTCACTATTTTCTCGTGACCTCGATGACCAATTGAGCTCAAATTTTCACAGGTTTGTTATTTCATGTATGTGGTTGATTACACAAAACATGAACACTGTCTGTGATTATTTTGTCAGCTCTGCCAATCCTGTATAATACCTTTAAAAGGTGTGTACAACATTGGTAAGATTGATAACATAAACATGTTCACAGATTTGCACACAACTTTACATGGTATAAAGACGGTCATGGTGGAAAACTTCCCTTGAAATAATTTTGCTTGAAATGCTTTAATTTCTAGGAAATGATTAAAACAATTAGTCTTTCGCAAGATAAAATCCGATGTTTGAAAACTGTGAAAATATATATTGGGGTTTTTCACTGTTTTTTTCATGACTCCTAAGACCGATTTAGTTTAAACTTTCACAAGATATGTTGAGTCACATCAAGTGTGGATACTGGTCTTTGACAATTACCAATGTTGTACATTGTCTTTGAAGGGGGAAAATTAATCTACACATGTACATTTCTAACAAACATGAAGTGATTCATAGCATAAATGTCTACACACAAGTGTCATACACTGTCCAATGTTTAATAATAATAATAATATGGATTTATATCGCACTTTATCACACCCAAGGGCGTCTCAAAGCGCTTCGAACATTATTACCCCTGGTCACTGGGCCATTTATTTCATTCCTTAAACCATCTCAGCTCCCTGGGGAGTATACAGCCTGTGCTGCAATATATGCGCTACTAAGCTAAATCAATCACAAGAACCATCTCTACCCTCACAGGTACCCATTTTACCCCTGGGTGGAGAGAAGCAATTATAGTTAAGTGTCTTGCTCAGGGACACAAGTGTCACGACCGGGACTCGAACCCACACTCTGCTGAACAGAAACACCAGAGCTTGAGTTCGGTGCTCTTAAACACTCGGCCACGAGTGTTTACGTTTAAAGAACTTCAGCAATAAATTAAACTGCTGCATTAACCATTCTACATAAACTCCCTAGTTACTCGTAGGTTGTTTTCATATTTATCCTTTATCATGTTATGCATACTCTGGCAGCCGGCCGTACTCTCTCTCTCCCTCCATCATCTCCCCCCCCCCCCCCTAGCAAGACAGGCACATGTACATGTACATTACCAAGGTGAGAAAAATAATAACACCAACATAGGACGTGTCCACCTCGTCTCTAAGCGCCGCGACAAAGTAACACGCCTCATGGAAGGCTCCCAAGGGGCTTTAACAACTCTCCGCAACGGTGTCAGAACAAACCGACAGGCGACAATACGTATTATTAACGCATTAATATATCCCCTGAAAGGTAAAAACTCATGCAGGGTTCAACTCAGTTTGCTGTCAAGATTAACAAACATGCATGTTTATGACGGAATATACATTTTGTGTAAATAGTCCTCTTGAATTCAAAGCCGTTGGGACTTCAGGGTTCAGGATTTCACAACTTGATATCACAAAAGCTTCTTTGCCATATGTAGAACTATTAACAGGCCTGGCCTCCATAGCCCTGGTCTTGGCCTTGATGTCCCTTCATAAAAAAAAATTTAAAAAGCAAATTTTCAGCTCACTCCATTCTATCTTGGAGGAGGGGGAGGGAGACAACAGAAAGAGCGATTCAAATTTAATTTACTTTACTTTCAAAGGTGAATGTCCTCCTAAAGATTACCCAGAATGCATTGAGGCAACTCTGATGACAGCCAGAACGACTGTCGTAAAATATCACCGGTCCACATATTTTCCATCTTATAGCTGATGGATTACACACCCTTCGAGGACGAAAACAATAATAACCGGTAACCATTATAACTGTTTTGCCTTTCCTGAAATTGAAACCAATTGCAATAAATCAGCACTCAGCTGGTACTGTGCAGAAAACAGTAGGGATTCAATCGGGTAGGGGGGGGGGCATACTCTATTCCTTATAATGCAGTCGGACCTACTGTTCCCCGATCACATAATGAACGCATGTGATGGCTGCGTAATATATAGACTGCCAAATTAATCACAAAACACTATGGCTTATCGTAATCTCTGACATATGGATGGGATTGGTTTACTATGGTCGCGATTAGGCTGCAGGAGGAATGTGCGCAGGCAGCACGTAAGCGATGGATTCAACAATTACTGAGCAGACGTCATGACGATTAAGGGAGCAGTGGAAATTATCAACAGTTACGCAGGGTGGGTGTAATAGGGGGGGGGGATTTGTGCTTCAATAAAAAAATCTACGTACATAAATACTTCGTTGATGTAAGGGCAAGACAGTTGCTCTTTCTTAAAATGCAAAAGTAAGAGGGAAATAAAAATGTTTACGTAGAAGCATTTAAAGGTCACCATTGCAATGACCAGGGGCATGGTAGCAATTGCCTCCAGGAAGTGTATCATATGGCTGTACGTTGTACGGTATTTCACCGGTGCTCTGCGACCAATATCACCAAAACATTACTGTTCATCGGAAATGGTTACCAGCTAAGACACCATGTCATGATTACCGCTCTCGACTGGTTCCCTTCAGAACTTTATCAAGTGTATTTTCTGCTCTAAGAGTATGTTTATTATTGGTAAGATTGAAAATTTCACAGATTTGCACAAACATTGCACATGTAACTAACTTCTTTCTTTTTCCTTTTTTTAAATTTTTACAGTTAACCCTTTAGAGACCATTCATTTCTGTTAAAATTATCACAAAACGCCGAGACATTGCTAATATTTTTAGTTTCTTTATTGAATATTTGTCTGTAAAAATCTCCACATTTAAATACAATGAAAGAGACAATTTAGTTTCTCGTTTTAGAAATTGGGACACTATGTCAACATACTACATCGGAAAATTTCATATGTGGCCATGACCTTTACTTTGACCTCTTTATGTGAATAGAAGTTGGTTTAACTTTGCGGCCGTTTGCGGCCGCTATGGGCGTTTTGGTACAAGCCGCTTGTAGCCGCTATGGTCTCTAAAGGGTTAAACAGTTAACTGATTAACGTCCCAACCCTAACCCTTTAAAGTGAAGCTGGCCAGAGTCAATGAAAGGTATCAGGATTACGAAAATTAGTTACCAGATCACAGAATGAATTGACATTAAGCCCCATTACACAAAATGAGAGAACCACAAGCATGACACCAAAGCCAACATCTGGTAGAGAAATCTTGAGACTCTTACACCGTCACAGAAGCAAAATTCTTTCCGGACGTACGCAAGTACGTAGCAGGCCAAAGATGCAAGAAGAAGAGAAAATTGATTGCAAGTCGAAAAATAAAGGGAGGTCAAATGTATGAATTCCATATTGAATGATACCCAGCTGGAAATATTGCATGGCTTACATGTAGGCCAAACAAAATAATGTGTGTGTCTCCGGTTACCCGACCGTCCCTAGAAAAACACGCCGACCCTAGGAGTTTTTAGACATTTTCAGAAAAAATAAAATAAAATATACCCGATCCCACTCTAAGTTTTTGACAAAATACCCAATGATTTAAGGGTTTTATATTTAATATTTCCTATTTTTCAAATGGTTTTTATAAGTTGTAAAGTCTGGATATTTGCTAGATTAATGTGGCCGCGATCATAATTCCGAATCGCGATCGTTCATTTCAGTATACAAATGTCAAAACACGAACCACATGACTCTGCCAACTGCTGAGTATCCACCGCACGTGCACAGGCCCGGGCCCCACGACGTTCGGTCGGCCACAGTAGGTACATGTACATGTACATGTAGTACGTCATGACACACATGCACAGCACACACATGGCCTGTTGTACATGTACTATACTGAACAGCAGCGGTCCAAAGTCCACGATAACCACCATTCCGCACGCTGTGATTGGCCGTTGATGGCCGTTGAAATTACCATATATTCATATTCATAAGAGTGCTGGGCTAGTCTTCAACGAGAACGCGGTAACGTTCAAGCCAGTAAAGAATTGCTGCACAGTGTTTGTGCCGCACGCGCTTGCAGATTGTCGGTAATACACAGCCTTGGATTAATACTAAACATCGTCAATGTTTGCCAATAGAGGGCGTTGGGGGGCAAAGTTCATTGAATTTATTCTCAATGTTGTACATGTACGTGTGTACGTTGTCGACCGATCGTTGAATCACGAATGTTATTTCATTTACAAACGGAGTTCTACAATGTAAACGGCCGATTCCTCAAATCACAAACCCATGATAATGGTTGTTGATGAAAATAGTATTATTAATGGCAGAAATTATGTGATAAGAGATCGTCCCAAAACGCAATTTTGCCAACTTCACTTCCGTTTTTTTTTTTTTTTTTTTTTTTTTCTTTTAAGTTTATGAAGTTTCAATCGACACCTACTGAAGAGTGAAGTATTTCATGATTATTGAATTCTTGTTTATATCTCCCATATTTTGTACAAGTGTGGTACTGCAACTATATTTATTGTTACTGGCATTGGACTAGATGTATGTCATTTTTAGGGTGTTCATGTATGCAGGAAATTAACGTGCAAGGGCAAAAATATTTTTAACATTCGTTCCTACCCTAAGTTTTGGAGCAATAAAATATTCTGTCAAAATAAAATGTTCTTTTGTCCCTACCTACCCTAAAATTTTGGTCAGTGTAATAGGAAACACACATATTATTTTGTTTGGCCTTAGCAATCTAGAATGTAATACCTAGGTATATTGACTGTTTTTAAGGGCTTTGTCCACTGGGAAATCATTAAAAGCAACTTGGAAGGGATCATTTAGACTGGATGCAAAAGGATAATTTTCCGTAAAACAAAAGACACTTTTAAAAATATTGCCATTACAAGAATACACTCTTCTTATTGCAGATTGACTTCAAGAACTGGTTGCCTCTAAATTGCCTTGTCTACCATGGCCCTTAAGATCATAGTAGATCTATTAAATTTGTAAACAAATCCTAGCAGTGAGTCGAGATAATTTGATCACATCTTTAGGACATCCCTCCCTTTGCTTACAAGTAGGTTGTTATTTGTTTTCGATGATTACCCCTATTCACAGTTTTGCTTGGATTTGATGGATTCGGTACTATACCCACAAACCTCATACTCTTAGCATGAGGCCAGGCATACCAATCTTATCAGAGTCAAAACATTTGGCTGTGAGTTACCATAGAGTGGAGTATTTTGATGGATTTGGTACTGTATTGCATTGTAACCCCAAACCACACACTCTTAGCTTGAGGCCAGGCATACCAATCTTATCAGAGTCCAAACACTTGGGTGTTGAGTTACCATAGAGTGGAGTATTTTGATGGATTCAGTACTGTATTCCCAAACCACACACTCTTAGCTTGAGGCCAGGCATACCAATCTTATCAGAGTCCAAACACTTGGGTGTTGAGTTACCATAGAGTGGAGTATTTTGATGGATTTGGTACTGTATTCCCAAACCACACACTCTTAGTATGAGGCCGGGCATACCAATCTGATCAAAGTCCAAACATTTGGAAGTGCATTGGAAATCCGTTAAATTACGGCTGATAATTGACCCAGGCCACCGAATTAGACCACAGGACCTCCACGAAATAGTTGCCTGTGTGCGCGCACCCCGCCACAGTGCCTCGCCACATGTGGCGTGTTGACATGCCTACCTCCAAACATGCACAGAAACAAAAAAGCCAGTTTACAAATCTGCCACTGCCTGTTGAGTGAGAGTTTTGCACAGTTCGATCGTGTCCTTGTGAAGCGAAGAGGTTAACATTAGGCCAGGCCATCTTATCAGAGTTACCATAGAGTGGAGTATTTTGATGGATTAAAGGATCTGTTTACGTTTGGTAATCACTCTTAAAATTAATGGCAATAAAAACTTACAGGTCAGAAGCCTACAGCAGCTTACGATAGTATTAAGCATTTTGAGAAACATTTCACTTCGAAGTAATGTGGTTATGTAAAAAGATATCAGGTTTTATGCCCCAAAATTTGAATCTAAGAAACTTTTCTGTCAGAGAAACGCTTCTCAGATTGTGTATTCCTATAGGGATTATTCTTCCTGCATGGCAACATTTTCGCTCTGGATTATCGGGGATATCTCAAAAATGCGACCACCTTTTGAAATGAAATTTTCACAAGTTAGTTTTATTGTATATGTTTACATTTATATAGGACTGAAACAATCAAACGGTTCAAAAAACCAAAGGTATACTTTCAGGCATGAGAATATGCGATGATAAAAAAAACGGAATTTTACGCTAAAAATTGCATGTCCGGATTTTGGGCAATGTCCAAATTTTTGCGTGTCCGGAATTTGGGCAAGTTTACCCAGGCGTCAGCGTCGCACTCAGTGAATCCCTCTGGCGTTTTGGGGACCATTTGTGGGATCGAGGACATGTTAATAGGAGGAAAATACTTATAAACAAGATGAAATCATAACAGTGCTAGACGTATATTGTCTTAAAAAGCTCAAAATAAAATGATATTCGGAACTTGCTTCCACGAAAATAAATGATTATGAACGGAGCAGTCATGCTTTTGTAATGTTAAAAAAATTGATTTTTGGGGGGTCTTTTTACCTGTTATAGTGAATAATTGTGTTAAGTGTTGCCCCCCTTTGGCCATTGAAACTTGTTCTTCAAACACCTTTTCGTATCTCCAAGATCCCAACAGTTTATAAACCATAGCATTTTGGAAAAATAATGTGAGACGTCAGACGTTAACGAATCTCCCCACACGTGTGTCGCACACTCATTGTCTATAAGTTTCTTCCAGGTCATAGTTCAATGCGTAAAAATATCTCCAGCCGTAAAACATATTAAACGTATCGAAGAAACGGCACTTAAGCCTATGAAGGTTCGTACTGACGACTGGTAAAAAAAGTATAACGATGCGCGCGCATCCAAAACACCGCATGTTGTTGTCAGTAGACTTTTCAATGTCTCCACGAATGTTCCTTTGCTGCAACAGTAAACATACATGAATGAAGTGGGGAAAGACTGAAAGAAGTCTACAGATATCAATTGAACGCGCTGCATGCACACATGGAAGAAACAAATCAACGCATATTGGGCCGGCCGCTGCCGGGCGGCAATTTATTACGAACGGAAGCGTGTAAACTTACAATTTCTCATAAGACCAAGAAGAGGGATTAGCGAGATCCAAATGTATACCCCAACAACTCACCCCCCAAATTTTATATCAAATTCACATTGAACTCGAAGACCACAAATTTGAAAGGGAAAAAAACGGAATTCCGGTTTAAACCGGAAGATTCTCATGCCTGATACTTTGCTTTAAGGACATCTTCAGCCAAAAAAACACAAAGAGTTTGAGATGAGAAAGTATTTGAAGATTTAGTAAGGAATATTTGTAGAAGAAATTGTTTCTAAATCTCAAAGGATACAAATTATTATTTCCGTCTACAATCCCGGCAGATTTCCAAAAATGATTATTGAATTTGATCTCATAATCTGGAAGGGGACAGATAGGCAGAGTCATCTATTCATCTCTAGCCCATGCTATATTTCATTTTACCGATTATCAGCTCTAATTGCACAGAGAAAAGTCCTCACGGGCAAATCCCATGCTTTAAGGTAGCCCTGCAGGCCTGATAAGTCAGAACTTTCTTCGACTTGTCAACGATGTCCTTGGAGAAAATGAACTCCGGATTCAGCATGATTGAAGGCACGTTGTTCAAATCCCTTTGATTTGCGGATAAAATTCTTCATGGCAAAACCTGGCGGAATGTTGATCAAAAACAAGGTTACAAAATCAAAATTTAACGAAGTTTAGTCCGATGACGTTTGCCATCCACGGGAACTCAAGATTTTCCGAGGCATCTAAACCCTTGATATTGATTTTCAGCAATACAGGGGGCGATGGAGGAACATGCATGTTGAACACCCACGCCAGTTAAACAGCTTTAAACATTACCTGGTACATGACTTCTTCCTTTCATTTTGAAAACTGCTGGAGACTCTGGAATTTTTGCTTTTCTAAAAGTACTAATAATAATTAGAGAGCATTTAGAAGGCGCACAATATCTGGAGGACCATTCTAAGGCGGCAGTTGCTGGATACTCACTGCGGTTCAAACGAAAGATTGAACAGATGAGTCTTAAGATGGCGTTTGAATGACGACAGATCAGTTGTGTCCCTTAACTCGTCTGGCAAGTATGAGATATTTGCAGTTAAATTATTGGTCTGTTTACAGGAAACCCAAAAGCAAACATAATGTTCCCTAGGTGGAGGTCAATCTATTTATTTGGAAAGAATAGACGATGTGACCTCTGACGTCATTTGAAAATCATAACATGATGCGCGCGCATGTCGCCGGGCAAAACCTTTGTGTACTTGACAGCAAGCTAGAAAGTACACGCAATATTACCATGACTACGCGTCTTTTTGCCCGGCGGAACATGACTTGGACAACAGACTTGTCAACAGAGGGCGGTTTGATTGTAAACAGAGGTCACATCGTCTATATATTTCCAAAATAGAAAATGATTTTAAAGGCAGGGTATATACTTTTGGTAATTGTCAAAGGCCAGTTTCCTCACTTGATGCATCTCAACATATGCATAAAATATTAACAAACCTGTAAAAATTTGGGCTCAATTGGTCATCAAAGTTGCAAGAAAATATTGAAGAAGAAAAAAAATGCGTTAATGCATAGAATTGTTTCTAGATTCAAATTTTGAGGTGAAAAATTACCTCTTTCTCTAAAACTACATTACTAGTACTAAAGGGGGTTGTTTCTTACAATGTTTTATAATATCAACAGCTCTCCTGTGCTCTTTACTAAGCAAGTTTTTATGGTTATTCTGGAGTAATTAACAAAAGTATACCCTGTTTTTAAGGGTGTGTACAACATTGGTATTAAAGATTGAACAAATACAATTTTCACAGATTTGCAAACATACCTACATTATGGCCATGGTGGACAAATTCCCTTGAAATTTATGTTTGCTTGAAATAGCTATAGCTTTTGAGAAATGAGTGAAACAACTAGTTTTGATATGGCTTTGAAAGTGGATGTTTGAAAACAATGAAGACGAATGGGGTTTTTCACTAGTTTCTTGTGACTCCTTTAACTGACTGACCCTAATTGTCACACGTTTGTTTTTTCATATTTATGTTGGGTCACACAAAGTGTGAATAAACTGGTCTTCAATAATTACCAATGTTGTCCACCTGCTTCAATAAAAAATATAAATAAAAACGAGCAAACAATAAAAACAAAATCAAATCATCAGCTCAGCATTACAGCTCCAAACTTTGTAGTAAAATATCTTAATCGTTATCTGTAAATATTTTGATGAAAAATCTCTCATTCACTGAGGAATTTCTTTTTGTTTCCCATTCCGACATCAAAAACCACCAGCATCATCAGAGAAGTATCATTCTTTGGACGGCCGACGACTAAAATTCATCCTCTATCTGGAAGTCTGTTGTGTACATTAGCCAGGTCACAAGCAACGGTCATTCCCTCGTGCTAACAAACTTGAGGCAACCCCTCCAGTTCATTCTATTAATTAAAACAAAATCTAACTGACATTGATTTTTATTTTGCTATTGGGAGACTTTCCAATCAAAGAGAAAAGATGCAGCCTGGAAGGCCTGAATTTCAACGTCTTGAATTCAGGGGCAATTCTCCGGTTTGTGAACCATGAAGATGGATTGTCAAGAATCCCTTTTTTTTTTTCTTTTCTTTTTTGTAACAATTTACTGCCGGCAATGCCAATCAGATAATTTCTGCTCTTCTTTCCATTGATTTCTACTTTTTTCTACGGATCGTATTTTTATTAAAATCCACATATAAAATGTTTTTTAAATATGAAATGCGGCAAAGAGAAAGGAATGCCCCTTTACAAAGGCATGGAGGAGATTGTATGGAAATGAAAAATCCTGTACATTTGAAAAAAAACATCCTCTTTGTGTAGAAGTTAAGCTCCCTGAATTACAGATTGTTACAGTCTCTCTACATTAATTCAAATAGATACATATCTGAAGGTCTGGTCATAACAAAGGCAAGTCTTTTCATCTCTGTGATGAAAAGTTTGCCTCTTTCAAGACATATCTGAAGTTCAAAATCCTGAAATCATAAAAGATCCAGACAAATTACATGCCAGACAAAGGTTGAAGTACATATATAGCATGTACAGTGTCTCTTTAAAGTTCGAATTTTAAGAAATTTCCCTTAATTATGAAGTACAGTGCATTTTTTGACTGGTGTCATCATGGGTGTGGGTGAAGGCCCTGTCACACCGTGACGTTTTAGCCAGCGTATGCCGACGTATGAAAAACTTGGCGAATATGTCAAATAAGTTATGGATAAGTTTTGTATGAGTTAAGAGCACGCTGAAGCATGCTGGTATAAGTCGTAGTACGGCGAGGTCGTTGAAAAATGTTGTGCATGCCAGCGTATGGCTCATACGTCCTGCATAATGCGGGCCATAAGTTTAGGTAAGTTATACGATCGATCGTTGACACACCTTCACACATGTTACTTGTAAGTTACTCATAAGTCGACATACATTGAGATAATGTCCAGCGTACCCAAAACTTATTTCTAAACTATGAGTAACGTGATTCGAACTTATCTCCAACGCATATTGACGTATGTATAGACGTTTTGACAGGTTCCGGACGACCACAGAACTTACTGAACGTGTTTCTAACTTAATACAGAGTTTAGGGGAATTGGTATATAAAAATGGGGTTCGCAGGAGGATACTGCGATGTCTAGTGCAGTTATGATTTAAATCGTCGAGCGGCAGCCTTTTATAGGCTACGACTTGTGATCGTCGGCGATACGCTGACGCGCGCTATGCATAAGTTAGACTATCGTTGGGCATAAGTTGTGAACGCCGGCAACACGCTAAACATTCGTTGGTACATGTATAGAATAGTTATTAAAACCTTCTATATAAGTTACTATTACGTTATGTATACATCCAACTCGTTATGAATACGCTATGTATACGCCCTAAATTGGAAAAAACATCTATAGTTCAGCGTATGCCGGCGTTTTAGAGAAATTTTGATAGGCTGGCTAAAAAGTCAAGGTGTGACAGGGCCATGAGCATGTATCTCTTTAAAGTTTGATCTGCAGACATGTTTCAAATTTAAAAATTTCCCTTAATTATGAAGTACAGGGCATTTTTTGACTGGTGTCATGGGTGTGGGTGAGCGGTGATGAATGAGGGGGAACAATGAGGGGGAACAATGAATGGGGTTATGGGGGGTAGGGTGTAATGGGGGTAGTAATGGGGGTAATGAGGGAGAGGAGTAGGGGGAGAGCGAGTAATGGGGAGTAATAGTTGATGGTGTAATAATGGGGATGGGTAACGGGTGTAATAATGGGGATGGGTAACGGGTGTAATAATGGGGATGGGTAACAGGTGTAATAATGGGGATGGGTAACGGGTGTAATAATGGGGATGGGTAACGGGTGTAATAATGGGGATGGGTAACGGGTGTAATAATGGGGATGGGTAACGAGTGTAATAATGGGGATGGGTAACGGGTGTAATAATGGGGATGGGTAACGGGTGTAATAATGGGGATGGGTAACGGGTGTAATAATGGGGATGGGTAACGGGTGTAATAATGGGGATGGGTAACGGGTGTAATAATGGGGATGGGTAACAGGTGTAATAATGGGGATGGGTAACAGGTGTAATAATGGGGATGGGTAACGGGTGTAATAATGGGGATGGGTAACGGGAGTAATAGGGGAGGGGAGTAGGGGGGGAGTAACAGGGGGAATGAGGAGGAGATACAGTATGAGTGCAGTTGACTAAACTCACCTACATGTATGGTGAGGGGGGATGGGGGCCTAGCGAGATATGATCAGGTAGTCTTCTTGTGGTTTTACATAATTTTCTTTTCATTGTAAAAAAAAAAATGCTTTAAACTACAGCAGCACAAATACCTCACATAACGTACTAATCACGTAACCATTCGTCTCATTTGCATATTACATGTAGCTGTAACTAGTAATTAATGAAAAGGAAGCAAGTCTTACTCTGTTCCTAACACATGAAACGAGCTTGGAATTGTATCTACATGTATACTGGTGATCTTTTCTTATTGGTAATTAACAAAGCACTCTGAGTTATTGATTAATTACACAACCATAATCATAAATGAATCATGTTTTTATATGGTCACCCTAAACTGAATACAGTTAGATATCACAAGATCGCAAAAAGAAAGAGAGGGGGCTAGTTACTCTCCGACTTGATGCATCTTTTGAAAGCGTGCTTTGCGTAGTTTCTAACATAATAATAATAATAATTACACAGCATTTGTAAAGGCGCACTGAATCTGATATAAAACCATTCAAAGGCGCCGGTCAAGATGGAAAGGAGGGAAATCTCAAGTGGAAGGAAAAGCAAGTGTGAACAGGTGTGTCTTCAGTTGCTGCTGAAAGAGTGAGATGTTGTGTATTTCCCTGAGGTTTTCAGGAAGTGAATTCCAGAGCCTGGATGCTATGCTGGAAAAACCCCTGTCCCCGTAGCTGGCTAAACGAGACCGGGGAACAAGGAGCATGTTGCTGGTGAATCTTAGACCTGGTCTTGTAGTACGGGGAGTCAACATAGAATGGATCAACCACAGAACTAATTAAAATATCCAATATATAGTCACACTTCCAGGGGGTTACGATCGAGCAAGGCATTCTGGGAAAGAATAAAAACATGGCGCAGCGAGATCGTACACCACACTGGGAACGAGGTTGGGAATGAACATCCCCATACCAAAATTTACAGACCAATTTTTTCCAAAATATTGGTGTTATCGGATGTTTTGGATGTTGACGAAATTTGCACCGGAAGGGTATCGGATGCAATGACAATTTACACCATTTTAACGTGCGGTTAGAGACTTTTGTTGTTTCCCACACCAATTGAGGACTGTATCTATTTGAAAGCGAGTACCTCACAAAAATAATTTTGACATTTCCCTTCCTCTTTAAGGAGAAGTGTTCCTTTAATTTGTGCAACAAGAAGTCAATCTACGGAAAGAAACTTTGTTTTCCCTTTCACTCAGAAAAACCAACCAGCAAAAAATCTGAAATATTTCCCTCCAGAGTTTGACTTTGTACTTCCCTGCAAAGGTATGTTTTTCAAGTGCCCTTTGGCACAGATGTGGCTTATTGTGCCCACTGTTCGTGACATGTACGTGTTTGAACCAACATTCTGTACAAGCAGGCAATTTCTATTACCAGAAACTTCTTTCATGGTTCAGTAATTGTTTGGCTTTAGAGCGTGAAAAAGATCATAAAAACCCGGTTGTTTATTTTGTCAGGATTAATAGGGGAATGCTCAGCATTTCTTATTTAACTTATTTCCTCTTCAGTGATGGAGGAGAACAAAGTCTTCTGAGTTTATGAAGGTACACGAACGTTTGTAAATATTCTTTAATGAGAAAACAACAAAACACCACAAAATTTTGCTGTTTTCAACTGTGTTGAAGTGTTGTTTTGTTACTGCTAACTGTTTTTTGTTATGGTGTTATTTTTGTAAAAGAAAGAATTTAGTTAAAGTTTGGGAAGTCAGAGTTGATTGTGTGTATGCCTTACTGTAGTCATCGGTTTAAGAACTTTTGTTTGCAACTTCTTAAACACATTGTTTATGTAACATTGACATTGGGCAATGATAGGGTTAAAGAACAGAAATGACCTTGCATTCAACTCAGTAGGTGAATGATTGCCTCAAAAAGTGCATCAAATCAACAGCAAGCATTGCCGCAAATTGGGCCATGTTTTTTGTTTTGCTCGGAGCATTTTCTTAAGACCAGATCTGACCAACTGTGCTTGAACTACAGTGCACGGAGACATTACCAACGAAATCACTGCGCCTTCACACTATGATGTAATTACATGGATCTCCGTTAACCATGTGTCAAATAGATCGCTAATTGGTTCTAATGTAATAAGAAACCCAAGAGCTGCAAGCAGCACTGAATTGAATAAACATGATGCTGCTAAATACATCCCATCACCAAGCCGTGGAGCATTGAAAAGGATTGTTCAATTTGTCACTACGCTATTGACAACTTACATATTACATATTTTTACAAACAGCAAGGAATCCTGGGCTTGATTTCACAAAGAGCTAAGATTGATCTTAAAGGCACTGAACACGTTTTGTAATTGTCAAAGACCAGTATTCTCACTTGGTGTATCCCAACATATGCATAAAATAACAAGCCTGTGAAAATTTGGGCTCAATTGGTCATTGAAGTTGCAAGAAAATGATGAAAGAAAAAACCCACTTGTTGTACAAATTAGTGTGCTTTCAGATAGGAATAAAAGGCTTCTGGCCAGAAGTCTTTTATTATTTTAGTGAGAAATTACCTCTTTCTCAAAAACTATGTTACTTCAGAGGGAGTGGTTTCTCACAATGTTTTATACTATCAACAGCTCTCCGTTGCTCGTTACCAAGTAAGTTTTTATGCTAATATATATTTTGAGTAATTACCAAACGTGTACAGTGCCTTTACATGTAACTGCAAATTACTCTTATAGCTAAGCAAAGTGTGATGTCACAATGGCAATCACCATGGTAATACTGACAACTCATCTTAAGATGAATCTTAGCGCTTTGTGAAATCGGCCCCAGGATTTCCAAGTGAAAAATACTTATTTTCATTAAATGTAGTTCATAATTTTTTTCAAATAACTTATAATATTATTTCATTTCGAAGTACACTGAACTATACCTCTAATTACAGTGTAAATAATATTCTTTAAAATTATTTTAGAAAGAATAGTTGGTGGCTTGACGTTTCGACTCTAGCAGAGTCTTTCTTGAAGTCAAAAACACTCTGCTAGGATCAAAACGTCAGACCACTTATGTTTTGTTGGGTTTATTTGCACCTATACCATAGGCCCTTTTGATTAGTAAGCAGTTTGTAACAGCTAATTTTCTTTTTTTCAAAAATTATTTTATGCCCTCATTTACACCTCAATCTAGATGCTTCCAGGCCACAGTGTTTGGGTACACTTTTGTCAGTCCTGGCCAGCTTAAAATAGTTTCAATATTCTTATGATTGTTGTTGTTATTGTTGTTGTTGTTTTTGTTTCTACTGCATCCCAAAAAGTCATTCATAACATGGAAGTAAGAAATGAGTTATGTGTATGGGTAAACCAGACCACAGTGTTCGAAGATGTCGAGATTCTACAATATCTCAATCTCGGTTCTTCTACAAACCAAAACTTCCCCCATAAGAATTTGTTATCGCCTGGGCCCAATTTCATAACGCTGTTAAGCAGAAAATACTGCTAGACAAATTTCTTTGCTAAGCAAAAATTTAGTGGGGCACCAGTCACAACAATGCAAAGTTTATGTAATTTTGGCTGGCAACCTGTTTTCGCTAAGCAATACTTTTCTGTGCTGAGCATGGTTTTGTGCTTACAGGCTTAATGAAATTGGGCCCTGGATGTTACCAGTAATTCTTCTAAGTTCTTTAAGAAAATATTGGGGTGATCTAAAACGTCTTACCCGTGCACTGTGACGCGACGACTTCTAGTTTATATGGAGTATCTGGTGTGTTCTCATCCAGCTTCTGTGATATATTTACAATGTTTCCTTTGGTGTTGTAGAGTTTCAAAATATCATGAGGTCCTGCCTCTGCTGCTGCTCGGAAACAGTCTGCAGAATGATAAAGAATAAAAGAAGATAGTTAAAATCACTGTCAAAGCAAAACAGAATGATGTTCTGTACTGCAATGAAAGGATTTTGCACTCTCTACGGATTACACTCTTTTTATAACATGTTTAATAAATAATAATTCAAACACCTATTTCTGATAAGCTGCAGAACAAGGCATCACATCATTAGACAAGAGAGAAAAGGGTGAGTTTTAAACTATTCTGTAGCCTCCACAGAATACTGGTACACTACATGTACATCAGATATTAAAATTAAGTTAACATTAAGTTTTCTTTATATCTCATTTATTAGTACAACTGTATAGTACAGTCCAGACGGTTGCAGAAAGGGACTCCAGAACAAAAGACAGAGTTCTGTAGTCTCTGCAGAATAAACAGTTCTATTTCTGTTTACTGCAATAATATTGTCTAGACGACTGCAGGAAAGACTAAAGATCAATGAAGAGAGAAGAAAAAACAAGTTCTGTAGGCCCTGCAGAATAACCCACAATTAACATCAACAAATATTTTCTTTCTATCCTGTTTACAGTTAAACTACATGTATGTATTTATACTGATGTAGAAAGACTACAGATCAGGACAACATATTGTATTCTCTGCAGAATTCTCTGCAGAATACACTTCCATCAACATCAATGCAAATTTCACAATCCAACCCATCTATTAAACTCCCACCTACTTAGAAAAATAATGCACTATTAAACCATCCGATCAACTCCCAATCAATATGATGTGGTGAACATTATACTTAATCAATGGTGGGCAAACCCGATCTGACATCTGCAAACTACAGATCAATTCTTCCTGCTTTCTGACAATAGAATATCATCGGTGAATTTAGAAAGCTGTGCAGACAACATTATTCATAACAAACAAGTGAATGTTTATGAGCTTAGGAAGGAGCCATGCCATTATTCGTTGGATGTTCCAGCCAGAAGTTGTCAATAATCCATCAAAATATTCCCTTTTGTGGTAACTAAGCATTCATTGTTTGAACACAGTTAATATTATAATGCCTGGCCTCGTGCTGTGAGCCAGTGGTTTAATTTCAATTAAGTTAGAGTTGATTCATTCGCATTTATTAAGCAAGAAAAGTCAAGGCATCGTGGCCGAGTGGTTTAGAGCATCCACCTCAAGTTACGATGCTTTTGAGTCATTGGAGTGTGGGTTTGAATCTCGGTCAAACTTGTGTCCTTGAGCGAGACACTAAAACTAATTTGCGTCTCATCACCCAGGAGGAAATAGGTACCTGCGAGGGTAGCGATCATTGATGTGAATTATTAATATTAGAAACCCATGCGCCAACTTGGTTGTCGATGATGCATACTCCAAAGGGGTTGAGAAGGTTTCAGGAATGCTTACAAAGGCCCATTGAACAGGAGTAGTCATAGTTTAAGGCGCTTTGATACAATGTTTAAAAGCCTTACATTATAATACAAGAATATTTTTACTGTCAGAAAATTTGAAGGGGCATCAAGGCAATGGGTAGGGCGGTATAGAAGTAATAAACAGAGGCATCAACGCAACAACTAGGGCGGCATAGAGGCAATGAACAGGGGCACCAAGGCAATGACTAGGTCGGCATAGAGGCAATGAACAGGGGCACCAAGACAATGATTAGGGCGGCATAGAGGCAATGAACAGGACCATCAACGCAACGACTAGGGCGGCATAGAGGAAATGAACAGGGCCACCAAGGCAATGACTAGGGCGGCATAGAGGCAATGAACAGGGCCACCAAGGCAATGACTAAGGCGGCATAGAGGCAATGAACAGGGCCACCAAGGCAATGATTAGGGCGGCATAGAGGCAATGAACAGGGCCACCAAGGCAATGACTAGGGCGGCATAGAGGCAATGAACAGGGGCACCAAGGCATTGACCAGGGGCACCAATGCAATAACAAGGGGCATGGAGGTCTCTGTGAAAAATCAACCCTCTGAACATTCAACCCCTTCATCCATTGATAATTTTACAATAATCTTATTAACAATGACTTGTCATTTCCTTTAACGAATCCTAAATGTAAATGGAGACAACGTAAGGTATTACCTTCTTCCCTCAATCTGAACGAGGAACCAGTTATCATCTGAGATCTCAGCGGAAGAGAAGAGAGATAGCAAATCTTGGTACCACAAATCCTGAGAACAGAGACGCTTCTCTGCCCAGGATATTAAGATATTGAAAGTGAAGGAAGAGACCGATTTGCATCAGCAGTCAGAAACCTACTTGCCTTTTTTTTTTCCAGTATTAAACAAACATCAGCTGCGTGAGACTATACATTTTTGTGAAAGTGATGTACAACATCATTATTATTATTATTATTATTATTATTATTACTGGTTTATTCAAATCTGCTCGTCGCAGCCGGCAGGCTGAATTAAAATACAGATTTACAATAAAAAAATAATAGTACAGCAAAAAGTTTATACAATAGGAACATTAAAGATTTAAAAGCAAAAGACAACCAAACAAGTAAACAAACAACAAACAAACAAACACCCCAACAACCCAACAAACAAACAAACAAGGACAATACAACACTGAGCAGACAGACAAACAGCAGACAGGGGAAAAACAAAAATATATATATATAAATATAAAAAACACATGAAGAAGGCAAGAGAAAATCTAAAAAACAAACTAAAACATACAGGGAATAAAAAGGTGTTAACAACCACACCCACCCACAGGACAACATGGTCAAAATTGGAGGCCTATTAAATCACTTTACATGTTCAAAATACTGGTTAGGTAGGGAATGGGGCTAGACCTGTATCGGTTGGTTCTGCACCTGATATTAGACAAAGAGTCGGAATTCCTAAGGTTATTGTTCCTTGTAGGAGGCAGCCACTCTCTATGCTTGGTTGAAGACAGAAGCGAATTACCAAAATTCAAAGAAAGCTGTTCAAGTCTTTCAGTGAGGGGCAGAATGCTAAGCACCTCACAAATATCTGCAATTGTTTGTTGTGTAATGATGCAGAGACGTTCATGGCAAAAAAGACAGATCTGTCTGAAAGATCATAACAACCAAAAATCTCTCTTTACAGATATTTGAAAAGGCTGTAATCAAATCCAAAGTGTAGGAAGGGATTCCGGATTGGGGGGGGGGGGGGGGGGGTGGGGGGTGGGGGGTGAGGGGAGACAATATAATTAATAATAATAATTTGGGAGGCTAATCATCCTTACTAGCAGCTGAGAGCTGAATGGCGAAGCAGGCATGCAAGGGCGCCTTTGGCAGCCAGCCACATCAACCCATTATGACCACAGCCAGAGATAGAAAGTGTTTGATTTTTCCCGAGGGAGGAAAACCGGATGGTCTGGAGAAAAACCCTCGTGGCACAGAGAGAACCAACATACAACTCTACTCACATATGGCCCTGGCCGGGTATTGAACCAGGGTCACCTTGGTGAGAGGCGAGCGCTTTTCGCACAAGCCAACCATGCCCCCAGACAACAGGGCTTTAGTAAGAACTTGAATGTTCCAGATTGCAGAACTTTTGGATCGTTTTCAGCATTCTTTGGCCAAACTTGCAAAATTTGGTTCCGAAAATTTCCCCCAATTTTTGAAAAAAATAAAACCTTAGGAGAATCCTGCCAACACAGTGTTTATAATAATTTCCCCAAAATGAATAATTCATCAAACCAATAAAGCTAAATCCACTCACTGCAAGTCATAGGATACTTCAACTTTCCATTAATTTTTAATTACTCAATTCTCTCCCCATCTCACCTGTATCAAAACCAGTTAATTAAAACCTCAAAAATAATTGGCAAGCTAATTAATCCCCCCAATTACTACGCTGTTCGGAAATTGCCCCGAAAGGGGCATTCATACCAAGGGGAAAACATAATCTACACCCCCTAAGAATAGTATGGCGATACTGCGCATTTCATTCCAACGGAAACACATTAGTAATATTTGTCCATCATCCTAATAAATGAGTTTTTTCATCATAGGACATCCTTCCCCATCACACATTATTTTAAAATCTTCTGATGCCGGCAAATGAAAATATTGTTGGTATTATTCTTCTGATGAGAATGGATGATTATGACTGGGCAGGAAATGGGCGGGATTAGTATAGTTCCGGTCTGGTGCATGTCGTCAACGTTTTCACATACATATGATGTAGTGGCCTTTCCGTCCAAAATATCATAAAAGCAGTCATCGGTTTCTGTAGAAGTTGTTCAGGAGATATTGACAAAATAGGGAGACCGCAAACATTAGGACTAGATAGCTCAGTTGGTGCGCCGGCACGTTGATCCGAAGGTTGCAGGTTCAAATCCTGCCTTAGTCAATTTTTCTTTTTTCAATCCAAAATTATTAAAAATTTACCAGGCTTTACTCATTTATTGATGTTAAAAATGTTCAGAAATTTTCAGGGCCTAACATGTAACAGTTTCGTTGTTACACTAATTGGCATTGACCGAGAATTGCTGGTATTATTATGCACTAATCTGTCAGCATTTTAACAAATAATAATAACTGTAAAATTAACAATTATTGTACACAATAATAAGTTGGCTTACATGTATAAAAGTGTGACTTGTTTCAATTCAGTCCCGATTCTTCTCAGAACCACCACTTCTCAAAAAAGGACAGATTTTATTTGTAAAAATGGATGTGAACCATAAGGTAATTTCTCACTGTTCTTCTTACACCATGCAATGCTTCAAGTCTTTCTCACTGTTCTTCTTACACCATGCAATGCTTCAAGTCTTTCTCACTGTTCTTCTTACACTGGTGCAATGCTTCAAGTCTTTCTCACTGTTCTTCTTACACCATGCAATGCTTCAAGTCTTTCTCACTGTTCTTCTTACACCATGCAATGCTTCAAGTCTTTCTCACTGTTCTTCTTACACCATGCAATGCTTCAAGTCTTTCTCACTGTTCTTCTTACACCATGCAATGCTTCAAGTCTTTCTCACTGTTCTTCTTACACCATGCAATGCTTCAAGTCTTTCTCACTGTTCTTCTTACACCATGCAATGCTTCAAGTCTTTCTCACTGTTCTTCTTACACCATGCAATGCTTCAAGTCTTTCTCACTGTTCTTCTTACACCATGCAATGCTTCAAGTCTTTCTCACTGTTCTTCTTACACTGGTGCAATGCTTCAAGTCTTTCTCACTGTTCTTCTTACACCATGCAATGCTTCAAGTCTTTCTCACTGTTCTTCTTACACCATGCAATGCTTCAAGTCTTTCTCACTGTTCTTCTTACACCATGCAATGCTTCAAGTCTTTCTCACTGTTCTTCTTACACTGGTGCAATGCTTCAAGTCTTACTTGCTGTTTATACATACCTAAATCATTTAAAAATGTACCCAGTCAGTTTCCCTTGTGGTTTATTATTTGATATCTGATATAAAAAGTCGCATCCCCTTAAGGTGATCCCCTGGCTGCCGCTTCCCAGGTTGTATCGTACTTGGGTGTGATCCTTGGCTACACGGCAGTTTGCGGTTGAATGGCTTCTGACTGGCACCCCCCCCCCCCCCCCCCCGAACAAAGATATTGACAAAATAGGGAGACCGCCAACATAGGGCTAGATAGCTCAGTTGGTAGAGCGCCGGCACGTTAAACCGGAGGTCGTTGGTTCAAATCCCGCTCTAGTCAATTTTTCTTTGTTCAACCCAAAATCATAAAAAATAATGAGTAAATATTAAAAGTTGTTGGCATTGGTGTATGGAAACGGAGACAAAATTGCAATTTGAGAAGGAATGTTTTCGACTGAGAACTTAAAAGCAGCTGTCCTTTGTCTCAGGTGTTCGAAAGAACAAGTTACAATTGTACTTAACAATCAAATGATAAACTATTCGCATCAAATCCTTACACTATTATCAGGTCCTATGTCAAAACCTCTTAAACCTATATTGCCTTTGAGAAAGTCTCCGCTGTCTTGTTCATGTGATGTAGTTTCACCTTTAGCCACGCCCACTTCACACAAACTGGCTCCAACGAATTACCGGAAGCCCATAGGAAATTTGCGTTGAGCAGGAGGTTTCTCTGAGAATTTGTGGCGTGTCGTGGCCGAGTGGTCTAGTTCACATGACCCAAGCTCTGGTGTGGTCAGCAGCAGAGCGTGGGTTTGAGACCTGGTTATGACACTTGTACCCTTGAGCAAGGCACTTAACCATTATTTGCTTCGGAAAATTTTGGGAAGGTAGTGCATTCTGCTCTACCAGCCAGGCTCCTACAGTAGTAGATGATACTCAGGCCTGCATCCTTAAATGGACTGTGAAGGACTGCGAAGGGGGTAACCATGTTATTTTTTCCCCCCAAAAATGGCTTCTAATCGCAAGTTGTTGCAATCGACCACTTAACAAGATAAGGGTAAAACCCCGATATATGTTTATTTTAATTATTCTATTTCTACCCACATTAAAACATTAACAAGGAACAAAAGCTTCTGTGATAATATAGATAAAATATAAAACTTTGAAGAAATAAATAAAGAAAGAAAGATCAATGTCCAGGTTAAAATGCAAATGTGGAGAAGGCAAAACTGTGAGGAAAAAGTAAATAATTTTGGGTTGAACAAAGAAAAATTGACTAGAGCGGGATTTGAACCAACGACCTCCGGTTTAACATGCCGGCGCTCTACCAACTGAGCTAAAAATCAAACCAGAAAATAAAAACAAGTAAACTGTATTATACAATAACATAAACATGTTAGCCTATAGTATTGTGTAGAAAGACAAACATATATACTTCATTGAAGGGAGAGAAAGGATTCAAAAACATGCATGAAACGTTTCTCAGATTGTGCATTCGGATCATTATTCCTGCGTGGACACAACCGCTCCAAAATGCTACAACCTTTTAAAATTTCATTTTCACAGGTTAGCTTTAAGTTTAATGTATATCTCAATATATATATGGGAACAAAACGATCGAACAGTTCCATAAACCAAAGGTATACTTTGCCTTTAAAATATAAGTTATAATAAATAATAAAATTGTCAACATATTTTAAACAACAACATTTTATAAAGGGAGTATTGTATTTACCCATAAACCATGTAAATAACTCGTACCTGAGTACTATTTGACAAAACTGACCACCTCATTATGTAGTATTTCTCAAAATAGAACCAACAAATTACCCCCTCATCCCCCTCCCCTCCCCTATGTAAGCACAAAGCAGAAGAAGGTGCTACTACCAACCATCATTTAATCAGCTTTTTGGGCTATCCTTGGCTTTAATCAGTTTCATTGTTATGTATTTTCTCTGTATGCTTGATTTTAATGCCAAATAAAATAATAATAAATAATAATCATGACATTTGTAGGGGGGATCAGGTTGGCTCAGTGGTTTCATTCCCTGCCTTTCACCATTAATGTTCACCTCTGTACATGTAGGCCCTGGTTCAAATCCCACCTCAGATCGGAGCCTTGCCTGTGGATTGGGTTTTCGGTCCAGAGATTGATTGCATGGGTTTTCCCCAATTGAAGGTTTTCCCACATCTAAAACTGAAGGTTCGTCTTGTTTCATATCCTATTATTGGTGCTTTTGCTGTTGCATGAGATGAGTAATGAAATTAATAAAAATATTCAAATCATTCTTCCCTGGTAACCAACCAAACATTCCCAGTAAACTCCACTAAGCATATAATTCAGCACGCAATATGAAATTGGTCCCCTGGCCCAAGGCTGGAATCGATGGAATCCCATGTCTACAGGCTAATCCCGTTGGAAATAAATTATGTATGCCAACCAGTGGAAAACACACCAGGGAATCAAAATGGTTCAGACACTGACTTCTTCCTCAAATAACCAGAAATCTGCACCAAAATTGAAAGTACAATAAATCCCCAGTGTTATCAGTAAAAGGTCAATCAACTGATAGAGGGCTCGGTTTGTAGGATATTTGTGAGCTCTTCATCGTTATTGGCTGGAAAAGGAGTAGAAGATGTGCGCTGTCCGCAAAATTAGAACTATTTGGTTGCCTCCAAGGCACTCGATCATAAAGGACAAAGACGAAAAGGTGAAATTTGAGATCACAAATCTGCAGCGAATGCACAGATTGATATGTGTTCACTTTGTGCTGGGCCAAATTTCACCGGCTTAAAGGCAAAGTATATACCTTTTGTTTTTCCTATTTTCTTGTGACTCCAATCGCGATTGACGCCAAATGTTCATAGGTTTGTTGTTTCATGATATATATGTTTAGTCACATAAAGTGCAGAGAATGTCTTTGACAAAGTACCAATGTTGGGCATGCTTTAAGCAATGAAATTAAGCTAAGAACAAGTCAAGCAAATCTCACTGCTAATTTGTATAGCCTGTTCCTAAAAAATAAAAATACTCCACATTAAAAAATCAAGTTTGTAACAAACGAATGTGTCAAATATTGAAAATGTGGAATAACATACAACTATGACAACTGATAATGTGTCCCAGTGAAAACTGTGAGATCCATGACCTTTGAAAGATTAAGCCAAAACAAGTGAAAAGGGAAAGAAACTAACCACTGAAGTTGTAAACAAGCTCGCTGCAGTGAAACCTGATACAAATGCAGGCTTTACACCCTGGAGAAATAAACCTGCATGTCCCATGGAAAATACTGCACTATGGTTTTAGTGTGTGGTGTGGTGTTTTTTATTACATACAGCAGCCAGCAAGAAATCGTGGATAGTCAGTTCTGAACTATTTGTATTAAACTGGCTGGTAAATCATCTTCGGTAAATTGGTGGCAGTTTGTCCAGGAATTATGAAAATGCCTGCCTTAACCTGAGAGAGGAGCTTTTTGAGAATTGCACTCCCGGCAGGCGTTTGGGAATTGTTTACAATTGAACAGGGGGTAAAAGATGCAATATTGGGTCAGAGGCCAAACGCCTTGTTTTTTATCAATTTACAATTTGATATTTGATATTCTCACCATGGCGAGATTGAATTATACACATTGTTGTTTGTAACCTTGGCTTAATGTTTGCTCCTTCTAAATTTAACTCTTGAATAGCTATTGAATTACTTCTGACGGCTGATGAATTCATTTTGACAAACTCACAAATGATTTGTGAAGAATACTTTTATTTCAGTAATTAAAATTCACAGCTCGGTATATAAGGCCAAATAAAAAAAAATACCAGTTGATCGTTCTGATTTTTCCAAAAAGAGGAGGATGAGGGCCTTTTTATTTTTTATTTATTATTTTTTTTCCAAGATGGCCGCCAAGTATATCAATTCAAACAGGCCACCAATTCTTCAGTTTGAAATCACCGCAAACTTTCTTTATATCTATTTGTTGCATGGGGTAAGTTTACATCAAAAATTAAAATATATATGTCAAGGGTGGATTAAAAATACAAACAATTTTTTATTTAATTTTTTTTTTTGGAAAAATCGAGAAAAGAAAAAAAAAAAAAAAAAAAAGGATGCGGCCTCAAAAAAGGATGCGGGCGGGGACGATCAACTGGTATTTTGTTTTACTTGGCCTAAGTTTCAAGATTTATCTGGCATGCTGGATACAAATCTGCTTATATCTAAATGCTTCGTTTAACTTTAATTTTTGTCTTTGTGTGGAGATAAAAGCAAATAGAATAACAAGATGTTAAATTGTAATGGTTTTACAGACTCTCTACATAGTTTTAAATTATGTATCTGATGGTTTGGTCACAAGGGCCAAGTCTTCTCATCTCTGCGATGGCAAGTTTGCCTCTTTCAAGAAAATTTGAATGTGCAGGGAGACCAATGAAGAATCTTGATAAATCACAAAGTTGCTTCCGAATAAAATGACTTGTGGTTGTATTAATGCAGAGTGGATATTGTCTTACATTTCGACCCTACCAGAGTCTTTCTCAAAGACTTCTTCAATGCTTCCTTAAGAAATTAAAACTGCATTCTATCAGAATACCTTTTGAATATTTTCCATTACTGCACTTCATAATCCTATAAGGCCTACATGTACTCCCAATTCCAATAAATTATTTTTGCGGTAGCAATTTCAGAATTCCCTCCAGCGCAAAATATAAATAGGCATGGGGGTCAGGATGATACGAGCCTATTAAATACCAGAGGACACCAGGGAACATCTCTTTAGTAACACATTACTTTGATGAATGTTTACCAGCTGCATTAAGGAAAACCTGCAGCGCGAAGACAAGTCTTACGTATAGGCCCTAAACATTCGCAGCAAAGTAAACAATTTGCAAGTAAATTTAAACATTGTAAGATATTGACAGTGTGTACATACGTGAAGACGCAGGAAAATTTATATCTGTGGATGGGGCTGTCTCAATCGTTGGTGCAGTCAGGCAAACAAATCTCAATCTCTTAAGTGCCTTAGTGTTGCCGAACGCCACAAGCAAATTAAAAAAGAGAGTGACATTGTCGTCACCCGGACTCTTTATCTCTGATTAAATCCTTTGAAGAAGTTAGCGTTGCGCTGAGAAATGTCTTCAAGAAGTTGTTGACAAGGCTGCCGCGGACATTCCTTTTCAGTTGTTTACTTTCGTAATGCAAATGTGTGATTAAAATCAAATAATGATGGTTGACATAATAAAAAAAACTGTCATGTAGTTCTAAACATTGTGGTCGTACAACATTGTAACACTAGATGGCTAAGGGTAGTTTTTAACTTTTTGAGGAAGCCTGTCCATTGTCCAAAGAAAAAGGTTTAATGCTTAGGCCTATTGTTTATAAACAACTACAAACTACAAATTGGACTTGTTAGACTAATGGTGATGTAAGAAGGCTTGGGCAGTTTTCAATGTTGAAGGAAGTCTGCAAACTCCGGGCCGAGAGTCATCACCGACAAATCAGTCTGAAACCAGGCTCTAAATTTTCCCAGGTATGTGTTGAAATGATAACATTATTTTTAGGGCCTGACATTTCCACCTTTTAGTAAACCCTGGAGTTATAGATTTTGAGGAGCTTTGGGGAACAGTATCCTCAGCTCGAAAGAAGTAGACAAAAGATCAGGACATCTCATACATGTATCTGAGGAAAATAAAAGCTATTTCTTTTACAAAACAGGCATGAAAAAAGTCTGAATTGTGATATTTATTCTCTATGCCCTGCAAGATCTCTGAGAAAAATCACAGCACTTTATACTGTTGACATCACATCTTTAAAGTAGGTTTCCAATAAATGCTGAGCACCTCCCCCCCCTCAAGTCGACTTTCAACTCACGAAAACATTTCAAATCGACTTTATCTTGTTTAGACCCATTCCTACGTGAATAACAGCTTCTCTTATTTAAGTTCCTCAAAACGTAGAAATTATATCTTGCATGGGAGCGTTCTGTCCAGGAGATATTAGCTCGTCCAAAACTGAACCACGTCAGTAAAGGCTGTGAACTATGCTCGGATTCACAGACCTGGGTAATTCAATTGATTTTTGACAGCTGATTGAGCGGGTTCGTTCAGCCTTGCAGGGCGGGGCAGCTTCTGCAGAAACATTAGCTGCGGGAAACGTCCCAGTTTTAACACATACCTTCCTCATTCGAATGGTGAATGATGTGCCGGGATTGCTGACTGAAACTGTGAGGGGGGTTTAGTCTTTATTCAAGCATGGTTTTAAGTAGGGTTGTTATATTCTTCTGCTAGTGTTCAATACTGTAGCAGGGAGGGAGTAGTTTTCATTCAAGCATTTGTTTTAAAGTCGGTCTCATATTCTTCCGACTCTTAATACACTGTGGGAGGGGGTAGTCTTCATTCAAGCATGCTTTTAAGTATGGACTTTTATTTTTCTGATACTGTGCAACACGTCAAATGGGAAGGGGCGCGTCAAGCACGGTTCAAGTATGCTCTCTTATTATTCTTCCAATACTGCACATTATTATTTATATCAAATAATAAACCACAAGGGAAACTGACTGGGTAAATTTTAAATGATTTTGGGTTGAACAAGGAAAAATTGACTAGAGCGGGATTTGAACCAACGACCTCCGGTTCAAATCCCACTCTAATCATTTTTTCCTTGTTCAACCCAAAATCATTTAAAATTTACCCAGTCAGTTTCCCTTGTGGTTTATTATTTGATATCTGATATAAAAAGTCGCATCCCCTTATGGTGATCCCCTGGCTGTCGCTTCCCAGGTTGTATCGTATACTTGGGTGTGATCCTTGGCTACACGGCAGTTTACGGTTGAATGGCTTCTGACTGGCACCCACCGAACAAGGATATTGACAAAATAGGGAGACCGCCATCATAGGGCTAGATAGCTCAGTTGGTAGAGCGCCGGCACGTCAATCCGGAGGTCGTTGGTTCAAATCCCGCTCTAGTCAATTTTTCCTTGTTCAACCCAAAATCATTATTATTTATATAAGGCTTCCAAGTGGTACAATAAATCAGTGTATTTAATATCTTCACGCAAGTACCCGGATGACAGATCAATATTGTTTTCGTATTGCTCTGTCATCCGGGAACTTCGCGCAAGTACCCGGATGACAGATCAATATTGTTTTCGTATTGCTCTGTCATCCGGGAACTTCACGCAAGTACCCGGATGACAGATCAATATTGTTTTCGTATTGCTCTGTCATCCGGGAACTTCGCGCAAGTACCCGGATGACAGATCAATATTGTTTTCGTATTGCTCTGTCATCCGGGAACTTCACGCAAGTACCCGGATGACAGATCAATATTGTTTTCGTATTGCTCTGTCATCCGGGAACTTCACGCAAGTACCCGGATGACAGATCAATATTGTTTTCGTATTGCTATGTCATCCGGGAACTTCGCGCAAGTACCCGGATGACAGATCAATATTGTTTTCGTATTGCTCTGTCATCCGGGAACTTCGCGCAAGTAACCGGATGACAGATCAATATTGTTTTCGTATTGCTCTGTCATAAAGCATTTAGGCAAGTTAAATTTTGTTATTTCGCTAGTCAGCCTGATATAGATAATAATAATAATATTGTAATGGCTTTGTTTTCGTGTGATACAATAATATATTGCTCTCGCTATGACAATATTGAACTTGTCTTCGACTCGTCCAATATTGTCATAGCTCGAGCAATATATTCTTGTATCACACTCAAAGCCATCCAATATTATGTAAAGACTGTGGGAGGGGGTGGTCTTCATTCAAGCATGCTTTTAAGTACGGACTCTTCTGATACTGGACAACACATCAAATGGGAAGGGGCTAGTCTTCATTCAAGCACACTTTAAAGTATGGACTCTTATTCTTCCGACACTGCACCATCACTGTGGTGGGGGTAGTCTTTATTCAAGCATGGTTTTAAATATGTACTCTCATTCTTCTAATACTGTACAACAAGTCAAATGGGAAGGGGCTAGTCTTCATTCAAGCACAGTTTTAAGTATGGACTCTTATTCTTCTCATCCTCTTGCACCTTGGCAACTCCCAGGAAATTTGCATATTCTTTTTTGGACACAATGGGCAAGCTGAAATCTCTCCAATTTCAAAAATCACAAAGTTGAACAACTGCACTCTAAAACAGTAAGAAATTATCAATTTATGCGCATTATGAATAAATTTGAGCTGTTCTGACGTGATTTATCCTTCTTCCCCCGATCCCGGGGGTGACTGTTTTCCTCCCATAGTTAAGTTATTCATAATGCACTGGATCAAGGAAAGAGCTTGTGAAAACATGGTTGGAAATGACGATCGCAATTTTAGGAATCGATCTTGTCTGAAAAATTGTCGTTTGATTGATTGAGGGTCACTCCGGTGTAGATTTACATGGATAGTTCCTTTGGGTGAATGCCCGTAACTACAAGTTAACCAAGTAGTCGTTCAGATGTGTATCGATAGTATTGGCTTAACTCAGAAGGATTTAACAAATCCAGTGGGATTATGGATTAAATCTAAGCTTACATGTACAGAAGCCTGGACTTGACAATCATCATTGTTCAATCGGACTCCAAAAACTAAACGTTGGATAATTCCACCTCAAAACGAAAAAAAATAAAAGAAAAAAATATTAATTATCCGTCTCAGCAGAAAAGACATGCAGCAGGCTACATGTACATGTACATACTTACAGTGTACATGTACATGTACATCAGATCAAACACCCCACCACCCTAAGCCGCAGCCGAACTTTTGGTTTTACAAATTACTCACAGCAACTGGTACCGGCACTGTACAACTGTTTTGATAATTGCAGTCATACCTTTAAGGATTTCCATATTAATAAAAAAACAATGTTTACACGCTGAAGTTGTGAAACTCGACGATGCAATCCGCTCGGAAATTCAATTTCATCAAGTACTCATCTTTCTGAAATAGCGCTGAGAAGTGACTTACTTAGAGTCTTGTCGTAAAATCGATCGTTGATGAAATAATTGATCACCTTGAAGCAACAGATGCAAGATGAGGACAGTGGCATGAGTCAGAAAGGTCTACAATCTTGCAGCTTTGGAAGGTTTTAGGAGCAATGGGAAAAATATTATGCAAAATGTGTACTTAGCAGTTGACAAAAAATGTAAACAGTTGTGTAGAAGTTTTAACACAAATTTCTTTGGATTCAAACATGCAGCTGCTCATTAAGGTTACATGTAGGTATTGTACATAAATGTATGTGTACATGATGCCAATTCACAAACCTCAAGTGAGGCTGGTAATAAATAAAGACTGGCCTCCTTTTGAGTATTACGAATCAATGTAATGATTACACTTTTGAACACACTAATAAAATGTATGTACATGTAGGGCACTAGAAAAAGATGTAGGCCAAGGAGCAAGAGACACACAGGGCAGATAGCAAGAGGCACAAGGGCAGATATCAAGAGGCACAAGGGCAGATAGCAAGAGGCACAAGGGCAAAGAGCAAGAGGCACAAGGGCAAAGAGCAAGAGGCACAAGGGTAAAGAGCAAGAGGCACAAGGGCAAAGAGCAAGAGGCACAAGGGCAAACAGCAAGAGGCACAAGGGCAAACAGCAAAAGGCACAAGGGCAAACAGCAAAAGGCACAAGGGCAAACAGCAAGGAGGCACAAGGGCAAAGAGCAAGGAGGCACAAGGGCAAAGAGCAAGGAGGCACAAGGGCAAAGAGCAAGGAGGCACAAGGGCAAAGAGCAAGGAGGCACAAGGGCAAAGAGCAAGAGGCAAAGAGCAAGAGGCACAAGGGTAAACAGCAAGAGGCACATGGGTAAACAGCAAGAGGCACATGGGTAAACAGCAAGAGGCACAAGGGCAAACAGCAAGAGGCACAAGGGCAAACAGCAAGAGGCACATGGGTAAACAGCAAGAGGCACATGGGTAAACAGCAAGAGGCACATGTGTAAACAGCAAGAGGCACATGGGTAAACAGCAAGAGGCACATGTGTAAACAGCAAGAGGCACAAGGGCAAACAGCAAGAGGCACAAGGGCAAAGGGACACAGAGTTTTTTTTTCATTCTATGTACATGTAGTTCAAGGTCATTGATAAGGACATGAATGACATTTCATTGCAGAACATAGCGTGTAATGAGAATATATTCATCGGCACACATTTAGCTTTGACTTGAGAACAGGGATTGATCCATCTCTTAGAAGACAGACTCTAAGAACGTGTGTACGTGAACATTACCCAATCCAGACAATTTAACTAGTGACTCCGACCATGGCCGTTCATCACGCTTCCTTCAATCCAAGTCCAACATTACATCTTCACAGCACATGGAAACCTCAGACAGGCGTCGCCTGGTCATGTTGTAATTGAATATGTGCTGTTATTAACTTAGCAATGAGATCAAAAAGACAGTCGTCTCCCCGTAGCACAGTTTTAAATAACTGCGGAGGAAAGTCTCCGTTTTGCCTCCAGACAGATACTAAAATACAATCCCATCTTATTTATCTCTACTCACACGCCCATTATGGGCTGTGAAAATAGAGCGTCAGCTTTTTTAAGATGCTCAACCCATAACAAAAATCAGCTGCAAAATAAAACAGTAACAAAACGGTTTTGATGTTTTTATATTTTCCTCTTCTACATTTTTGACTTTAAAACTTGACTTGACATTTTTGTAAGTCTGATTCACGTTAGATTGGATTTTGTGTTTTGTTTTGTTTAATGCTTTCTCTTATAATACCCTTCAATGTAAGAGCTACAATGTATAGTGTTAATTTCAATTTGTGGGAATCAGCATTTTTAAAGGAATTAACCTGCTTCAAACTTGCCTTTACAACTGACCGGTGCTTCAGTATACATGTAAAGCCAAAACTTCTTCCAGAAAGTAATCAGTATAAAAGTACATGTACCTGTACATGGCTCGAATTTGGGGAGAAAATCCACAAGACTACAGGGCTTGTAGCTCAAAATCTTTACTGGACCAGACATTTTTTTACAAGACCAGATTCAAAAATGTGAAGAAGAAAAAAAAACTTGCTGCCACAGTTTAACATGCATTTGACTGCTTTTATATGAACCAGAACTGAGACAAGTAAGGGAAGAGTATACTTGATTACTCCATGGAGGAAGAAATACATGTGTTTCTTCCTCCATGATTACCTATAGAATTGAAAGATAATTTATTAGACCCAAAGTCAACACTTGAACATAATGTGTTTCTGTTAAAATTGAAAAACACAAGACCATCGGACTTGTTAGGTCATAAGTTTACTGGCCCAACACTAACATTACTGGCCTCGGGCCTGTGGTCCAGTGTAAAATTCGAGCCCTGCTGTAGGGAACCCCTTCCTAACTTGTCAAAATCCAACTGCATGTTTTATTTTAATCTGTTGGACTGAGGATTTAACTAGTAAACTGATTGAATACTTTACATGGGATCAGGCATACTGCAAGAGTCCAAGAGTTTGGTCGCTGAGTTCCCATATGGTGTTGGATTTTGTTGGGAGTGAAAAAATCCTAATAAATCACCCATGGGGGCCAGGCATACCACCATAATGAGAGTGCAACAGTTTGGGTGCTGAGTTCCCATATGGTGTTGGATTTTGTTGGAGTGAGAAATCCTAATAAATCACCCATGGGGGCCAGGCATACCACCATAATGAGAGTGCAACAGTTTGGGTGCTGAGTTCCCATATGGTGTTGGATTTTGTTGGGAGTGAAAAAATCCTAATAAATCACCCATGGGGGCCAGGCATACCACCATAATGAGAGTGCAACAGTTTGGGTGCTGAGGTACCATGGTGTTGGATTTTGTTGGAGTGAGAAATCCTAATAAATCAATCAATGGGGCCAGGCATACCACCATAATCAGAGTCCAACAGTTTGGGTGTTGAGTTCCCATACGGTGTTGGATTTTGTTAGAGCCAGAAAGGTTCCAAGTAAATTACCAAAGGGAATAAAGGTTTTAACAAAACCATCTCCGTACTGCCATTTCACACATACTCAAATCCTACCAGACGAAGAAAGAAATATAAATACAAACTATTCAATTATGGCACGGCACTGCCCCTTCAAACTAGTTACTTCCACCTCATCACCCAATCCTCTCCATTATCCCTCCATTCATCTTAAATCCTTCACTCCGACCATATCAGCTGAAACACCACACCAGGCACTGACGAAAGAATCCATAGACTCCAAGCCCCTGATTTATTGATCCTCAGCCAGTGTGATTTCCAAACTCTAATAGTTACATGCTCTGCATCTCAAATATCCATCCTTTATGGATATGTCTTTTTGTTTTTATTGTCAGCGAGGATCGGGGTGCCCGTTACCGAGCTTTGTGTAACTCCGCTAATAAAAGGGGTCACCTACTTTATCGTCGCGTCATGTTTCATTTAGGCCAAGTTTCCTCGGTGATGTCACCTCTAAGCCACACAATACCATAATTATATTAACTGGTGATGTTTATAACAAACACAGAAAGAGGCTTTGGAGAATTTGATACCTGCGGTGTTAAATAGTTTTACAGTAAAAGTAGATTTGAGATGTTTTGTTGAAAATTCGAATAGATATTTCTATATTTTTCATTTGACATTCGGCCAAACAAGGCTCATTGTCTGTTAATAATTCACACAAGCCTTGTTACTTGACTCATATTATTTAAGTAATAATTATTATAAATTATTATTTAAGTAATATTTATTATTAAGTAATGTAAGAGTATTATTTGATAGATGTTAATTTTATTATTATTATTATTTTTATTTTTTATTTTTTTCTCTCTTATAAATGTTGAACTGCTTGTCTGATTTCTGCATGAAACTTTTAATATTGTAAAAATAAACATATAAAGCACATGTGTTCCTGAAGATTCACACAGGTGGATTGCAAATTTTTTGTCTAAAAACACAAGTCAAAACCAGCACTGAAGATCTCTTGCAGTGTTTAGACACTGGGCAAGTGACTACATCAAGCCCTCGGTGTCAGTAAGTACTCTGTCATGACTGTACAAACATGTACATAATACAGTGTTTTCCCTGCCCGTTCAAACATGGCCTGACCAATCTCACTACTTGCAGTGACCGCCTTACTCAATTTATGCCAATCCTTCCACTTTGCTGTGAAAATTTGCCATAAAGGAAACACTCAACAAAAACATCTTCAATTTTGGTCATTGTTGAGCTTTTCCCTTGACATCTACATGTAGCAACTCACATTTTTGATGTACATGTATAGATGGAAATATTGTGCATTTGTGTGTGAAGGCAGCCTTCGTGTTGATGTCAGTTTGCGTAAATTTTGCTTCAATCATTGATTTTAATTGTTAATATCAATTTTTTTCCAGTTCATTTAGCCAAGGCTGCATGTAAACTTACAGAATTTCGCTGAAGAAAATGTACAGATTCAAAACCTTAGTAGAAGACAGGGTTATTTAAAAAATTAAAAATGAAGTACATGTAATACATGATATATGTACAAGTACTGGCTTGGGCTTTGAAGGATTCCTGAACCCATCTCAACTCCTTTGCACTGTAAAAACGGCGCTTAGCGTTTAAACACACACACAACATGTTTACACGCAAACATGTTTAGAAATATGTTTGTAAGCTAAATGGGTATCTCCTTAACATGTCAAAAAGCTAAACAGGTTGAGATTTGTTGTGCTTGTTTGAAATGCAGTTTTGAATTTAAACACATACAAAACATGTTTACAGGCAAACGTGTTTAGAAATATGTTTGAAGCTAAATGGCTACCTCTTTAACATGTCAAAAAGCTAAACGGGTTGAGATTTGTTGTGCTTGTTTGAAATGCAGTTTTGAATTTAAACACATACAAAACATGTTTACAGGCAAACGTGTTTAGAAATATGTTTGAAGCTAAATGGCTACCTCTTTAACATGTCAAAAAGCTAAACAGGTTGAGATTTGTTGTGCTTGTTTGAAATGCAGTTTTGAATTTAAACACATACAAAACATGTTTACAGGCAAACACGTTCAGAAATATGTTTGAAGCTAAATGGCTATCTCTTTAACATGTCAAAAGCTAAACGTGTTTTGAACTGGTTTGAACATTTGAATACACCAGAATGTGTTTACATCAATTGAATACGTTTGCTATTGGTATGAAAAAGCTAAGCAGCCACGTAGGCATATATAGGCCTTCCTTGGAGAGCGTTTTTGCTATAAACACATATTTAAAAGGGTTTAAAATAATTCGCATTTTGGTAATACGTAACTTTACAAAGGTATCAAAAATGTCCCACACGTTTAGCCCCTCATGGCAAGTAAAATTGCTCAGGTAGCAAACGTACTAAAATGATGAACACACATTCTGGTGTATTTGAATGTTCAAACCAGTTCAAACCTGCATTGATCGCAACACGTTTAGCTTTTTGACATGTTAAAGGGATACCAATTTAGCTTACAAACATATTTCTAAACATGTTTGCTTGTAAACATGTTTTGTATGTGTTTAAATTCATCAGTTTGTTTAGAATGAAATGGGCGGGGTTTCATTAAATATGCACAAATATAGACCTCGGTGTTTATTCAAAACCATTGTAGGTATAACAGCCTTTCCTGCGCAGTAGTTTACACTTTAATGTGTGTAATTCAATTGAAGCAAATTTGTGTTGTATCATATTGGCCAGCACTTCAAAGATTCACACCATGGGTAGAAAGTAAAGCCCAAATTGGAACGGATTCTGAGACTTCAAAATTACCGTTTTCAGCATGACTGAAATTATGGCATCATTGCTCCTCAAATCATCTCGATGAAAATCATCTCGATGAAAATCATCTCGATGAAAATCATCTCGATGAAAATCATCTCGATGAAAATCATCTCGATGAAAATCATCTCGATGAAAATCATCTCGATGAAAATCATCTCGATGAAAATCATCTCGATGAAAATCATCTCGATGAAAATCATCTCGATGAAAATCATCTCGATGAAAATCATCTCGATGAAAATCATCTCGATGAAAATCATCTCGATGAAAATCATCTCGATGAAAATCATCTCGATGAAAATCATCTCGATGAAAATCATCTCGATGACCGTTGAGATGATGATGATTTATCGATTCTCATGCCGAGCGTAGGTTGAGCGTTATGTTTCAGTAAAGCAGGCAGGCGAATGTTGCAACATTTCTCTTTTCTTTTCTTCAGGTGTTTAAAAATTAAGCTTATTCTCTGAAACGTGTTGGATTCTAAACATGTTTAGCACTCACTATGAACCCTAAACACATTCAATCTAAACGTATCACAGGCTAAATGTGTCTCGGGGTAAACATGTCACAGAAACGCAAAATCTAAACATGTTGAGGGCTAAACGTGTGAAAAAAGTGGGTACAAGCGAGGCGTTTAGAAATGTGTTTAGATTCTAAACGCCGTTTTTACAGTGTATGCAGCACCAACAGCCTAATTGGCCCACAGGTTGCTACACATCAACAATCTCTAACATAACAGGTACTCATTTACTCCTGGGTGATGAGAAGCAATGAATGGAGGGTAGATAAGTGTAATGACCAAGAACACTGTCATAACTGGGATTCGAACCCACACTCTGATGACTCAGCCATCAGACCTCGAGTTGGATGCTCAAGACTACTCGGCCATGCCAAGCTATTGAACTTACTTGGTTGTGATAAAGGTACATCCAAAGTAATAATAATATGCAGTTCTTATATAGCGCTTTATACTCCAGATGGGTGTCTCAAAGCGCTCAGCATTTTTCCTACAAGGTATGTGGAGTTACGTGTTGAAGTATGAGACCTATTCCTTTGCATAGCACCATGTAATGGTTTACAAGGTGCTGTGGCGCAATATGCAGTCAATCAAACCAGGAGCACCGGGGCGAACCCCTTCTCTTTACGATAGGTGCACTGGGTTCTTTTACGTGCATTACACAACACACGGGACCTACAGCTTTACGTCCCAACCGAAGGACGAAGCAATAATGGTTAAGTGTCTTGCTTAAGGACACAAGTGTCACGACCGTGACTCGAACCTACACTCTGCTGATTAGAAAAACCAGAGCTTGAGCACGCCAAAATCACAGTAAAAGGGGAAAAAAAAGATCAAATAGTCATAGTCACAACAAGATTCTTTCACTCAGCAGTGTCTGAACTCCAGATCACCTTGTAGAATGAAGACAATAATTTAAACAATGAGAGTTGTCTAATGAGATGGCAGTCTGTTGACAAACCAGGTCGGTTTGTTTAAGCGCTACACTGAATTACAACTGTAATCAATTTGATGGTAAATTTCGTTTATAATTTGGCATCGCTCGAGGTAATACAAAAAATTGTTTCGGGGCTTCGGCACTAACCTCTAATTATTGTTAATATTAAATCTCTTGAAGTGAATGACGTTGTGAGTGTGATAGTCAAAACAAATTACAGCATGAGTTTTAAAGAAAAGGGTGCTACATACATGTACATGTAGGTCTGACTTTTGGCCAATTTTACCCCAAATTTCAATTAACTATTTGTATAGATTCGAGAAAGTTACAAAATTTCATTGAAAGTATTGCACACAAAAAAATCCACCTATAGATGATTAGTGGTGGTTAATCAAATACTAAAAATAAATTATTGTTGGGATCCCAACATTATCTCCCAGCCATCAGCCATACAAACATAATGCATCAAATGTATTTAATGTATTTTGTATTATGTATTTTGTGTATATATAGTATGCGAAAGTTGGCAATGATGACCTCCGAACATGCACTGCGTGCTGTTGCGTCAGTAAAAAGTGCTTCATGCTTCGGGGGAATAACCAGTTACTTCACCAGTTCTGCTTGAGTCAAAACAATTTGATAAAGAGCAGGTTTAAACCAGGGATGAGATTTGATGAAAATTCCTGAATTTTTTTCTTGCCTGGGTCCGGCTATATTCTAGACCCTGCCCTACATTTGTAGCTCACAGATGTTACAATTCAGGGCTTGATTTCACAAAAGCACCAAGATTCATCTCAAGATGAGTTGTCAATATTGCCATGTAGTGATTTGAAATGTGAAATGACACTTTGCTTAGCAATTAGGAGTGATACACAGTTAACATCAATCTTAGTTCTTCATGAAATCGGTCCCATCAGGCAGTTACAGACTCAGTGCATCACCAGAAATACAAGACTACTGGTTTGGACACAAGGTGGACTATTTCTTTTACCCTTTGGGAAGGCTCATGGAGGTTTTGAGAAAATCATGAAATCAGGAAGATTCACGAGGATCCACACGCCTATTAAGGGAAGGTATGCCTTTGGTAATTACCCCCCAAATTAATGACCATAAAATCTTACTACACTGCAGCTGTACAGTTGATAATTTGTAACATTTTGAGAAACATTCCCTTCTAAGGAATGCGGTTTTAGAGGAAGGAAGATTCAAATCTGAGAAACGTTTTTCCGATTTTGTATTGCAATTACAGGTTATTCTTTCTGCGTGGACATAACCGCTCCAGATTTTCGGCAATATCTCAAAAATGCTAGCACCTTTTAAAATGAAATTGTCACAGGTTAGTTGTATTGTATCTATATATTACATAGGATTAAAACAATCCAACATTTCCAAAAACCATGGGTATATTTTGCATTTAAACAGAGCAGAGCTTTCAAATAAAAAAGGGGGGGGGGGGGGGACAAGTTTGGAATGACAATGAGACATCAACAAAAAATCCCAACAGAGCAGGCAGCCACACCTCACTCTAGCTAACACACTCCAACCATCTTCATCTGCAGTTCCATTTCCCAGCCATACTGGTTCAATGAGATGACACTTTATGATATACTCCCTTTTCTTTAGGTGACCTTTGATGAAGTGGCGTTTGCTTGTCAATAGCTCAGGGAATGTTTTGTTAGCGGCAGTCTCAAGGAGGGACATTTCCTTTGATGTCTGTCTGAGATGGGAACTTTTAGCTGATAGCGTAAAATAAATGGGAAAAAATGAAAATTATTGCCAGAGTGGGGGTGAAAATTGAAAGCTTTTTTGCTGGATTGTTTAATGGGTCGAGGCCGAGGAGAGGTGAGAGGAGCAGCCTGTTCCACTGGGAGGCAAAAGGCTTAAACTTGAAGAAAAGAGAAGCTTGTGTTATTTCTAATGCAGTTATGATATGCTTGTTGTCATGTACAATGTACATTTTTTTTTTTTGCTGTAGTTTCTGGCAGTCTGAATATGTTTGCTTCAGGGTTTGTGTTTTACAACTCATTAATATCCAAGTCTCACTCTGTTTGAAATGAACATGTTAATAGAAATCCTTACCCCCCCCCCCCCTTTGAGTAACTTAGGATCTTTCCTCACTCTAGCAAAATTCTATACCATATTGGTTTACTACAACACCCAAACCATTGGACACTGTTCCCATGTGAAACATAACACTGTACATGTACATGTATGTAAACACTATACAAGTGCAGTCCTCAGTCCAACAAAATCAACTAAAACATGCAGTTGGATTTTGAAGAGCTGGGGATAGTTTGGATTACTCTTAAAAATTGTCTTTATTTATTTATTTGATTTATTTCCTTACAAATCCAACAGCAAAAGCACCAATGACGAGATGGTGATTAGGAAAGGAGAAGAAATATTCAGCTGTGGGAAGAAAACCCCAAATGGGGATAACCCACACAATCAATTGTGACTGAAAACCCAATCCACAAAGAATGCTTTGGTCCGAGGTGGGATTCGAACCGGGTCCACAGAGGTGAAAGGCAGATGGAGCAAGAAACCACTGAGCCAGCCTGGTCAAAATGATTGACCCTTAATACACAGAATGAAATTTTTCAAATATCTGTTTTTCAGTGTAACTAGACCTCCATTATGGAGTGACCATCTTGTATAATTTCTCTCTCACTCAAATCCAAATACCCGGCTACAGCTAACTGTAGCCGCTAGGAGCAAGTTCGAGTGCGCACCATGGTTAACTATATGTTAAGGTCGACTTGTTTTACTCGTCCCAGGCTGGATTGGTTTACTACAGCTATTGCTACAGCTATTGCTAAATGAGTTGAACAAACACTAAGAGAAGATACACGTAAACTTTGATACTCAACAGAATTGAAAGTTTATAAGATTCAAAGTCAAAATTTTTGCACAAAGATGTTAAACGATGAGGTAGCCTATTATTTTTCAATTGAAACACACAAGACCACAGGGCTTGTCTGGTTGTGAGTTTGCTGGCCCAACGACGCTACAATCACTGGCCTTGATCCTGCAGTCTTCTTGCAAGGGTGTTACTAAGTGTGTCCTACATGTACATGTATAGACCATGTTAATTGTTACCTTTGTTTACAGAAATAGTGACTTTGTACATTCCAATGCATTTCCTGACTGGCAAGATACTACACAGTCCATATGGGAAAATTTACACTTTGTGTCATAATTTTCACATAAATTCAAAAGCAACAGCTGTACAGCTTCTTCATATCAAAAGTTGAGAAAAATCAGACAGTGTAATCTCTATAAAATATAAGATTTGTTGTATTCTTCCATTGAGCTGTGTACAGATGTGCCTGCAGGAAGTCCAGGCTCTGTGGATCTTTTGTAAACATGTGATGTCACAGGTCACATGGTCTATACTCAAATGCGATCTAGCCGTAGCTGTAGCTGCCAAGTTGCACCAGCCTGAGTCTCTGTATTTTGCATTGACCATGTTGACTGTTTTAATACCATACCTACTGAATGATATCTACTCCTTGAGATTTGTCAAGGGTCATGTTACAAGTGGTGAGAGGATCAAGGGTAGGATCCAATCAAAGTCAAGAGTGCATTAAGGACCTACTTGAAGATAAGCGTCAACATTTCAAAACAATCTCAAGAAGTAAAGGACCAGTTTACAAAATAGACCGGCTAAGATCATGACATCGATCTCACTGCAGAATGTTGTTTCCTTAACAAAGGTCATTCATCCAACTTAGTGGTGACATAAACTTCTTCTGTCAATTTGCTTTTCAACGGAAGCATTAAAGGATGTGCATAGCATTGGTTAGAGTAAAAATAAAATAGAAGTGTTCACAGATTTGCACACAATTTACTTGGTATATTAAAAATAGCCATGGTGGAAAACTCCCCTTCAAATATTTTTGCTTGAAATGCAGTAGTTTTTGAGAAATGAGTTGGTAAAACAATGAGTTTTGATCTCGCAGGTCAAAAACTCAATATTTGAAAACGGTGAAAACAGTTTGGTTTTTTTCCCACTTTTTTCTTGTGACTCCACTGACCAACTGAGCTTAAATTTTCACAGGATGTATTATAGTGTATGTTGGGTCACATCATGTGTAGATACTTGTCTTTGACAATGGACCTTATGCATTGACGTCACCAAGCCGCCATCTTAGAGGTAAACTGATGATGAAACAATGGAAACGCGCTGATTTGTACGCGCGGCGCACAAGACTGGCCAATGAGCATCTTCCTTTTGACCTCTAGGTGAGGGCGCCCTACTAAAATGACGTCATATGCATAAGGTCTATTACCAAAAGTACACCCTGCCTTTACAGGTGTAGAGTCATTGATTGTTTTTTGCAATGCTGACTTATAATAAGCAAAATTATCAAGAAATATACAATAAAAGTCACACATTTGAAAGTTTCAGTTTCAGACAAGCGTCTCTTTTTTCGAAAAAAAAACAAAACAGCAAAGAACTGTCATGGTATTTTGCATCAAGAATGACGAATCTTTTCTCGTTGAGTGAGGTGATAGCGGGCACCAACCACATCTCAGGCCGCAGCTTTCATAAAAATGGACACCACAGAAATTTGATTCTCAAAAACTAGCCTTGAGGTGAATTTTGGAGATTGAAACTTTTTGACATCCGCAAAACGCATTATTATACAGAGAGATCCATTTCCATAGTTCTGAGCTACATTATTCTAGAAAGATGTAAAACTATGAGAAATAAGACATCTTTCTGTGACCATTTTTAATAGCAGCATGAACACTCATCTGTGTATACATGTAGTTTGGTAGCTTTGATACTACATTGTAGTTAAACTTTTGATCACAACACTAGGATTTTTATCTTACATGTATTTATTTTTAATAGATTATTTATTTTTAATAGAACTATCTTGTTTAACACAAAAACACCTTTGAATCAGGTGTTGGCTTTATTTGTTGATGGAAGATCATGATGGGACAGGACTAATCACAGTCGTCCTCGACATCACTCTACCCTACCCTGCTCCCTACTGCCCCCTCCTTGATACTCCATCCTCCCAGCCCTAAGATATCTCGTCCTTCTCTGTTCTCAAAACGACAATGCTTCACCACATACCTATGTTATGTACACAACTCAATAAATTGATTGCGAGCGAATTAGATCTGACCAAGTTTGTCTCTGTCTGTCTTACTTTAATACGACTGAATAAATTGATTTGAGATGGAATGAAATTTAGGCCGGGCTTGTCCAAACAGAGTTGGACTAAATATGCTGAGGAGACTATGGAGTGTTATTTCACAATAAACCTAAGAGCTGCTCCCAGGAACTCCAGATGGGACCAAAGGAATATTTCCATATTCCAGGTGTTCACTGCATAAATGCCGAACTTCAATTTAAATAATTCTCGGACATTCTACACTTTAATATTGCCTTTGTATTGGCAGGCATGGACCCTCGAGAGAGAGAGAGAGAGAGTCAGATAGGGAGACCAAAAAAAGGACTTAAAAGAATAAATAGCTCTCTTCAGATTTTCAAGGGACTTTTAAAAACTCATTTGTTTGAATCTTTATTTGTGTAACTTGCTTTTATATTCATTTCATTGTTTTTATGTTTTGTGTTGCGCATAGAGGCTCCTGCATTATGAGCTATATAAATATCTTGTTTTATTATTATTATTAATTTGGACAATTTTTATTGAGCACAGGTGACGCCTACACAGTAGAAACATGGATTGGCACCAAGTTTGAGCTACAACTTTGTAGCCTAAAAATGAATAAACTATGGGTGCGTTTTGGCGACCCCAACCTGAAACATGTTTGAGCTTTGGTCATTGGTTGAGCATTTTTGCGTGTTCGGTTGAACCGCGGTGACGCGGCTGTACCGACTAAACTGTTACCGACTTGTTGGCTCAGTAGGCTTGGTTTCAAGGTGGCGGTCTCTAAAAACCATCGGAAAATGTAAATGGAATTCTTTTTAAAATGAAATACCCTGAAGCATTCAATTAAATGTTGATAAAAATACAAACACTAAAGTTTCATCAAGTGAAAAAAAATTGAAGGATTTTCAGAGCATGAATTTCAAGAGATGTACAGCTACATGTACATCATGAACTGTTTTGGATTACCAAACTGTTTTGGATCACCAAACTGTTTTGGATCACCAAACTGTTTTGGATCACCAAACTGTTTTGGATCACCAAACTGTTTTGGATCACCAAACTGTTTTGGATCACCAAACTGTTTTGGATCACCAAACTGTTTTGGATCACCAAACTGTTTTGGATCACCAAACTGTTTTGGATCACCAAACTGTTTTGGATCACCAAACTGTTTTGGATCACCAAACTGTTTTGGATCACCAAACTGTTTTGGATCACCAAACTGTTTTGGATCACCAAACTGTTTTGGATCACCAAACTGTTTTGGATCACCAAACTGTTTTGGATCACCAAACTGTTTTGGATTACCAAACTGTTTTGGATTACCGACCCGTTTTGGCGTTGCTCTCGGAGATCGTCCCCAAAACATGCATTTTATACAAAGGCAGATGAAGATAGTACAGTGTAACAAAGCTTGTCCATATATAAATCTTTTACAGAAATAGCTCACCCATGCGAGTTTACAATTCACAACAAAACACTTCAGAAAGCAATGTAAACAACATTTAATATTAATAACCTTTAATGACTTTCTGAGGGCAAAGATATTTAATATCCCATTATTATTAATGTCACACAAATATCCTGCCTGATTGGACATGTTGGATGTTTTAGGAACTACAGATTGGATAGAGAATCATCCAATGTGCCCAACTGAGGGAAAACTACGAGGCCATTTTGCCACTCCCATTGAAAAGGAACACACAAAAACATTGCATATATAAGGAAAACATTGAGGAAAATAGATAGAACTATTAGCAAAAATCCACAGCCTGCATACCAGTAATTCAATGAGTGGCAATATCATTGTCTAACCAGTGAGTGGCAACATGTCACCTAAGGGATGAATGGCTACCAATGACCAGCCAGAGACAGGACCTTTCTGTATGGACCAACTATTCAGTGAGCGACAACCATCTGTAACCTGTGAGTGGCAACATGTCACCAAGTGGCATGTCCACGACCAGCAGTGAGTGGGTAACATGTACCCAGTAGTCCTCCCTCTATGGTACATCTACAATACATGTAAAGTTCTGCATGACCATCCACTCAGTGTGGTATAATCATAATTGTAAATGGAAGCTCATTAAAATTCTCAACGACCAAACTTGTCAAAACGCCACGCCGCATCCCAAACACAACATCATCGCTTCAAACTCTATGCTTAATATTCTAAACTACCCCTCCATCCACCGAATAAACAAACTCTTCAAACATCCCAAGCTATTTTTTCTTCATCCCACATCATCGCCCATTAACGCTTTAACATCATCAACGGCATGAGAATGCCTCAATTTAAGAGGAAGCTGGAAGTAGTAATGATGGCTGACGATGATTTTTCGTGACAAGGTGTGAGGCGAATGGCATGCGTGGACGTGCTCTACGTGGCACACGCACACACGTGTGTACTTTGCTTGTACGTGTACATGAACACGCCGTTTGTTAGCTCAGGTGTGGTCAGTATCTTTGCACTAGACTCCTTCATCTCAGCTTAGAGATTAACATACGGAAGGGTTCCAACACTTTTAAAGGGAAAATGGATTCATCAATTGATATCCTTTACAGAATGTGGGTTCAACTTCAAATCCTGTCCTGACCAGTCACAATGATTATTTTCTTGGGCAAAATACTTTTAGATTTCCTATTCAAATTAGATATTTGTTCAGTGACTAGCCATTGGGACCAACCCTCATACTATCAGAGTATTTCTTCAGACAACCAACCCATACTTCACTATGCCCCAACCTATACTTCACTGTGCCACAACTGGGGCATTTTGAGGCACAAAAACTGCCAACAATTTTTATTTTCTTGAGCAAGATACTCTAAATTTTAACGTTCAGATAAAATATTTGTTCAGTTGGACCAGCCCGATACTATCAGAGTATTTCTTGAGACAACCAACCCATACCTCACTACACTGTATGCCACAACCGGGGCATTTTGAGGCACACACATTGCCTAAAGTGTTTCAATGACAATGAGAGTGGCAGACTGGAGATCCCACCAGGGCCCAATTTCACAGCACTGCTTACTGTAGAATTATGCGCTTACGCTCTGCTACAGCCCATAGAAATACACATGTTACAGGGCGTAATAAGCGCAGAAGTCTTTAGTTAGCATTACCATGAAATTGGGGCAAACTGTGGCCAGTTGCAATTGAATTTGGGCCACTGCTGGAAGAGATTAAGGTTCTAAACTTTGGTCAATTTATGCAGTGGTAATCTGTGGCACTGATTGAACACACATCCATACACTGTACACATTCATACATAAAGACATACAACCCAGGGGGCAGGGGCAACTGCCCTCTCAAATTTGGGCAAAACAGTGCGGAAATCCCGGGGGGAAAATGGAGAGAGAAAGTAAGAGGACTTTTTCCTTGGTATTAGAAATTGTTACTTATGTTTTTATGCTCAGACTCGATGAAGTAAAAACAAAGCAAGTATTTTGAATTCCTGCCACAGTCTAATTATATGCCGTTTTTATTCAAAGTGCTGGCTACCATTTGGCAAACTGACCACATCCAAGACCAATAGCCAAACAGGCAGATTATCTGTGTAAAAATTTAGGCAAATCAACCCTCCCCATTCTAATGACAGCACGGCATACACAAATGACAAGAAAGTGTGGCATGTGTTATACATGTACTTCACCATTGTGTGTACAGCATGGGAGATTTGGGGGCATCTTGGAGAACATGTATGCACCTAAATGTATTGAAGCAATGGAGTGTTAATTTTAATATAGCTTGTGCTGGTCCGCATTTTTATTTTATTTTTTTCACGCGACGTCAGAGGACACATCCTCAATCAAATTTATTGTACAAAACGATTTGAGAACTATTTCTACTTGAACTACCAAACCTTTTAAATGAAGACGGATGAATACATACATGTACATTAAAGACGAGCTCCAAGGTCAAACGCAGTTTTGTGATGTGCTCATTTTCCAATAAGAGTCCTCAAGGAAGTGGGGGAAATTACAAGTCTCTTTCTTTCTTTCTTTCTTTCTAGCCTATTTCACTCCACTGCAGGAGGAAAAGCCTCTTCACCAAGTCTCTAGCCTCACGTTAAAATGGTGTAAAATGCCATTTTATTTGATACTCTTTCAGAAACATTTGAAACATGATGTCATCGGACATCAAAAACATTTGAAACATGACGTCATCGGACATCAAAAACAAATGGGTCTGCACATACCAAAGAGGAATTTTTGTAGTTAGTCAAAATGTCAAATTCAATGCCTTTTGGTGTAATATCATCAATTCAACAATTCTCTGTAAAAAATGTACAAACTATAATTGCAACGTGACATGAAAGATTGCACCTGAAGGATATCAAACACAGTGGCATTTTACAAACCTGAGGGAAGAGTTTAATAATTGTTTCTCATTTCCAAAAGGACTCTATTAGTTGGGAAAACCCTTCTTTAAAACGTCCTCCTTCAAGACAACCTTTTTAGGCACTTTATCAGGGTTCTGCCCACAGTGGTCGGTGCCGGAAAACCCGACCGGCACTCATGATTCCCTGACCGGCACTCGCAGAATTTTTTCTTTTTCCGACCACCACACATTTTCCCTTTTTTTTGCCCATTTCCTTCAAAAATTTTTGGACAACGTGTAAAACAAATTATTTACCAGTAAACAGTTTTATCCAAAGTTTCGAGTAGCCTACTTCTTTGGTTTGAGTCTATTTTAATGATCCAGGATCGAGCATTCCTCCCGCTACGATGTACAATATAATATATTCAACGCACGAAACCCGCATTGATTTTGCAATGGTTTCCAGTCACGCTGATTATAGCTTTACGCTTGGAATAACATGATACCAGTTTCATCATGTTGCAAACCCTATTCTACAGCGTTTAATACAACGGAAATGAACTGCAGAGTAAGCACCATGCTATAGATGCTGTAAATTGTTTTCCCATGGCGGTAAAGGCGTGCGCGCACTGAGGGCCTACATTCAAGGCACAGCTGCAGGGCGCACGTGTGTAACCACTCCGTGCACGATCGAAAGGAAATTGACTTGACTGTACTAGGGAAAAAAAATGTCCGGCACTAAACAAATCCTGGGCAGAACCCTGCTTTATGTACATATGACAACATTCTTGGCTACTCAAAACGAAGGAGTTTTGCAGGATTTAAATGATTCTGCCAAAAAATTCAAAAGTAATAATAATAATAATAACGAAGACTTATAAAGCGCACATATCCACCAAAGGTGCTCAAGGCGCAAGTATACAATAGTAAAAGTGTAACTAAATTTGTGCACTCTTCTACTCACTTGGTTTGACTTCATATAATATTTCAGTCACGAATTCTATCATTGCGCTAAGACGCAAGACATCTATTTCACTCCGCATCACCTTATGAAATGGGTTTATAATTTATCATGATTTCATGCGTGAAGTGACACAGATCTTTTATCATCTCGCTCGGATGTGCTCAATATTTTGTAAACAGCTCGATGGAATCCATTATTCTCAGCTGTTTTTACATGACTGACGATAATTTGCTACCCGACACGGAGTTAGTCTCCATCGTTGCGCCCATCCAACTCTTGTCAAATTCTCCCTGCTCTGGTCCACCAGTGATTAAAATGCTGTCTCTTTAGTGGCTCGGGTTTGGGCGCACATCACCCGCTAATCAGCTCTCAACTTTAGCGACTCACTGGGTTCACTGAGCCAGGATGTTATCAGAAACACGAGACTGTAAATTTTTCTTCTGCTTATTACATGTAGATCTAAACCCCCCCCCCCCCCCCCCCCCCAAGCTATCTTTAAATGGGAGCTGTCAGCTTAGTCTGTTCTGAAGGATAATCTCCGCTAACGCTCATCTGGAAAATACGGAACTCTGTTTTAACACCATGGGTTGGGGAGTTTGTTGAGGAGTGGGTGGGGAGTGGGTTAGGCTGGGTATAGGAACAGGTTTGAGAGCGGGTTTGAGAGTGGGTTGGGGAGTGGGATGGGAAGTGGGTTCAGGGGAGTGGGATGGGAAGTGGTTTCAGGGGGGGGGGGGGGGGTTCGGGGGGGGGGGGGGGGGGGGGGGGGGGTTCGGGGGGGGGGGGGGGTTCGGGGGGGGGTACATGTAGGTTGACAGTGCTTTGGAATGGGTACATTAAACATGAAGGTTGGCAGTAGGGTTTCGGTAGGATTTGGGAGTGGGTTGAAAAATAGAGTTCAGTTAGGTAGTTTGGCGGTAGGGTTTGGGGTAGGTTGGTGATAAGGTTTGGGAGAGGGTTGAGATGGTTTGGGGTAGGTTGGCTGCAGTAGGGTTTGAGAGTGATTTGAGGTAGGGTTTGGGAGTGTTTTGGGGTGGAATTTGGAAGTGATTTGAGGTAGGGTTTGGGAGTGTTTTGGGGTAGAATTTGGGAGTGATTTGAGGTAGGGTTTGGGAGTGTTTTGGGGTAGAATTTGGAAGTGATTTGAGGTAGGGTTTGGGAGTGTTTTTGGGTAGAATTTGGAAGTGATTTGAGGTAGGGTTTGGGAGTGTTTTGGGGTAGGGTTTGGGAGTGATTTGAGGTAGGGTTTGGGAGTGTTTTTGGGTAGAATTTGGGAGTGATTTGAGGTAGGGTTTGGGAGTGTTTTGGGGTGGAATTTGGGAGTGATTTGAGGTAGGGTTTGGGAGTGTTTTGGGGTAGAATTTGGGAGTGTTTTGGGGTAGGATATGGGAGTAGATCAAGGTAAGGTTTGGGAGAGATTTTGGATAGGGTTTGGGAGTGAGTTAGAGAAAGGAGTAGGGAAAGGGAGATGGGTTGGTTGGCAGTAAAGTTTCTAAGGGGTTCCGATGAGTGCTTGGGAAGGAGATGCAGGTCATGAGTTGTTCCTACATGTATATGAACTTGCTTTGGGGTTTCTGATATTTGTTCATGAATCTTTCTTTTAATCTAAATTCAATAGCATTAAATCTTGAATTCATAGTTGTTAAGTTTCATCAAATACAATTTGTTCTCCTCATCAAAATCATATGTTTTAAAACTGTTAAAGTTGACATGCAATTTCATGATTGGTGTAGAGACACCAACAAAAAACTGCAGGAAAACAAGGTTATTCTAAAAGACCGACCAATGAGAAAGGAAGCGGGGGCTGCAGCATTAGTCTCTGATACGATCAGCTATCGTTGTTGAACTAGATACGAACTTGGTTCAGCGGATTTACGCTTCATGGCTTCAAATCTCTGATATCACCCGGGGGCGCAAAGGGGCAATCTGTGGCACACTGTAATGACTTGACGGAGTGACAGCTTCGAAGCCTTGAATATGCTGCCACATCGATTGACGTGGATGTCCGTTAAGAAAAGAATCAAAGTCTTTATGGGGTGATAGTCTCATTATTAACTCAGCTAACGGTCCAGATGGGGCTTAATACTATTTTAATAGAACTCTTTTCTTCAAGGAATTTTTATTTCAATGTCGAGTGAAAAAAAGTAAAAAGAAATCAATTGATTTACTTTGATATTCTTGAATTTAAACAGTTTAGAAGAGAAGAGTCCCCACATTCTGACATTAAAAAACCCAAGAGTTCTCCCTTAAGTTATAACAGCGGTCCCCTCTAGTGCCAAATGCCAGTTAAAACACCTGAGGACCAGTCAAACTTTACTCCAAGTTGTCGGGCTGCCTAGTTCAGTGTTGAAAAACATCCCTATTTAATATACAGTGTGGACTAGTGAAAAAGCTGTTGGACTAGTAAAATGACAAGATAACTAGTTCTGCTGGCTAGTCACTGAATATGCATTTATTAGAGGTTTTCAAACATTGTATCAAAGTGTCTTATTCACTGTACTAATTCATTGGGCGTTAAGGTTGCCAGGTAGGTTGCCAGTGATCGCAGTGTGCTGTCGGAAAGCTGCCACTTGGTCACTCATTTTGACCAACATGGCATGGGAGAAAAGCAAGAGGAGTTCCTCCACATCCCCACTTCTTCATGATGTAATCACACAGTTACATTTTTATCATTGAAAAGCCTCACAGTTACTTTGAAGCCTAAGAAAACCTGTAAACAATTATGGCTGTTTGCAATGAACCAGAAACACATAGGTTTTTAAGCTCAGTACTCTTCCACGCCTAAGTCGTCAACGACTTCTATACGCAGAGTACATCAAAAGAATGGTGTCACAGGATGTTCTGCTCTCCCAGCTGGAGATCCGGAGATTAGCACAAGACAGGATGATGATGACACTTTCAGTTCTGGGTTCTTGTACTTGCACTACCTATCCTAGAACTACATGTAGTAGTAGTAGTAGTACATGGGACCTACATGTACATGTACATGTACATGTACATATGGCTTTACATCCCATGAAGAACAAACTTTAACTGAGACTATTTCATTATTTATTATTCAGTGCTTGAACTTTATTCACAAGCTTCACCGCTTTGCGTTTTTTTTTTTTTTTTTTCTGTTTTTTTTGGTTAGTTTCTTGGGGTTACTTACTTACTTTTTGTTTACTTTTTTATTTGCTTGCTTAGGTTTATTTATTTATTTGTTCATTGTATTTTCTTTTATTGACCTTGTTATTTATTTTATACTCATTTCAATAACTTAAAATGTTTGTTTTTTGTTATTTGCGCTTTAAGTAGATTTAACTTGAAGCACATATAATATAAATGAGGGGGTTCGCACTCGACAAGCTTCCTTCTTGCAAATCCCCTCCACATCTTTGTTTAGTCTTATCTACTTGTTTATGTAATAAAAAAATGTATCTCTGCTTCTTATTTTTTGCATTGATGTGGAAATAAAATGAATGAATGAATGAATGAATGAATGAAGTAATTATGGTATTTAAGCATATTGCTCAAGGAGTCACAAGCATGGGACCAGCCCCGCCAGGATTGGAACCCACACCCTGTGAATGACGGAACTTGAATACCTTGCACAAGACTGCTTGGCCACAACACTCCACGAATGCTACATGTATTGAGCATACATGTAGTTCAAAATGTTAACAACTGTACACATTCCTGTTTGTCAAATAACAATAACAAGAACTTGTCTGAGGACTCCTATCCATTAAAAGGTTCAAAGGTTCTACAATTGAGATGAAATGATGGACTTCCACCGTCCAGCGAAAACCAAACACCCTCCTCTTCATTCAACTCAACTGTCCATATGGATCATTTACCATACGCATCACGTCTCATGAACAAAGACTGATACAAAAATAATGACAATCTTATCTTCCGCAAATTTACCGGTCCATTTACCGCGACAATCACAACGTGATTAATTGTGATTAAAATGCGGAACCCTACTGCGGAATCTATTGTGAAGCAAGCCTACATGTTGTAGGTATTTCCTGGGGACCTTTATTAGTACCATTGTGATGAAATTAAATTCAGATCTGCATGACATGTCCATATGTGTTGTTAATGATCACTGTGTAAGAAAAAAAACAACCAGAAGATCTGTTCTTGAGTTATGTGGACAGGAACTGACCTTCCAGGTTTCAGCAGGGATAGGCCTACAGTATGTGGTTCAACTTAAAAAGAGGCTATATGTTTGGCAATTTCCCCCCAAAAAATACGACCATAAAAACTTACTTGGTAAGAACCACTGCAGATCTGTTGATAATGCATCCCACTTTGAGAACTGAATTCGTTCTAAGAACAATAAGGTTTTAGAGAGAGGGATCCAAAAACATTTCAATCTGAGAAAAGTTTCATTCATGAAACGTTTCTTAGATTGTGTATTTCAATTATTGATTATTCTTTCCCAACATGGAAAACCACTGTAAAAGTAGAACACTGCCACAACTCAAATAGAGAGTTTAATAATGGTGTCTCCGCAAAACTTGCTATACTAAAGTTATACATGTAGTTGACTGCACTAATCCCCTCAATGTCAAGAGATGTCCAGGGTCCACATGGCACAGGGTCCACATGGCCACTGGACGGGAAAAGAAGAAAAGAAAAGGGGGAAAAACGACACACACAAAAACAACTTTATCTGGAGAACTTCAATGCACAATTTACGCAGGTCACCTTATAAGCTTTTTGGTCAACAATCAAAGTGTTTATAATAACAGAGTCAACAATTACCAACAATGATTGCGCTCTCAATTTCACAGTTGTTATGCGAAAAATATAGCTTGACAAAAGCAACCAAAATAAGCGTCAGATGAAAGAAAATGTACAGTACAGTGCACAGTCATCCCTTAATTTGCATTTTTGTGTGTTGTAGCTGTGGTCCCAAGCTCCCACCCAGTCCAAATAGTCTGGCTTACGAGTTTAAAGTTTTCCCCCTCAGCTGAGGACAAAACACCAATTGTTCAGATTTTTTCAAATTAGAATTGCCATTCGCCCTTTGCACAAAATCTTGAATCAACGACAACAAATCCCTTTAAAGGCACTGGACACGTTTGGTAATTACTCAAAATATATACTAGCATAAAAACTTACTTGGTAATGAGCAACGGAGAGCTGTTGATAGTATAAAACATTGTGAGAAACGACTCCCTCTGAAGTACTGTAACGTAGTTTTTGAGAAAGAGGTAATTTCTCACTAAAATATTTGAATCTGAAAAAGACTTCAGGCCTGAAGCCTTTTTTAGGCATCTGAAAGCACACAAATTTGTGACAACAAGGGTGTTTTTTCTTTCATTATTTTCTTGCAACTTCGATGACCAATTGAGCCCAAATTTTCACAGGCTTGTTATTTTATGCATATTTGTTGGGATACACCAAGTGAGAATACTGGTCTTTGACAATTATTACCAAACGTGTCCATAGTGCCTTTAAGATCAGACCAGGTTTTGATACACCCATTTCACCATGTTTACTAGCCCCTCCCGCCTTCTGAAACCTCCTTTTATATAAATGAGATCTATGCATTAAATTGAATGTCCGAGTGTGTTTCTCACTTCAGTTGGAAGTCCGACAGGGTTGAATTATAGAATCTGGCATGGCAGTGCGTGATGTGAATGTAATACTCATAAGACTGCTTAATGCAAGACCTTTTCCTCTATGCCGAGACTCTCTGAGTGTAACAATGATGAAGCAGGAATTCAACGCTCCATGCTGAGGATAACACGTTTAAGACATGTGTTTGGAAAAGCGATTGATGCCTTCAGAGTTAATCAAGAAGTCAAGGATTCCACTTCCGTTCATGATCAACGCTGCGCGTGCTTTGTCATTAAGGGTTGAGGGGAGTACACCAAGCATAGGAACTAGTAATTGCTCCACTCAAGTACAAGATCAAATTCAATAATTTATGCATCTATTCAACATTTATGAGGGCTTCTATCTTTCAAACTCTAGAAATGAAGCCTATAGACTCAAATGGACCACTTCACTTGAGGAACAAATGTATCATACTCAGTATTTTACAGTACAAATGTAATCGCTCTTAATATTTTCACTTCACTTGAAGAACAAATGTATCATACTCAGTATTTTACAGTACAAATGTAATCGCTCTTAATATTTTCACTTATTCACTTGAGGAACAAATGTATCATACTCAGTATTTTACAGTACAAATGTAATCGCTCTTAATATTTTCACTTCACTTGAGGAACAAATGTATCATACTCAGCATTTTACAGTAAAAATGTAATCGCTCTTAATATTTTCACTTCACTTGAAGAACAAATGTATCATACTCAGTATTTTACAGTACAAATGTAATCGCTCTTAATATTTTCACTTCACTTGAAGAATAAATGTATCATACTCAGTATTTTACAGTAAAAATGTAATCGCTCTTAATATTTTCACTTCACTTGAAGAACAAATGTATCATACTCAGTATTTTACAGTACAAATGTAATCGCTTTTATAATATTTTATGTATGCATGCATAACCAACAATAATGTTTTGTATTTTATTCTTTGGAGCGGGGGGGTTGAGAAGGGGGCGATATGAAACCATGGACGACTAAAACCATACCTAATCACTGTACTATGTACATGATGTAGCTCAGAAGCCTGAGAAAAACCTGTAGACTAATAACTCGAGTGACTGATTTCGTCCAGCAATGTTGCATCACAAAATAGTTAGACAGTAATCTTGTTGTGCACTGAATGCTAATACTGAGTAGCAAATTATGTTTTTTAGTGACAAATTAAAGCAATTTGCTCTGCTATGTGTGTACATGTATGAATACGAGATAAATTGTTTACTACATGTTTGTACAAGGTGCTTGCTTTGAACCAAAATAATCACGGTAATAGGGAACTCTGGAGTCTATAGCAAACCTATCAACCAATAAAGTACACCTTACGGTGCTTGAACAAAAATAAACTTTTTAAAGACAGTTTTTGAAGTTTTTGAATTATGAGACCGAATTATGTAAGTACCTTACAAAGTGCCACTGTGCAATAAGCAGCCACTGCTGAAAACACTAGTGCAAACCCCTCAGCTCTTAGTCTTAGCGATAAGTATTTAAACTGGGTTCTTTTATGTGCATACGGCCTTACATGTACTTAAGAACGACGCAATGGTTAAGTGTATTGCTTAAGGACACAAGTGTCAAGACCGAGACTTGAACCCACACTCTGCTGATCAGAAACACCAGAGCTTGAGTCCAGTGCGCCTGACCGCTCAGCCACGACACACCCCATCTAAACCATTCATGTTATATACATGTAGGCCTACAATGTATAGTTACAGGATACATGGAAGTGTAATGGAGTTTTTCAATTAATGTTATCACAAAAAGTGGCATAGCTAGGGTTCGTAGTGCCTGGGGGAAGGTTTAGAGTATGGTGCTCCTTCACTCACTTTGTCTTTGGAAATCTGTGCACTATTTTCAGACGTTTGTAATAACTAGGGTAATGTATGCATTTGTCACAATCCTAAGGGGCACATGTACATCGTATCAAGATGGAGAACATCCTTTCAAGAGAGAACAACTTCACTGGGTTCTCCACACTCCTCAGAATTTTTCAAAAACTCTGGGGCTTTCTAGACCCAAATTTGTTTACATGTATCTCTGGCCGAAGAACGCTGAACCGATCTTTGAAATGTTTTTTACTTGGGGTTTATTTTTGGTTTTTAAAAAGCCCTACTGTGCAAACTGGAGAGTTCTGTTGGTTTTAATTTCTCTTGATACTTTTTGTGAATTTTTGTTAAAAATATAAAAACCAATTTTTTTATTTTATTTTGGGGGGGGGGGGGGGGGGGGGGGTCGTATTGGCCTAAGTTTGCACGTATTGAACCGGTACGCTATCTAGTGCTTGGGGAGAACCTGCTTTACAGTTAATTTCAAAGCCTGGTTGATTTGAAAGTCATACACAAAAAAAGGAGATATACATTTATAACAAGAAAGACAATTTTAAATGACTGATGATGATTCCATGAAGACGGGGCCATGCTGGTAAACCAGACAAACAAGTAATAGGAGAATACAGGGAATTGTCCGCAGATTTTGAAGTAGCAGGTTAACAAAAATAAGTAGCCGGTTTTCTCACGGCATGGGGTTCGGGGTTCGGGGCCCGCCCAAGGGCCCCGAAATGTTTTTGGATTCTAGATGCTCTGTGGTGCAATCTGAGCAATTTCTGGCTTAATCCATTGAATCAATTTTTTTCTTTAAATCATCACATTTTTTGTTACATTGACTCCTAAACCTACCATAGATTTTGATTTAATTCAAGTATTTCTATGTTTTCCACGTCAGTAGGGAAGGGTTGTTGGACACATGAAAATTGTTCCCATTAAAAAACATAATATCCTTGGAATGCTTTTGCTTTTTTTATTGCATGCTCACTGCTCAACTGGAATGGAAATTGAATTATATGGTAGAAAGTTTTTTGTTTTTTGGGGGGTTTTTTTCAGTCATTGACAGTACTTTAGCTCGGGGAAAATTGGAGGTAGGGGGAAACTGGGGGAAAAACAAATGGGGGGGAAATGGGGAGAAAAAAATATATATAAAAAAATGTTTAAATGAAAAAAATTAAGAAAAATAAAGTAACCGGCAGCAAAGGACTGAGTAGCCGGCGAAATCGCCGGCAGCCGGCGCTTCTGGACAACCCTGAGAATATTATTGTTGGTTCAAGAGTGACATCCAAGAAAAACATCACTCCACAACAATTGTAAGTGTCAAGATGAACAAGAACACAGAAGCAGGAAGAAGATGCATAATACATCTCCTTGTGTGTTTCCACAGCAAGCAACTCTCCTCCTACACAACAAAGCTTCATAAATATCACAACAAATCAACTCAAGTATTCAAGATATTGAAGAGTCAGGAGGATACCTCCTGCGATAATTTCAACAAACAGTGTTGCTCAACAAGGTGTTTACGAGCCACCCAGGTCCAGTTCTGCGATGTTGTTTACAAGATCTTCGGAATAAATAAAGCAGAATGACCTAGATGATCGGAGAGGTAGATCTGATGATTTAGTTGTTCTCTAACTCTCTTTCTCAATTCGATTGATCATCACACAATTCAATGCAGTCGTGGAAAGCAGAGAAAATTTAATTAGAAACAAAATCGGACAGCGCTAGAATGGGTTTTGAGTGGTGCTTGTACAATGCACACATGTTGTTAATTACAAACAGGGTGATCTAAACAATCTTGACTATATAATTAAACAACGTATGCAAATAAGCATGCATTAACTACACAGTTGACTGATTTAGTCATTTATTTATTTAAATATATTTACAAGGTGATCTTAATTCCTGCCAAATAAAAAAACAATTATCAGTCGTATGGTTTTGTCTTATTCAGGCACTACATGTATGTAGGCGTAAGTAAATATGCAGGGGGATAATTTCTTCCATTAATTTTGCGTAACTGCATGTAAATAATTAGACTGAGCATGTATCACAGTGTTGTACAAAATAACAGCTTGTCCGATCAAGGCAATGTTGAGTCATGGCAGACAAGGTTGGTGTCTGCATGGAGTTTTCCACATTGTTAAGAAGTTTTGGTAACACATTTCGTTCGTGCATTGTCGCAGAATATAACCACTTGGTGAAATCTGGCTTTTTTTACATTTCCCTCAGATTCACCACGTGAAATGGAATAGTCCAGATTTCATCTCGTGATTATATTCTGCGAAGATGCACCCAGAAGCAGCCAATATTTGCATAAAATCAAAACAGCCCTATTCCAGCCTGCAAGAGTAAACCGTACACAATCAACCCCCCCCCTATTGAACAATGATTGACCAATCATTCAATAACATTTGAATTGTTCTGCAGGTTGAAGATGCACAAACACACTTGGTCTGCAATTTGATATTAACTTTGTTCTGCCCTCAATCAAGTCAGTCAAATTTGACACCACTTTAGAACACAGGTAGACACTGGTATGTAGATGAGGATCATTCTGCACAAATATATTTGTCACATACACTGCACACTTCAGCAATTTTCTATTTGAAAAAATAGTGTTACATCACTTTTTTGTATGGTATAATTGAGTTAACTTTTTGTCCTTTTGTTACTGTCCTTCCGTTACCAAGAGTTAATCCACTTATTAAAGGCGTTGTAAATATATCCGAAAGACAACATTTTGAATGAAACTTGTGGTGTAGTATAGCTACATTAAATCCAAATATATTACATTTCTCACCTTTAAATTATTAGTCTTTTAGACATTGAGCAAAACACATGATAGATGGAAAATCCATGTCTGATTTACTGTCCTTCCGTTACCGACCTCATTAATATTCATAATTTAAAAAGTAAATGTATTCCTGCAAACAAAATAGGGACATTTTGAAATCAGTCTTTTAAGAGTATTGCTTGATGTAACCATGGAGGAGGAATGATGTAACTTATTACAATATGTAAACTGTTAATGATTTAAATGTTGTTTAACGAGTCAAAACATGCTTCCATTACTGTGGAGTTGCCCTACATGTATATCAGATGGCTGTGTTTGACTGTTCCACAATCAACACTTGCTGGTAGCACAACAATTAATTTCCATTCTTCACTGTTAATGCACACGTCCAAATCAAGGCAGCTGTGTAGCTTCCAAAATGATTACCTAGTGCAGGACCATTCGCCAATAAAACATACACTAATCAAAATTCATGGGTATATTTACTGCGTAACAATAAGTGTTTGGCAGAAGAGTTTGGCATCTTTCAATGCCATCAGTTTACACTTAATAATCACGTGCATAACTGAACTGAAGCACCTTCATCTAAGTGTGGTACTCTGGCTTCCCCGCTCACTGAAATTGTTGCTGGAGTTAAAGTCTTTCCCGGGGGAGTCTAAAGTGGACTCAGTGAGTTGCTAATTAGCTGCCTACATGCACTGACACTGACAGCCATTTTGGTTTGGTGCCCTATTTATGCTTGTATAATTATATTACTGATTCTAAGCAGAGGACCTGCCTACTCCATTATAGCCTCGATTTGGTTACATTACATTTGTTGGGTTTTTTTAGTGAAAAATTAAAAACTTACCAGAATTTATTTTAAATCAACCACTTTGGTTCGGGTTTTCAACAAATATTGTTTCCGATACTACCCATTGTATTAATTTTCGGGACAACCAGTACAAACAAAAATACATTTTTGTAATATCAAAAGTAATGACAACAAACATTCTCATCAATTGCACTGGAAAATACTTTTCTCTTTGAGAAAAATTTAACAAAAGCCCTCTTTGTTGCCCCTCAGCTGTGAGCCAAAGCCAATAATAGCCATGCTGGAATCTCACATTTACTTCCAAGCTGAGAACAATGGGAAACAATTATGGTAGCCTATCAATCTCTCATAATACTGGTTCGCAAGCAATGGACGATGGTCTGGAATCTAGGAATTCATATCTCCCGGAAAGAGTAAAGTTGACCGTTGTTTCCAGCACCTTTGGTCCCTGTCTGTACAGAACCAATGAAGCGTGACACTGTGAGTTCATGCATGGAGCACGCTACACACTGATCTTTTCGCGTCTGTTATCACATCCACCGCTGTTGAACTTGAACCTCACAGAGTGTTCCGAGCATGCTAACATGTCAACCATAGAACGCAAAAGGACACTTGAAAAAAATTATTTCCAGGGCTCCTGGCCTGTGTCCTAGAAAACTGTGCCCACAAACACATCTTCCATTGATGGGTCAAGAGGCTCAGAAGTAACTAATGCTTTCAAATGAGTGTAGCAAAGGTAGCGGGAGGAACCAGTCACAATAAGCAATGTACTGAAGATAAAACTTTCCCCGGTAATCTGTTTCTCTTTTGCAAGTTTTTGTGCTTACACAAAAACAAAGCCTCCACAGTTGGCTCTAAAGTTACCTCCAAAATCTGTGAACCCTTCAGTATTTGTCACACGAAAAATGGTGTTTCTGGCTATTTGTCATTGGTTTTTTTACAGTATATTTACACACGACAAAGCTTCAAAGACACCAAGTAAATGGATTGTGATATGAAACTGTCTGAATCATCTTGTACAACAATTGCTTGAAATGCCTTTTCTGTGAAGAGATTAAACCCTGTGAAGGGATTAATACAGACCAAAAAGCAGAGTTTACAAACTTATCAGACTCAGAGTAAACTTTTCCCACAGGCAAGGAATTTAACTTCACTTGCTAATTATGGACAAAAGTAAACACAGCAGCAGTGTGAATAGAAATTGCTTTCTATCTTAAATGATCCCATCAACCACCCCGAAGATATAAAAATCCATCATTGTTGATAAGGCATACTAACAAACACTTGCCACAATCCATTTTTTAGGGCAAGGCTCAAAGGATAGCAGCTGGATGGCGGTCCAGAGTGGCATGCAAACTAGGATATTAAAGGGGAGGTTCTACGTCGGGGATCAATAACTCAGTTTCTGAAGGATTTGGGGTGATTGGGGAAATAACTAATCCGGCCGAAACCTGTAAAATAAAATAAAATCAATTAAGAGTTACTGACCTTACCTTTCTGGGCAAACGATGTATAAAAACAATGTAATTGTTGACATATACTTTGTTTTTAATTAAAATAGAATTTAACTATGGAGGCCTGCATTGATATCATCCTGTCATGTGGGGAATGTGTACAAAGTACACAGTCAACCCTCCTATTCTGCCCTCCACTGTGGTTTTGAATAATAGGTAAATTAACACTACATGCCGCAACAGTAAACAGAAGTGCAAGAATAATTATTGCAATCAGATGACAAGACAAACTCATTCTAAAATCACCAGGATTAATGAAAGTGAACAAACCACTGTGACTCGAAAGCCTATAATCCAATCTTAAAATGGGAAGTGAATCCTAACTAAATAAACCTAAAATGATCAGCATAGAGAAGAGGAGCAAAGGATGGGGGAGAGTACGTTTTGTTTTGTTTTTTGTCAGTGTGGCTCAAGCATTTTGGCCAGGATTGTAGCATTTGGTGCTCCATATAGGGCATGGTGGTACCCTCCCCAATTTGTTGTCTTCATTGTGTGCTTGGAATCTCAGGAATTCTTCAGAGAGGATTTTAGAGGGGGTGGGGGTACTTCTGTACTGAGAAAAAGTGGGAGGTATACCCTCCTCCCCATATCCGACATATAAATTGAAGGGCAAGGCACCAGTCTTATTTACACACAGCCTCACTATGACTCCAGTATGGATATCCCATTATCTACTGTAATCCTTGACTTTGCTGACCCATGTCCTCAGTAAGTCCGTTATTAATTGAAGTCAGTCATCCGGATCACCGATCCCAAGCGGTTCATCAAACTAATCTCTTTTAAAACACACAAGCTCAATTTAAAAGTCAATTCTGCTCCCATCAGTTTAGTCCATCTCCGGTCATCTGTGAAGAGCACTTCTCACAACATCATTCTGGAAGCCAGTTATTGGTCACCGGTATCCATCAATCAAGGTTGATAGTTCTGATGATAGTTTACTCATAGTTTAATGTAAAAAACATCCGTCACATTTGGCCTTTACTCTCCGACAAAGCAGCAGAACCTTGCTCATTCATGCGTTTGTAATCCTGTATACTACTGCAATTTTTTCTTATACAGACTTCCGCTTTCCACCATTAATCATCAACAAATCAAAGAATCCAGAAACATTGCAGCCTGTATCCTCACTCAACAAGGAAATTTGAAAACATCACCCCAGTACTCAAAACACTATAAAGCTATTGGCTTCAATATGGAACACCGCATAATTAAAAAAATCCTCACCATCACTTACTAGTCTATCAACGGCATGGCACCAAAGTATACATGTATGTATGAGAACTCAATGTTTCCTAAAAACCAGTGCATCATCTGCATTCCAGTGACAGGGATGAGAGTGGACCAAAGATGCCACCATACCAATAATATCAGAGTCCAAACATTTGGGTGTTGAATTAGGCCAAGTAAAACAAAATACCAGTTGATCGTCCCCGCCCCCATCCTTTTTTGAGGCCGCATCCTTTTTCTTATTTTTTTTATTTTCGATTTTTCCTAAAAAAAATAAATAAATAAATTGTTTGTATAATTTTTAATCCACCCTTGACATATATATTTTAATTTTTGATGTAAACTTACCTCATGCAACAAATAGATATTAAAGAAAGTTAGCGGTGATTTCAAACTGAAGAATTGGTGGCCTGTTTGAATTGAAATACTTGGCGGCCATCTTGGAAAAAAAAAATTAATAAAAAATAAAAAGGCCCTCATCCTCCTCTTTTTGGAAAAATCAGGACGATCAACTGGTATTTTTTTTTTATTTGGCCTTACCATAGACTGGAGTATTTTGATGGATTTTGTAATGTACCCTCAAAACCACCCACTCTGAGCTTGAGGCCATGTATGTCCAATCTTATCAGAGTCCAAACATTTGGGTGCTGAGTTACCATAGAGTGGAGTATTTTGATGGATTTGGTACTGTACCCCAAAACCACACTCTTTACATTTAGCAAGAGGCCAGGCATACCAATCTTTATAGGAGTCCAAACAATTTGGTGTTGGGTTGCCATAGAGTGGAGTATTTTGATGGATTTGGTACTGTACCCCAAAACTACACACTCTTAGCATGAGGCCAGGCATACCAATCTTATCAGAGTCAAAAGAAAATGGGTGTTGAATTACCATAGAGTGGAGTATTTTGATGGATTTGAGAACAGCTCCCTCCCAAACACATTGGGTCTTCTGCTTCCAATTATCCCTTTTTTAATAATATGGTGACTGCAAACTGACCTACTCCCTTTGAAAATTGTATTTTATCGTCTGGAATTCACAGCATATTGTTTTTTTTTCCTCTTTGACTGCCTGTAAATTCAATAGTACAGAGTGATTTTCTGTGAAACGCTCCTAAATTTGATCAATTTGGTTTTCATTGAATTTGACGGCGTGTGTTGGGAGGGTAGGCAGCCTACAGCCTGGGCATCATGGGCAGAATGAAAGACCCTTCCTCCAGGTAGCATTACGTGCAGTGAATTTCATGATGTTAAACATTTGCCTGCAGACGTTTGTCATTGTGTAGCCATTTTGTTTTCTTCCATCAAACTCATGGTATCCAAAACGAGGCTGGATGCGAAACTAGTCATGTGCCTTTTTGGCAGTATTCCTAACCTTTGACCCTCCTATTCAATCGTTGCATGGATCTGCCACATGCATCTTGAGTCTCAACTTCATGTTTAATTTGTAAAAAATGTATAGTATCTCTTTGGATGAAATTGTACATTACCATGACAATACAGTAATGCTTACTATTCACTGCTGTCCCTAATTTGAGGCTCTACACGCAAATGGCTGACCATGCAAAATGGGAATAAACCGGTACCACCGACTTCCACAAAGTACCATAGCATTGGGTGCATGGGTTTCTTCTGTTTGTACAGCTCTAGCATTATGTGGAAACCCCATGGCTTGTGGAATCAGTCTCCACAGTCTCCTGTAGAATTTTGTGGCAAGGGTCTGTTGGGCGGGAGAGTTTACCAATATTAGGGTTTTAATAGATACAAGGAAAGAGACAAGACTAAATTTCAGACACAAAGAGCCTCTTCCAAATCTAGGGTACAGCTTGGGCTTTGTCAATGATCGGGCTACGTCCTTGATTTTTAAACATCAAACAGAGCCCACAGAGCTGGAGCCAAAGCTGAGGTTGGAAACAGCCCAAGCAATTAACTCTAAAAAATCCTTGATGATTTGAATTGAATCCATAAAAAACAGGGTGTCTCAAAAAAGCTTTTCTGAACTTTATGGAATCACTTTAAAAGGTGTGCATAACAATTGGTAAGAGTACAAACATAAATGTTCACACATTTGCACACAACAAACATGGTACAAAGATGGTCATGGTGGAACTCCCTTTGAAATATTTTTGCTTGAAACGCATTAGTTTTTGAGAAATGAGTAAAACATTTAGTTTTGATATTGCAAGTCCAAAACTCAAAGTTTGAAAACCTTCAAAAGATTTAAAGTCTCATCAAGTGTGGATACTGGTCTTTGACAATAACCAATGTGCTTTGAAAATAAACTTACTTTTTGGGATTCAAGATCTTAGTTCTTTATGGTTAAACAATCCCATATCATCCCAACTTGAGTTGAACTGGGATGATGCGCATTGACAGCCACCAGCCAGCCAGGCGGACAGAATTAACTGCAAAAGGGTGAAGCCAAAGACTGAGTTCGGATCCATCCTTGCACTTTTGTATACAAGAGCAAGACACCTGACAAAAGCCATCTATTGGATGGCCCACAAGGTAGGCGAATGGACTGACCATACTCAACCCAGAGCACTTAAGTATCATAAAAGCACAGGTGTTAAAACGGTGTTTCTGGTTTGTGCAGTAAGCACCCATCCATCCTGCTATGGGTGGTAATTCACTATAATGTGATGTAAACTTAAAATTGGTAGCAATTGAGACCCACATGAGTAGTCATCCTCCATTGCCATAATGGAAGGTCTTTAGAGCAAGGACAGAGTGTAGACAACACATGTTTACAAAAGATCCACAGAGCCTGGACTTCCTGCAGGCATGATTTGTAAAAACACTCAATCCTAGATTTTATGGCGGTTGCATCATCTGGTTTTTATTTGATTTGAAAAAGGGGGGCACACCTAAAAACCAAGTCAGCTGTTACTTTAAATATCTCATGAGTTTATCACAAGATTATGACACAAAATGTAATATTTCCCAAGGCCCTAGAATGTACAAGGTCACTCTTTTTGTAAACAAAGGTCACATTGTCTATACTGACATTCTTCATCATATCTGGTACCATAAAGATGTAGACATTTAAGTATTGAAGTCAATTCTCAACTCTCAAGTCATTTTCCCTCAAGTCAAGTCAAGTCGCAAGTCATTTTCCCCCAAGTCAAGCCAAGTTGCAAGTCAATGAAATTGGCAACTCGAGTCTGACTAGAGTCCAAAGCCGTGTTCGCATTGGATTAATGTTTTACCGAGACCGTGGTTAACATTCCAAAAGGTGAAACTTACCAGCGTCCGCACTTGGATTAATGACGTGGGTAAACTAACCGACACGACCGGTAGAAACTAACTGACTAACTTAAGACAAACACAAGAGGGCGCTATCGCAGTGACCTTTGACCGGGGTGCATGACAGCGAGAATGCAATGAATGCAACCGAGCTTCCGTGTAAGCACGTGTGCGTGTACGTGTCACCTCACGATCTCGTGGCAGCGGGTGATATGGCTTTTTACCTGGACGGCTTTTACCCAGATCGCGTTCGCACTGGACTATTCGGCTCGGTTAAACTGACCTGGTCAATTTAACCGGGCAGCCGTGGGTCGGTTAAACTACCCATTCGGGTCGGGTAAGTTACCTGGGAGGGAAACTACCTGGGCTGTTCGCATTGGACTTAAAATGTTTAAGTTACCCATTTGCTCGGTTAGTTTACCCAAAATAAGTCCAGTGCGAACACGGCATAGTCACAGACAACAACACTGTTTATTCCCTTACATTTTAGTGTCCTCTGTACAAGCTCCTTGCTCTATTTTGGTCCAGGTAAGTGCAGTAAAAGATAATGATGGGCCATTTGGATGTGGACAATAGTAAACAGTTGTAACTAGGTGCCCCAGCCCTCCCCTTCCTCTTAAGTCCTCTGAATTGAAGGCCTTTCATTAATCAATCCTGTGGCCCTCAAACCATGTCCTTTCTCTATGCTCAAACTGACCACATCATCCTCATTAAAGAGTTTCACAACAAAAGTTTGCACAGTTAAATTTGTCTTTTTGTGTTTCAAGCATACATGTCCTTTCTCTATGGTGTAAGATTACTGTCTGTGGACACAGTGGGTTAGCTTTCTCCTTAATTCAATCCACTTGGCTACCTAATTATGTGAGTACAAAGAGGGTTTTGTGATCCACTTGCCCAGGCAAGACCCCAATCAATACTGGGTGGCCCTGGGTGTGGATTAAGGTGTAACAATACACCCCTTATTGATGTCACCATGGGATGCATGGGAGTAGAGTTAGATAAAGAGAAGGCCACTGATTGACAGGGTTTTTCATGTTGTGCATGTTGGTCATTCATTCTACATCACATCACTGCCATGACTTATGAAAACATGAAGTAACTGATTGAGTACTGTTGGCAGCAATCAAAACATTGGTACATGTAGCAACCTCATTTGAAACATTCATCTACTTACATCACCATTAAATTTAAAATAAATCTACTCAATTATTGATCAACAACAGAAAAACATAAAAGGAATCCATGATTGGAAGATTTTCTTTGGGATTTGGGCAGAAGGCCATCCTGTTAGGGTCTTGCAGGGTGTGGTGGGCGGGGCAGAATAAGAATGGCTTCCATTTTGTAACAAGTGCTCCATAGACCAAGGAGGGTAGCACTTAAAGACTAACTAATTACATTAAAAAAACGCATGAGCTATCGTAGCAACAACTACTTCATCAGATGCAATGAAGGGGACAAGCCAAGTACATATATAAGAAAGTAACGGGTGAATGAATCCAATAACAAAAGGTGGAGTCAGTGACTAGAGTCTAGAGAGCATCTACTCCTGGTAGTGGGACAAGAAACCAGGGTCCCTATTAAGTCCTTGATCAATACAGTTCAGGTTCAGAGTTGTCACTAGCCCAAATTTAGAACGTAGTATCGCAGAGTATTGCGCCTCATGGCCGGGGGTCCAGAGCCCAACCTCGGTCTCCCCAGGCCCACAGTCGCCATTTACAGATATGTTTTTAAAGTACGATCAATTTTTCCCACTTATAAACATCCCATACTACTCCAACCTACTTTATTTTTTTTCTTACATCTGGTGAATTATTATGATAAATGCCAGGGCTCACCGATGACTTCGTCCAGATAATATGGTTTGAAAAGGGCAAAAAAATACATTGAAGTTCGTCGTGCTCGGGGGCCACCATCTTATTTATGATTTGCTGCCTGTTGATCGTGAGAAAGTCAGGGCACCCGGCTGATCTGCTAAGTCATAAATATGTATGAGGTGACGCCGCGCGATATACTGTAGCTTGAGACTTGTCCATCTAATGAATATGCAAGCACCCGTGACGTTGCATATATAGCTTCACAAGTTGCATGTTCATTGGTTGAGTGACGTAAGTTACCGCGCGACGTCACCTTATGCATATTTATTACTTGGCAGATCAGCCGGGCGCCCTGAAGAAAGACCGTTGGTTATCGTGGACGCTGCGCGTAGCATGATTTTTTTGTCTCTTCGCAGGCCGAATGTTGTGATCAATGGTGTGCGCAAAGCCACAATACGGTACAAACAGAACGGGACAAAATAAATTACGACGCACGCAAAATTTTGTCAGATATTGTTAGGAATGGATACTAAAACAAAACCTGATGTATTTTGTTGTAAATACTGGATTTTATTGTTGGCTTCTGATGACAAAATAATTTAATATTCAGCATTTTGGTCGAATTTAGTGCCGGTCAGTAAAAGCTTTAGCAAGGCTTAGTCCCAGTCGGGTAGCTCCGAGCGCCGGCAGGTCCGACCGGCACCGACCGGCGTAGTGACAACGCTGTTCAGGTTCTTGATGATCTTTTGTTCAGCAGCTTCCCTTTCAAATCTGTCCCTGAATGCTCTCTGCTGAACAATTGCCACCTTGAGGTGATGCAGGGAATGGCCAGGCAAATTGAAGTGCTCAGCTACTGGTTTCTGTATGTCATTGTTTCTGATGTCAAACTTGTGATTATTCATTCGTTGTCGTAGCGATTGTCCAGTTTGTCCAATGTATACTGCTGAGGGACAATGCTGACAGGAGATGGCATATCATGCGTTTTTTTAATGTAATTAGTTAGTCTTTAAGTGCTACCACTACCCTCCTTGTTTTATCGATTAGACTAACACGGCTATTTTTTAGAATTGTCTTCCATAGACCAAAAAACTCAAATTTCAAACAGCAAAGTTATAAGAGATTTGAAGGCAATGTGCCCCTTTAATATGAGTGAGGAGAAGTTTTAAAAACTTACATGTCATTGACTCAGGCCCTCTTGTGTCAAGAAATCAAATATAGTCATTGCAGCTTTCGGAGTTTTAGAAAAACATTTGAAAGGTTATTTAAAGGTCTCCTCTCCTGCAAGGTATTATGCATCCATTTTAGCTAGTATCAAAACAAGGTTTCCCGGTGCTGATGCCAATGGTGACACAATAACAAACTTGTTATGTTAGTCATGCTCACCCTAAATCTCACTAGCTAGGGAAACAGTCGATCATGCCACCTTAATCTTTATATAATTATATACATAATACCTTCAGAAGACCCTCTAATCTGCTTGATTATTGTAAGATATGCCAGGAGCTATATGATCAAGGGATCCACTCGGAGAAAAGACGATTTTTCCCAGTAGATCTTGATCCATGTCAAATACTGAAACTGTCTTCAAACATTTCTGGCTAAGAAATTAGTGAGATTTCAAACTGAGAGTATGGTACAAATGTACGCAATCAATGAAACAATTTGGGGTTGACAAAGAAAAATTGACTAGATCGGAATTTGAATCGATGACCTCCAGATTAACGTGCCGGGGGCTCCGACAACTTAGCTATCTAGCGCTATGTTGGTGGTCTCCCTATTTTATCAATATCTTTGTTTTGTTTAGAGGTGCCAGTCAGAAGCCATACAGGGATCACACCCAACATGCCCAAGTTCAAGATACAACCTGGGAAGCAGCAGCCAGGGGATCACCTTAAAGGGGATGCAATTTCTTATTTTTTCAAATATCAAGTAATAAGCCTCAAGGGAAACCGACTGAAATCCTGCTTTGCAGTCAATTTTTCTTTGCCCAACCCCAAATTAACTAAAATTTACCTAGTCAGTCTCCCTTGTGGTTTATAACTTGATACAATTATTTGAACAATAAAATCCCTGCAAATACATTGTGATTGTATTCTGTTTAAAAAAAATGCATGTAGTGTAATTACACAGAGTGGTATTCCGCGAGGTGAAGAAGGAAGGGGAGGGAAGGGAAAGGGGATGGGGAAAGGGGAAGGGGAAAGGGCAAGGATAAGAATAAAGGGAGCGGTAGACAATTCCCCATACCCTGATCAGTTATCAGAGTTGTTAATAATGTACTGAGGAGAGACTTTGGAACGCTAGGTGGATGCAGACTTACCGGGTAAATTTCCATTGTTTACGTAGTTCTTAGCATGCGCACATTACCAAGAACGATGGATTTACCTGTCAAGTCTGCTGCCACCTCGCACTCCAGACTACCAAAGTCTCCTTTTGGTCTAGTGTACTAGACTAAATTCTGGTGCTGTCAGTGTCAGAGTGTGGGTCCCCCAAGACACTTTAAAAACCCTAATTGCTTTGTCCCTTGGATGAAAGGTATGTAAAGCCCTTAAGGTACAAAAGGTCTCCATGTTGTGTATTGCATGCAAAAGAACACAAAGAGAAGAGGCTTGCCCCAGTGTTTCTGGCATAGTCTGGCAGCAATATGCACCACCTCACCTTGTACCCCTTTCAGAGTGTTGCATTATGGTTGCTTCGTTCTTAAACAAGCTCCACCTGATTTGAAGACTCAGCGCCAGGGGTGTCGTTTTACGATTGATGGACGAGTTGCAGTATAACTGTACACTTTATTATTATTATTATACATGTAGAAGATTTTCCTACATGTAGGCCCTATGTCATGGGGAAATGCTACTTATTTCTCCCATCAATCCTTCTACCTGCACCCCCCCCCCCCCCCCCCCCCCCCCGCTCCAAAATATTCCACACGCTAAAAGTAACCTACATTGTGTACATTTGTGATATTTGTTTGTTTTAAAAAAATGCCAAAAAGCCAAACACACTCAGGTATTAACTGTATGAATTTATGTGGCTGTACTGCCTAAATGTTCTTTTCTGATAATAAATTTCATTCCTCGACTCTGATTTTCTGGAAGCCTGTATGGACTTTGCTCAGTTTGCAGGGAACGTATCTTCCATTACCTGCCATTACTGGGCTGGAACGATAGGAATTAATCTTAGTTAGACGTTGCCAATGAATCACCTTTTATACAAGAAAGCACTCCAAACGACTTGCTTCAGTTTCATCTTGCGACAGTAATGTGGGGAAAAAAATGTGTCTGCTTTCAGATTCAGATCCATTTTTCTTTTAAAAATTAGTACCTTGAAAAGATGGGTGTGTAGTGTACAAACATGTAGCTAACAGTATTGGCAATTTACGGATTACAAAACTAAAGCTGTGGGACTATTAACTGCTGATGGTTCTGTCGACCTGTGTGAAATTAAAAGCCTTCTCACATTATGTGTTGGACACAGGACTGACCTGTCTAAGTTTAACTGGCCTTTTTACACTACATTTCAACTCGTTGACCCGTATAGAGAGTTCGATACATGTTGAAACCAACCCTGCTCGGGAGATGGATTGAGGGTTTTTGACCCGTGTAGAAATGTACACAGTGTAAAAAAATAAACTAATTGAGCATTGGGAAATGTGAAAGTAGAGTGGATAGGAACCATGTTGAACTGTTATGAAGTCGACACGAATTGGAGCTTTCAGGCTGGTAGTGTGAAAAGTCCTTATCAGGATTGTTTGATACAATACAAAAGGTGATCCAAAATTAAGTATGAAAGTTTCAGCTTTTCTTTGTTTGACTTGTTTTAAAAGATAATGTTTATTTGTATCCCTTGTTCAAGTTACAAGTTATAATTTAAATTAATATCTTGTGACTAATCCAAATTCTTCAAAATCAGTAACTGCAATTCCAACCAAACCAGTCATTGAACAAGACAGGTTTTGAAGCTTATGGATTATGTATGTAGCTCACCTTAGAGTTTACAAGGTGCTGCGGAGCATTCGACAGCCACTGCCAGAAAACTCAGTGCAAACCCCTTCTCTTAGCAATAAGTGTGTTAACTGGGTTCTTTAACTTGCATTACACAACACACAGGACCTACGACTTTACGTCACATCCAAAGGACAAAGCAATTAGTAGTTAAGTGTCTTGCTTTAAAGGACACAAACATCAAGACCGGGACTCGAACCCACACTCTGCTGAACAGAGATCCCACAGCTTGAGTCCGGTTCCCTTGACCACTCTGCATGACAATTTTCATTGGAGAAGTTGTGTCACTCCATATCAAACCATTGAAGACATTTTTACATATTTTATTGACTGCTTAGTGAAGTCAGTGAGATGTGGACAATAAATTGATGCATTCAGGGAAATCAGATAACCTTGGGATCTACTCAAACTTCAAAGGAAAAGGGCAGAACAATAAATGGATAATCCAATCAAAATCTGCCTTGAAAAAAACATTATCAATAATGCACTCAATCAGGCCCCCCCCCCCCCTAAAAACACAAAAAAATACATTAAAAAAATTCATTATCTTAAAGGCATTGAACACGTTTTGTAATTTGTCAAAGACCAGTATTCTCACTTGGTGTATCCCAACATATGCATAAGCCTGTAAAAATTTGGGCTCAATTGGTCATTGAAGTTACAAGAAAATGATGAAAGAAAAAACACCCTTGTTGTACAAATTAGTGTGCTTTCAGATAGGAATAAAAGGCTTCTGGCCAGAAGTCTTTTATTATTTTAGTGAGAAATTACCTCTTTCTCAAAAACTACGTTACTTCAGAGGGAGTCGTTTCTCACAATGTTTTATACTATCAACAGCTCTCCGTTGCTCGTTACCAAGTAAGTTTTTATGCTAATTTTGAGTAATTACCAAACGTGTACAGTGCCTTTTAATTCTAAAAATAATATTAGAAATGAAGATGTTGCCAACCCGTGTCGTGTATGAAGCAAAATGTAGCATTTAAATAATTTGAAAAATACATACACAAATAAATTGCATTCATCAAAATATACAACAAATCTTTTCATAGGGAAAACTTCCGAACAAAATCATTTTCTGTAGTTCTAACAAATCTGAAACCCAGCTGCGTCCCTTAAAATTGAATATCCGCCTAAGGAAGAGTTTGTACATGTACGTTACATCAGAATGCTACATCAGGAAAATGGTATCAAAAAATAATTGCACAGCTAACAAATATTAAAGAACATAAATACATTTGTTTAACATTTCTTTAGTCTTGGACAATACCATTTTGAGAAATTGGAAAATCGCCAAAATACAAACTCTCCAAACATCATTCTGATGGAATCACGGCTGAACGCTTTACTACATAAGTATAAATATCCTATGAACACATACTAAGCATTCCAACCACTACCAAGAAAAACAAACCAGAAAATTATGCACGGAATAGAAATAGCATCCCAGGCTCTTAACGTACCTGTACACAGACACAAAATTGAAGGGTGAGAGGCTTTCGATACACGTATGTATGAGGCTACATGTATGTATGAGGCTACATGTATAGCACAATATACGTGATGTTATTGTACAGTCTTCCAAGGGGGCTACAATTACCCCAGAGCAGAAGTTTGGATATCATCGCCTCCAAAATGTTTAGTAACCAGAATCCCTTGATTTTTGTATTATTATGATTGATCCATCTGAAGGTTAGTGTTACCAAAAATCTAAGAGAAAAATTGAAGAAAGTAAACAGTAGTTGCTACACCCACCGATTCAAAGCAGCCTTGTCACTTTTCCAAAGATGATTTTGAGGTACGTTGAGAAGATAGGTCCTCCTGGCTAAATGATGAAAGCTAACATATTGATTTCTGCTGGACAATATAGGGCAGGGTATACCCTTGCATACATGTATACCAAATACTTTGGTCATCTTGACCTTTTTCCTTAAGCCGTGTTCGCATTGGATTTATGTTTTGCCGAGACCGTGGTTAACATTCCAAATGGTGAAGCTTACCAGTTCCGCATTTGGATTGATGACGTGGGTAAACTAACCGACACGACCGGTAGAAACTAACTGACTAACTTAAGACAAACACAAGAGGGCGCTATCACAGTGACCTTTGACCGGGGTGCATGACAGCGATAATGCAATGAATGCAACCGAGCTTCCGTGTAAGCACATGTGAGTGTACGTGTCACCTCACAATCTCGTGGCAGCGGATCGAGGGACCGGATATGGCTTTTTACCGGGACGGCTTTTACCCAGATCGCGTTCGCATTGGACTATTCGGCTCGATTAAACTGACATGGTCAATTTAACCGGGCAGCCGTGGGTCGGTTAAACTAGCCATTCGGGTCGGGTAAGTTACTTGGGAGGGAAACTTCCTGGGCTGTTCGCATTGGACTTAAAATGGTTAAGTTACCCATTTGCTCGGTTAGTTTACCCAAAATAAGTCCAGTGCGAACACGGCTTTAGAGAAATGCACTGTTAAAACCAATGGGGCCATAATTACTGCAGGGCCACAATCATCCCAGTCTCCCCTATACTGTACAATGTAAACTTAAATTCTACAACATAGCCCAATACTCACAGCACATTTCGTTTGTTGATCTCCAAAAAATGTTGATGTAAAAAAATTCTGGAAAGGATTAAATATCATTGATTTTTGAATGTTATTATGGTTCCATTCCCCTAGATACTATGTTTTTTCAGGAAAAATCCTCAATAGTTTTTATGGCAGATAAGTTATGACTTTTTCCAGTACTCTAGTTATCATGAAACCTCATAAATGGATGGTACATGTACATCATTGGTCATTGGAAGAGTACATTCATTCCAATCATGTAGTTATCAAGAAAGATATCATAAAGGGATAATGCATCATTGGTTTAGGAACATTACACTCATTCAAATCTTCTAGTTATCAAGAAACGTACATAAAGGGATGGTATGTAAGTATCATCGGTTATTGGACATCGCAAGAGTACATTCATTCCAATCCTCTAGTTATCAAGAAACATATCATAAAGGGATGGTACATCATCGGTTATTGAAAGAGTGCATTCATTCCAATCTTTTAGTTATAAAGAAACATAAATCATAAACAGATGGTACATCATTGCATTCATTCAAATCCACTAGTTATCAAGAAACATATCATAAAGGGATGGTACATCATTAGTTTTGGAAGAGTACATTCATTCTAATCTTCTAGTTATCAAGAAATAAACCATAAAGGGATGGTACATCATCGTCCGATTAATGGAAGAGTACATTCATATCAAGAAATATATGTATCATAAAGAGATGGTACATGTACCTTTCTTGTTATTGGAAGTATAACTGTACACTTTATTATTATTATTATAAATGTAGAAGATTTTCCTACATGTAGGCCCTATGTCGTGGGGAAACGTTACTAATTTCTCCCATCCGTCCTTCTACCAGCACCCCCCCCCCCCCCCCCCGCTCCAAAATATTCCACACCTAAAAAGTATCCAACATTTGTGATATTAAACAAAAGGACACAAAGTCAAACACACTCGGATATTAACTGTTAAATGTCTTTATGTGGCTGTACTGCCTAAATGTTCTTTATTGAATTTCATTCCTTGACTCTAATTTTTCTGAGAGACTGTATGGACTTTGCTCAGCTTGCAAATGAGTTTGTACATCATTGGTTACTGGTTATTGGAATATCAAGAAACATGTACACGCACATGTACGTCATAAAGAAAGATTTAGTTGAACCATGGAGGTAGTTGATCTATGAATGTACCAATCATTGATTACAATATTTGCTGGTAATTATTTATCTTTTTTGTTTTTTACAATGAATAAGCCAAAATTAAAGATATCAAAGGCAAAAGATCTACAAATAAAATTGAGCTGAAAAACTGTTCCAGATTCCAAAAATTATTGAAAAAGCATGGAAAAACTTTGTGTTTTGTTGTGCCATACACAACCCTTCTCCTACTTGAAGGCAATGGAGGTTAATTCCTCCATGCCCTGCTCATTGCCTTGGTGCCTCAGTACAAATTTACATATCCCCAAATACTACTTGCCCCTACAAGAGCCATGCAATAACACAGTATCAGGCCTGCATACTAGATACAAAATGTTGTTTGTACTGCATTCACAGGTAGTTGGTTATACAATGCAAGGTATCTATGTGATGCGAGATCAATAAAGCTCGATCACACTCAACCTACAAACAACACCAAACCTTTGGTTTGTTACTGTAACAACACCACGGAATCCAGGCCAGGCTTTCCATCCTACTTCATTCTGCACTGCTAAACCCATTCATGTTCAAACTCTCCATTCTAAACCATCCACTTAACAGTCAAAGCGAATTCTACAATCGCAGAAGAGTTAGATGTCGAGCCTTTATTCAATGGTTTTCAACACTGTTTTTTCAAACGCGTCAAAGGAATTCTGCGACTCAATTTCGGATTCAATGGACACACTTGTGCCGATTTGACTCATTACACCTGGTCGCGGACTGTTTGGAATTGAATCATTGATTCTTGGCTTCCTGCTCGTTTGGCTGTTGATCTTTGATGGTTTTCTTTCACCCAAATTAAGTGTGATTCCATGGAAAATTAAATGGCCTGACTTTGCTTGATTTAAGTTGCTTAGTACCGCAGGGCAGACGAACTGAGGAGGTTTCAGTTCTCTGTGAAACAACCATGCTTGGCAAGAGGGCAAGAATACTTGTCAAATGTCATTGTATTTTACAGATTTAAGGGTCATTCTTTGCTACATCACAGAAGATCTCCCACATGTGGTCAGACTTTTGTGTATTCACAAACGCTTAATGCACACTGTGAACAAATTATTACAGAAAAGAAAGGCACTTTATAGTTTTTGGAAAAGTCAAGTCATTTCCATCCTCTAGTTTTCAGTTGACACACCAAACAATCAACCTGTGAAAATTGTACCAAATTGTGACTATCCAACAAAGATGGCTACACCACGCTATACACCAAATCTTACAATGCGGTTTGCCACTTCAAATACATCACAAGGTCAATGGCGGCAACTCTCTCCATCCCCATGCCCTTTAGTCATTGCATTGTGCCCCTTAAAATATTCCAGTACCCAGGAGAAAATTAAATTATTAAGGTTTCCTCCTAAAAAACTTGGGATGAAAATACATACCTTTACCCATTTGCCCTTGCAAGAACAAAGAAACATACCTGAAAATACTTTGTAACATCGTAAAATTGTTGGGAATCAAAACATTTGCTGACATCAAATTGAACCTCAGCTGTGGTGTGTGAATTTTCTTAAGGATACATTACACGCATCATCCTTTGAGGCTGGGTTTATTTAATTTACACCTAACCCTTACAACAGGGCCTGGGCTTTAATCCAATTTAAAACGATTTCAAAGTAATACTGCGACAACTGAGCGACTTTTTTGAATACCTTCTATGAAGGAACACCGTAAGATTGAGGAATTAAATTGTTATTGACTTTGAAGTGCTTGGGGCAAGTGTTCAGAATTTTCAGGATTCACCGGGGACTGACAGATTAATAGCTGGAGAATTCTGTATCTAAATGACGCACATTTGTAGGGACCAAGCATTTATGGCATGGAAAATGTTATTGTCTGATTTCTTGTTTCGATTCTCCATGTGTTTAAAATTAAATCTCTTTATCTCAACAGTGTTTGTATTTCTGTTTGTTTGATTAAAAAAATAATAATAATGTGTATCTCTTTTAAAATAAAGCTTCTTAAAAAAAGCCATTTAAAACAAATTGAAATTTTTTTTTTTGGCTAACTGTACAAAATGTATTGCTTATTCAGTGCACTAAATTTATTTGCACCAACAAATAATTAATAATTGTTGGGATTTGGAAAGAAAAATCACCTTGAATATTCATAACAAGATTATTTTCACTTTGTTTGCTCATCTCTTAACTCTGCAGTTCATTATTTCATTTTTGTTTATATTTCATGGGATGTTTCTCCAAAACAGAATCATGAAGAAAGTTGCAATTTAAAGAAATTATTATATTTTCAAGACTACCATGTACACCAAATCAGGCTCAAGGTTTGCATCAATATGCACCAGAAGAGGCATAAATTATAATACTAATTACAATAATTAGGAGCAATTGTGTGTTTAATGCATGCCCATATTGTGCATGCCTGCATTTCTAATTCACATAAATATTCTGGTGCATATTCTTACCACTTACTTTTAAAACTGAATGGAGTAAGCTTTGAAATAAACCGGGTGCAGTAACAGTGTACAAATGTATGTAATTGCTTGCGCTTACCACCGATAGAATGCTTAAAACGGGGTGCCGGGAGCTCAGAATTATGTGGTAAGCGATGCCTACGTATTGTGGCTGTTTAACAGTAAGCAATTTGTTATGCTTGCTATAGCAGAATAACATGCGTAAGCAATAGGGTGTTTCATAAATAATTGAGAATATTTGACAGGCATATTGCATGTTCACAATGGATTATTGTTGCGTACTCTCTGCTCACAGAAACCCTAAGCAAGCTAGCGCGCCTTTTGCTTTGCTTGCGGTTAAGAAATATAAAATCTGCTCATGGCCGCTCCGTAAGCAGAAGAAACATCTGCTTACAGGCTTTTATGAACTTGGGGCCTGGTGGTTTGTTGGTATCAGAATTTTAGCACTTCCAAGTTCCATGACTTTAATCGGTGCTCGAATTTGGAGGGGAAATCTTCAAGACTGCAGGGCTTGTACGTGTATGTAGCTCAAAATACTTATGTAACTGGACCACAAATTGTTCAACAAGACCAGAATCAAAATGAGAAAGAAAACCGTATATTTTCATAATTTGCTCATTATTTGAACAAGCACTAACATGTCTTACAGAAGATACTTGTATTATGGACGTAAGTACTTTGATACCAACAGAATCAAATGATCAGACCCAAAGGTAACATTTGCACATCAGTTTTTATTTTATATTACAGAGAGCTATTATTATTCAATATAAAAAAACACAAGTCTGCCCGACTTGTCAGATCATCATGAGTTTACCATGTTTACTGGCTCGATGCTAAAATCATTGGCCTCGGGCCTGCGATCCTGAGTACATTTCAAGCCCAATATCAATGTGACATTGATGATATTCTTAAATGGAACATGTTTACCAAACAACGGGTTTACTTGTCAACGTATGTTAAAAAAAAAATGGAACACTAAGACAGGCATCATCATGATATCACAGACCTGCCCTTGTTTCAGGACTACCACCACACGCATGCCATGTCAGCCACCAGGCAGACATAATTATTTCCAACAGAGGATTTCATGGGTACATGCATCGTTTCCACGGTAACGCCCATCAACACGTCAATGCTACAGATTCTCACTTGTCCTAAAAACGCAATATCAACAAGACAAGTTCACTATAATCAGACCACTCGGAATAAGATCAGTTTTAAAGGAAGGTAGCCTGAATAATTGCACATGCTTGTCAAAATTAAATAAAATATTTACATTGTAGCCTTTGAAACTTGCTTTTACACAGTAACTGAACTGGGTTTTAAAAATGGCTACAGATTCAAACTGACCTACGTACACAGTGTACAAGATGTACTTGTTGTACATGTAAAACCTAAATTACTTGCCTGGATTAATATCACAGAAACGCTGTGTGTAGGATTCGAACCAACACTCAACATTCTATAGAGCAGATAAAAGGAAAATCTTACTTGATGTAAACACTGATCAACGTTTTTCTTCTCTACCTGAAGCGATTTTAATTGAATCAAGTTCCTCTCTGTCCTACAAGTCAAGTCTGAAGTTACCATGATGTGACCTGCTCCATGTCACAACCGATATTTCAAACAGAAAATAAGCCATCCACCTGTAGCTTACACAAGATCTATGCCAATCAGCTGCACCAGTCTACCCCTCATTACGACAAAAACCCTCCCCTGACCCTAAGATCGCTTTACTCCTTCCCCCGATTCGACACTGCGGCCAAGCTTTAATAAACCCAAGCCATCGCCGCGGCAATTAATTCATCATCGTTCGGGGCAACTTCAAGCTTGGGTTACAGGTCCAGAATGTCAAGACAAGACGGAGGATGATTCGCTGAAAGAAACGGACAACACAACGTCGAATTCTGAGCGTTGATTGAGAGTACTCTCTTGAATAATTTGGTGTCCGACAGTCTGACGGGAAGGTGACAACTGCTCCTCAAGAGTTCCACTTTACATGTTTGTAATGCTTCTTAGTAATATCCACCACTGGCGTTGGATGTTGACGACGCTTTCATTCCTCTACCCTTTCTTTGAATAATTTTTTTTGCAGCGTGCCGTTTGGCTTCTCAGCCTGAGGTAAGAATCTGGTAAAATAATCCAGGTGGAATTGTGAGGGTTCCCTCGTGACAGCACTTTTGCCATGAAAATTGATTGTTTCCAAACATTTCTACGGTAGTTTTACATGAATCAGTGTTTAAGTGGCTAAAAATTTACTCATTTTTGAAGAGGCTGCTTTTGGCTTGGTGTAACGTTACATGTTAATTAATTACTTTATGTTTTGTTGGAGTCGGAAAAATTCAAATTCTCTACAGACAAGCCACTTGGGAACTGAAAAGTGATGAATTCACTGTTTTTTAATGACCATCAGACAGGGTTACATGTAACTAGAAGGCATTATAACAGGAAATTGAGGACAATTTTAAGGTTGATAATGGAATCGCTTTGTGGGATTGTCATGAAAGTAAAATGAAGAGAAATGTAACAAGTACATGTAGCCGTTGGCAACCTTAAGGGAATTTAAGGTTGAATATGTAGACAAAGTCTTAATTGCAAATGAAAACAAATTGAGAAAAGATATTATCAACAACAGGCCTAGAATTTCACCAATGAGAGGGCAAGGTCATTTTCATTTCTCAAAGGGCACTTCCATTGGAAAGAAAAAGTGAACAAAATTTTCCTGGGAAATTCCAGGGAAATCGTAAGTGTGAAAGGACTTTTAATGTAGAAAAATCTAAGGAGAATAGATTTACATTTGTATCTCTGCGTGAACAATTAAACAACATACATGTAAGGCTCCAGTCCAAAATTATGTTTCAAACATAATCAATCATTCCATGAGCTTTAACATGACAAATCACAAATTTACAAAATGTGTCCAAACGCACACTCCATGGCATTTAGACCTTTGTCAAACAATACTGTGTACTTGGCCCAGCTTCTCATTGTGGTTTCCGTGCAGTTAACAATCTAAGCTGTTTCCACAGTTGGATAAATATTTACTTGTTCCTAAGACCCCCTTCCTATCTTTTTATCAATAAATTGTAATCGTGCCAAATTTGTTAGAAATGTATATTTGAATGGGATACATTGAACTCTACTTACTGAAAATCAAATAGAAACCTTTTTTTTTTTTACTTGAGAGCCATGTACAATGTATTTAACACCATGCGAGGGTGATTCAGCGCCTCCTACAGCTAGCCATGCCAGAAACCACTCCTCTAAAAGATACCCAACACACAGGGACCCAAGGCTTACCCTCCCATCCTAAGGACAAAGCAATGACGATCCCAAGTGTCTTGCCCATGGACACAAGTGCCATGACTGGGACCTGAACCCACTCTCTGACAATCACCAGAACTTGAGTCTGGTCGGCCAGGACACTCCACAACATAGTATGAACTTAATACTTAAACCAAATTGCTTTGACCTTTGTCCTGACTGCTGACCCAAATCAAGGTCAAACAACATAAGCTGACATGCAAGAACTGAATCTGGTAGTTTGCACTTCATTGATTTGCAGCAGTCCTTTGATAGTCCTCCTCCCATGCTTCATTTTTAATCAAACAAAAGGACCAACAAAAAAGTCTACATCATAGATTTGCAGGAATCCCTTCTTCATTTTTGCTTCCCTGTCTCAAAGGTACAACATACCAGCCAATGGCCAATAAACAAGTATGATATTCATAGACTTGAATGTCCCTTGCTCTAATCTTTGTTCAATCACCATCCCATCATTCAAGCACATTCATAGACTTAAAACAGTCACCCTTCTACCTTTCCTCGTTCTTTTTTAAAAGCAGTTCTTCACTATGCAATAAAAACAGGTACTTGTGTCATACAGACAGACATGTACGTACATGTAGCTCTAGGAGTTGCAGGAACTGCATAGCTTCGCAGACCGAGACATTGTTTTATCGAAAACAAGAATAAGCCAGATGTTTTTCTATAATTGTGGTCCACTCAAACAGGATGTTACCACATGTGGATACATGTAGCTAGCTCTAAGGAAGTATTTCTAATACATGTAGGTATACATGTAGTAGACCTTGAACTTTGCACAAAAAGGGGGGAACTTTGTAAGAAAATCAGAGCAAACTTTTTTTAAACTCTCAGTCCTACATGTATGTTTTAGGTAATTTGTTTTAAAGAAGACTTGGCCATTAATTGGATCTAAATTGCTCATGTTGATTCTGGTGCCATTATTATAATGCAGATGATCACAACAGCAGGATTATTTCTGAAGGTTACAATAATCTACAGCTTACCCATTAGCATTTGAATAACCATACAAAGACAATTAAGTGATATGGCTGACTGATTTTGTCAACCTGTTTTAAGGCCTAAGCACTCAAAAGCTAAAACCGTTTGCAAACAATAGAATTTTTCTGTAAATATCACAATGAGGAATTAAGGATTTGGATTTAAAACATTGTATGGTGGATCTCATGTACCTGCAGGGTTCTGCCCACGGTGGTCGGTGCCGGAAAACCCGACCGGCACTCATGATTCCCCGACCGGCACTCGCAGATTTTTTTCTTTTTCCGACCACCACACATTTTCCCTTTTTTTTGCCCACTTCCTTCAAAATATTTTGAACAACGTGTAAAACAAATTATTTACCAGTAAACAGTTTTATCCAAAATTTCGAGTAGCCTACTTCTTTGGTTTGAGTCTATTTTAATGATCCATGATCGAGCATTCCTCCCGCCTGTACGATGTACAATATATCCAACGCACGAAACCCGCATTGATTTTGCAATGGTTTCCAGTCACGCTGATTATAGCTTTACGCTTGGAATAACATGATACCAGTTTCATCATGTTGCGAACCCTATTCTACAGCGTTTAATACAACGGAAATGAACTGCAGAGTAAGCACCATGCTATAGATGCTGTAAATTGTTTTCCCATGGCGGTAAAGGCGTGCGCGCACTGAAGGCCTATTCAAGGCACAGCTGCAGGGCGCACGTCCGTGTGTAACCACTCCGTGCATGATCGAAAGGAAATTGACTTGACTGTACTAGGAAAAAAAGAATTTCCGGCACTAAACAAATCCTGGGCAGAACCCTGTACCTGTACAATCTAGTAAGGTTTGCAGTAGCACCATGTACTTAATTAGTCCTTTGAGTTGTGGTGGTTTTGAACCAGTATTGCAACAACTTGTCTTCTGATCAGTTTGCTACCTCGTCTTCAGGACACAGCTTTATCTTGAAGACAATCACAGCATAATGATCGAATAGGCCCTATCCAGCTACACCACAATTTGTTATATATTTTTTTAAGAACCACCACAACTAATAGAGGTCTACATGGTGTTATTGATAAATAATAAGTTTCCTCTAAGGCCAAGTAAAATAAATAACATGTTGCTCGTCCCCGCCCGCTCCGATTTTGGAGGCCGCACTGAATTTTTTGTTATTTGTTATTTTAAAAAAAATATTTAAAAAAATTTAAAAAATATAAAAATTATATTTCAAATGTATCCTTAATTTTTTTGGAGCAATTTCATCATCTTTCTTGCAGGTAGGCCTACAAAAAAATGCTATTTCCACAACGCAATCATTTCTTTGAAACGTTTTGCCCTTGACGTTTGCATGCCACAGTTCTTTTTTGAACGAGATCTTTGCACCAGGACGTGATGCCACACACACAGAATAATTTTTGAGCAAAAGCAAGAAGAACTCTTGGAAAGAATAACAATATCTATCAAAATGGACACAGAAACACACATGGCGACTTTAAACAGAATTTGAGAACATACAGAACATGCTCATAAAACCATAAAAACATCTTCAAATACGATATGGCGGCCATCTTAGACATGGTGGCCATCTTGAAAATAACAAATAACAAGGACCTCCCTCACCAACTTTTTAAAAAGTCCGGACGAGCAACATTTATTTTACTTGGCCTAAAGTGTATTGTGTTTGTAATTGGATCTTTCAATAGGTTGAACATTGGTTTTACATCAAAATGTCCGCCTGTGGGAAACTTTCATGTTATGAATAAATCTAACCTCTCAGCATCACATTTTCAGAATAACTAGTCATCCGTGCTATCTTTCAAATACTTATACAATGATATCAGGCTTGCTGTACACATCACAGTTTGAGCAGCTGTTGATCAAATACCTTCGTAGGGCCAGTCAACTGGTTTGTAAATTATATCATTCATTTAAAAGTTGAAAAATTTGTAGCCCTGCTAAAAAAAACGTTTTGTCGTGTCAGTGCAAAAACGTTGTACGTACATCTCACACGAAAATCATATAGGTGCAAAAAAGCGTATCTCGGCACGTCTCGGCACGTACTTGTTTTGTGCGTACATGTAGGCCAACATCCGGGTTATTTTAAGTGAGATACAAAAATTTGACACTTTCAAACTCGCAAGTAGTAAACATAACGCAAGTGCTATTTTAGCAGTATACAAGGTTTTTTGCACTGAAACTACGAGTTTATCTTTGAAAAATGTAGCTCAAGGGAACTGTAATAACACAGTAAAAAACACTGAAATAATTTTACTGTTTAAAAAGTAATGGTTTGGTGTAGTGTCTGGATACATTATGTTTTTTTAGTGATCTGGATTTTTTATTTTAATTTATTTTCATGAGAAACAAAATTACTTTGAAATCATGTCCTTTAAAAACAAAAATGGGGTGTCTTCTTATTAAAACTTCACAAACCTGTCCTGTACGAATAAAAACAAAAAACACCAGAGTAAAAAATGAAGAAATGAACTGACCAAGTCTCCCTGCATGGCGCCCCAACGGTTCAACCTTGTAACACGATCGGGAACATGGTATTTGCTTCAAGACAAGCATTTCCTACTTTGTGATCTCCCGGTAGGTCGGGCCGGGAAACTCAAACTGTGCAACCAATAAAGACTGACAGCTGTTCGCTGACTGGAGTAATGAAATGCAATGATTTGGGCATTCTGTTCCACTCGACTCCAGTATGATCAAGATACATGTAATGTAGCAGCCTTGAAAAAATACAATGAAATGTCTCTGTAGTGAACATACTAACAAATTTCTACTCTCAGAAGTTTTTTTCATTTCATTTCAAGACGTTTATAATCCCCTCTCCAACAGAGAATCATCATAACAATAACAAGGAACAGAAAGAGGATAATTGGAGATGAGGGCATATGTAGCCAGAAAAGCCAGAGCTTGTAGTATAGCTATAGGTATGCCCAGACAAACAAAGACAAAAATGGACTTGTACAGTGTGGGTACATGTAGGTTCGATATTAAACTTTTAAAGACAGAAACACAGAATAGAAGTCAAACTTTCATGAGATAACAACCTGTCGCCATTATCCACTCCACACTATATTAATAACCCCACAACAACCACAAAAACGCAAACTGTGTAGTTTATGTTTACATTCTACTAGAACCTCAATGACTGTTTTCTTTGACTGTTCAAAAGTGAACATGAATGTTTGTATAACGACCATTGAGTCAGGGTTCTGCCCAGGATTTGTTTAGTGCCGGAAATTTTTTTTTTCCTAGTACAGTCAAGTCAATTTCCTTTCGATCGTGCACGGAGTGGTTACACACGTGCGCCCTGCAGCTGTGCCTTGAATGTAGGCCCTCAGTGCGCGCACGCCTTTACCGCCATGGGAAAACAATTTACAGCATCTATAGCATGGTGCTTACTCTGCAGTTCATTTCCGTTGTATTAAACGCTGTAGAATAGGGTTCGCAACATGATGAAACTGGTATCATGTTATTCCAAGCGTAAAGCTATAATCAGCGTGACTGGAAACCATTGCAAAATCAATGCGGGTTTCGTGCGTTGGATATATACATCGTACAGGCGGGAGGAATGCTCGATCCTGGATCATTAAAATAGACTCAAACCAAAGAAGTAGGCTACTCGAAACTTTGGATAAAACTGTTTACTGGTAAATAATTTGTTTTACACGTTGTTCAAAATATTTTGAAGGAAATGGGCAAAAAAAGGGTAAAATGTGTGGTGGTCGGAAAAATAAAAAATTCTGCGAGTGCCGGTCGGTCGGGTTTTCCGGCACCGACCTCCGTTGGCAGAACCCTGTTGAGTATTGGATGTTTGTTGACAGTAACTAACCTTCTGTTATCAACTATTGGACTGAAAGATTAGCAATGTTTATAAAAAGAAGCTTACATACATGTACATAAAGTACTGATCCCTACGCACAATTGACTTTTACTAATAATTATTGTACATAAATTCTGTTAAATTGTTGCAGTAGTACCCGCTGCTACTTGTACAATGTAGGATTTGAACAGTCTGTAGCTACCAGGCAATCTTGGTGGTCTAGTGGGTAAGACATGCTTTAGAATGGCAAAGGTCAAAGGTTTGAATCCCACCTGAGTATATAATATGCCTGTGGATTTGTTTTTCACAGGACTCAGGAAAGTACTGAGTAGGCCTATAAAGTGCTTTACACACATCGGTGTACGGACAAAACCAAACAATATAAATTGTGTGACCGAGCCGTGATTGTATTTTTAAAGGGTTTTTTTATTTTAAAATGTACTGAGTAGTCTAAACAAAGTTACTTCAAGTGCATTGCATTGAATTATAATTCTACCTAAAAACTTAGAGACACCATGGAAGTTCAGATGACATATTAGGACAAAAATAAAGATTCTGTAGTGTAACAAATAATATTGACTTACAAAACTGATGTCATGTCTCAAATCTACCAAGGGTGTACACATTGTTTGCACCAAATGCAACATACAGGCCTACTCATGCACTACATGCCATTTGGTGCTCGATATGGAAATAAGGGCATGGTGTATCCCCCAGCCCCCCCCCCCCCCCCCCCTCCCTTTCCCACCCCATTGTGTGCTTGGAATCTCAGGAATTGTTTAGAGATTTTAGTTGTTTTGATTTATTTATTTATTTATTTGGGGGGGGGGGGGTACTTCTGTATTTAAGAGGAAAATAGTGTGTTAAAGTATGGGAACATTGGGGGCATCACCTTCTACCCCATAAGGGTCATGGCAGACATGGTAAGTGTGCAGTTTGTGAATTGCCAACAAGTACAGTGTAGGCTACAGTGTACCAATAATGTAACCTGACTTGAAAATTACGCAACTGTCATCTGAGGGACATGTCAGCAAAAGGTGAAGGTGTTACTTAGAACACCTACTTTGTAATTACTTTTACATGGCTCCCTATAATGTACTGAACAAAAACACCTCATGTTAATCAATAATGTATGTAGGCCTACATGTACATCTACACATTTAGAATCACTCTAAAACCAAATTCCTTAAAAGGGAATCGAATGGTTAAAAACATTATCAACAGCTGTAGTGCTTCTTCTTTACCAAGTAAGTTTTTATGGCCCTTTTTGGGGAGTAATTAAGGTATACCCACCCCCCCCCCCCCCTTTAAGAAGCCACCTGTAATGCTCTGATAAAAAAAAAAGTGAGACTGAGAGTATTTGTGTAAAAGCAAAGCCAGACTAAGGGTGTTGACTTTAAGGAAAAAATTGAGAAAACTCTGTGAAAAGAAGAATTAAGCCCTAAGTTAAACTTCAAGGGAAAATATGCCTAAGATTACCCACTTTTGCATCATTGATTTTGTGGGAGGTTTTTTTTTATTTCAAGTTTGTTTATTTGAGGGTTTCTTTTCGAGGGGGTACGCAAGTGGTTTTTTTATCTAGTGGTTCGGACAGTAACGATTAATCTTGCTGGCTTTGCATTTAAAACAGACAGGTCTGAAACGTGCCCAGTGTTGTGCTGTTGTTTTGTTTGGGGGTTTTAAAGCGCTTGACAAAAATTGAGTAAACATTCAGAGAGTGTAAACTAAGCACCAGCTGCTCACTCACTTGACGAGATTGTTGAAGGTGTCAGAAAACGATGGATCGATCGCAATAACGTTCAGAGGTGACGTCTAGTTTGTGAACAGTCAAAATAATTTAATGAAAAAAGGGGTTTCCTTTTTAATGTCATTCACCTTTTTGGCCCGAAGGTATCCAATCCATCAATTGGGAAAAATGTCCAGTGAGGTGATTTGTTTTGTAGTTTTTGGATAAGTTCATTAATTAAATCCTCAAATGTTCAATGTAAACGATCATTCAACTAACCTGTAGAACTATTTCAAGAGGTGATCACACTTTGGGGGGGGGGGGAAGCTGTTTAGTTTTCAAATTGTCAGGACTTACACAATGTATGTGTACAATGGGTATTCTTGGGTTTGCCCTCAAGTAATTTGTTCAGTGACTAGCCAGCAGGACCAGTTAGCTTGTCATTTCACTAGTCTTCCAGCTCACTAGATAGGCCTACTTATTAGATGCTTTTCAACACTAAACTAGCCAGCCGGACCACTTGTAGCACGAAGTTTTTCATTGTTCCTCTAGTGTTTTAACTGTCATTTGACCAGTGTTCAGGAAGAATGCTGTAATCATATTTGAAGTTGGCCAGATTGTACTTCATGCTTGAATGGTAAGAGCAAGGCAGTTTTCCATTCCCGTTAGTAAAGAGCTCAACTCTATGACAGAAATAAAAGTTTGTACTGAGCATTTCAAAGGGCACCAAGGCAGTTCCAAGGGCATGGAGGCATTTTTGCCTGGCTGTGATGTGTTCCAGCCTTGTGTTTCAATGTTAGCATTGAAATAAAAACCAAATTTTGAGAGAAAATATCATTTTCTCACTCTCACATAAATGGAAATTTGAATTTCTTAGCTCTTCATACTGAATTCATAAATTTGTTTTTACGTACGCCTACTTGTTGCTGATGTGAGTTAGGACTATTTCACACTCTATGTTGGACAATAGGTGGGGTTTTTCTGTTTTCCCACAAACTGACCTCAATAAACAAATCTCAAATTTAAGGGAAAAACACAAAAAGGCATAAATCTTGCTGATGCTAGGTTCACTGGTTGTAGTGTAATATTTTTCCCTGCTCCCTGGTTCTAAAGACCTACAACACATGTAAACTCATTTATTTATACAAATAACACATCCTGCAATATTAAATAACTAAAAGAAAACAAACTGAGTGCAGTTCAGGGGCACAATCCAACCTATCGATTTAAACCTTTAGATTGTAAACCACAGTGGCCACAAACGGCTGCAACATTTGACCTAATTCCACTCCACAAAAGGGTCACATTAAAATTTTCCAATGTGATCCCATACCATATGATTACCTGAATTTCTGAAATAAATATTTCTATTTGGACATTTTCACTGAAAATTTTGAGTTAAAAATCATTCAATAGGCCCTACTATATTAGCCATGTCTTGACATTTTGTGATGATTAAACACAGAAATGAATAGCCATCAAAATAGAAGAAGAAGCAACACATGGACCAACATTTACAGTGTACATGTACAGTGTATGAATGAGATGTTCAAGCAATTCTGGCACAAATCCAATTGTACAAACATACTACATATAGATTTACATCATCAACAATTGGTTTAAATAGAAATGTGGCTGTTGGGTGACTTCGTTTTTTTTAAAAGAGGTCATCTGTTAGGTTTGTGAGCACTTTGAATCGTCAGACATGCGGAAAATCCCCAGGAAGAACGTAAGCAGACACATGACTGTACTTAAGCCTGCCAGCTACATTCAGGGAACGATTTCGTCCGGAAATTTTGCTAGACTGAACAAGTTTTGTGCACACAGAATGCTTATTGAGTAGCAAATGATGATTTTTGAATAGCAGCTGGTGCATTTTGTGTAGTGTTTTGCTCTGCTATACATGTGGGAAATCGTTCACTGACATTACATCTTGAAAGTGAAATACAATGTACGTACTGTAGACTGCATACAAAAATGAATCTCCAGATCTAAGCCACAGACTTAAGTCATAAAAAATAATGAAAATTGGATTTAAAAACAAAAATTACTATGCATAAAAGAAAAATAACCCCTTGAAAACAGTCACAAATCCTCCCACATCATGTCAGATAGTTGTCTGGCAATGTTGGATTGGGTTCTTCGGTCCCAAATTATAATTGTGTACCTTTGTGTCAAGGTGATGCCTACACAATAACATCATTGAAGGCATGGGCCTAATGACTAGACATTAATAACCCTCTTGCTGTCTGACCATTCAATACCATTCACTGTGGTTTTGAATGATATATTTAATGCCAGCCTTGCAATATGATACCATGGGGGAATGCATACACAGTACACAGTTAGTTCTGTGAGTTGTGCCACCATACACAACTTTGGCAGTTGAATGGTTTCAAATGGTTGGTCAACTCACTTGAAAATGTTGTGAACAGTAGGACTCAAAGAGTGCAAAATAAGTTAACTAACTCACAAAACAAGGGCAACTGCAGTGAAAAAAATGTAGTGTGAATTTTACTGTCTAATAAAAAGTAAAAGATTTATCTTACAAATAACAACACTATCTCAGTATGGGCTCTGCCCGTTTAGTTTTTTTTTATTCGTCGTTTTATCATTTGGTTGCCAGTAGTACTAGTAGGAGGGTTAATTAATTTGTGTGTTGATCATTGATATTACATGAAGTGGAGGATTCAGAAGGATCTCATAAAAAGATACAATATAGGGTTGGGGTTCAAAGTTTTAAGACTATATTTTTGAGAATCTTTTTAAACAAATCTATTTCGAGAATTCATGGGAAAATATGGTCTTCGTTCAACCTGTTTTCTCCTTGACTATACATGTAGGCCTACAGGCAAGACTTTCGGTCTATTGCCCGAGATGGGTTGTTTTTGTGTTAATTAATACGTTTAATCTTTTCAATCAATCAGGTTTGGTACGTATTTTATCAACCCCTGGTCTTATCAACCTCTGATCTTTGATTGGGCATCATGGGGATAAAGTGTAAAATTGAAATGATATGACCTGCCATTTTGCTGTCACTATGAGGTCCGAGTAAGAAACCACACAACTATCTTTGTCCCAGTTTCATAAAGCTGCTTATCACAGAATTCTGTGTTTATGGTGCCCTGTATCTAAAGCAGGTTGTTAGCGGATAATTTCGCATTAAGCAGTGCCCTGGTTATATTTTCATATTTTTAACCATTTTAACTGCTTCAGATTGATGTTTGGTGACAGGATGTTGTTTGCAATAACAGGGATTGCCATTGTTGGTTGATGCACCACTTTCTTTGTGTACTTAACAATCTACTTTAAAGGATTCTTAATTATTTACAGGAATTTGTAAGGAGGGTTTTCTTTGAAATTCTGTTTGAATTTTATGACAGATCAGCTACAAAAATATTTCTGGTTAAAAAATACCCATTGAATGTTTGTCATTGTTAAAGGGTTGATTTGTTTTTTTAAGAATGAAGACTTTTGATGTTGAAACAATTAGGCCTATATAAAAACAATGCAAATTGTGTACTTTACGGCATCAAAGATCCTATAGTATAGGATTTTGAACTTTGGATTTAATTCTTTATCTTCAGGTATACCAACACCTGGGCCCAATTCCATGGCATTAGGTCTAGAGTTTTTTGGTCATACTAAAACAATTGATGTCAGATCGTCATTTTTTTTGTACCGTATAAAATGGCTGCAATTTGACAACGGTCTCATAGTAAGTGGCCCATACCAACTGAAAATGTACAGCCTTAACGAATTCAATGTAGGCCTACAGGTTTAATTGGGTCCAATAGGGACCAAATGAATTTAATAGGCATGAATACCAGGAACAATTCTTTAATGCTACACAATGTACTACTCTAACTCATTGCCTTCACAGAAAAGACTGGGACCAGTGGCAAACAAATTCTATCACAAAAATTACTCTCTCTTATTAGTAATTTCCCCCACCTACTTTACCTAACATGCGTGTACAAAGTCCATGCATGAGCCAATGAATAGTTCTTGTTCTTGGCTTTTACGGAAATAAATGGCAGATCCTCTCACAAGTACAAATTAAGGCAGCAAAAAAAAATGTTGATCCATTATTTTGTTGTGTTAAATAGGCCAAGTAAAAAAAGTAACAAGTTTCTCTTTTGAAATTTTTCAAAATAGGAGGAGGCAGCGCTTTACTTTTTACTCTTATTTCAATTTTAGCTATTTTTTCCAAGATGGTCGCCATGCTAAATTTTAAAAGACAAAACAAATGATTTGTAAGACCCTTCACTGCAGAATCGCAGCACCAGTACCATCACCTTCGACAATAGTTGCTGCCCGCTCTGAAAAAAACGCCAAGCTGGGATTTGTGCCAAGACACTGATGAAGAAGTCAGGAGAATCACACCAGAGAATATTGAAATGAGAAAGTTGGGAATTCTTGAGGCAAAGCTGCTATTTTTTGCCTATCTAATTGGAATCAGGAGATTCAAAATATCAGAGATGCCACTCAGTTTCATCCAAAAAATCTGAAGTGTGTAAATTTGGGCAAGAAAACAAAAAAATTACTAAAAATAAATAAAAGCGCTGCATTCTGGGCTTTAAAAAAAATCTGATTTTAGCTTTAAATTTTCAAAACAATCCGTTTTTCTTTCTTTTTCTCTTGCTTTTTTCTGAATAGCAAACAGTAAATAAAAGGAGGCAGCGGCCAAAAAGGAGGCTGGCGGGGACGAGAAACTCGTAGTCATAGTTTTTTTACTTGACCTTATAATAATATGAAAACCAGTATCTACTCAATTTGTCAGGCCTGATGTTTCGTTTTTGAAAGGGTGGGTACCGAGATGTTTTTTCCTTTATTATAAAAGGGCACCTCTATGAGGAAATTGTTGCTTTCTACTGGAACATTTCAAGGGGCACCAAGGCAATGACATGGCCATGGGGGCAACAGAGGCAATTGCATATGATCGAAGCATCACTCATCAGGCCTGTTTTTTTGGTCGTACGCAATATGCTGTCAATGTATTGTAATCTAGCCCAGTTTGCAGTTAATCCTTTATTAGAATTTTAAAACAACATAATTTCTCTCTTTTCCTCCGAGGGAAACAAAAACACACCTAAATTTTACACCAAGATATGTGCATGTTGAACCAGAAGTCAGACACCGTGGAGTAGTACAGAGAGCTATGTACGCCATCCTCGCTCGTGAACCCATACCGTAGATACGGCAACGTACACGGCCGAAAGCTCACCACCAAAACACAATTATGAAAACCTGTTGGCCGCTTACCTTTCACATCGTCTGCGGGAAAATCCGACCTGAATTCCGCTTGCTCAGGCCTGTCACCGACCAAGAAATAGATGACTTTGGTCGACATGATTCCTGTAATATCGTCCTAAACTTCCCCGCCCCAGCACCAGCGTAAGTTCCAAGGAAAAACAGGGTTAATTTCTCCAATATTAGCAGCCGAAAAGTTGACAAACAGCATCTCCAGTATTTATGGCGAAAATGTGCTTGCTAGCAACTGGGCGCCAAAACAAGCCCAATGTTATCTATGCGTGGATAGCTGAGGAGTGCGCGTGAAAGAGCTCAATAAGGCGTGTTTTTCATAGCTGTTGTTTACGAAACGTTTTGTAGGCAGGTATTACACAAGTCGATTGATTGAATAGTGTTATTCAATTTGTCATAATGCTTGAAATGGTTTATGCAATCATTACATTTGTCCGGGCAACGATATCTTACAATATCGATTAAAATAATGGTTAAGTTGGAAATGCATGCAACTATACACTGCGTGGAGTGCTACTTGGTATACGTTATGTTTCTTTTTTATTGTGTTGAGTATCTTGAAATATTTACGATCAATCAAAACAGTGGCCAAACTTCACGAAGTCGTGTTTTGAAGGACTGGTTGTATACAAAACCATGGTTAAAATGACTGTCAAAAAACTCAACTCACGATAGATTGGCAAGGCTCTTTTATAATTCTCTGAAAGGGACAAAGGTGTTTTTGAAACAGATTTTTTAAAGTTTTGAAAATAGTAGTAGAAAATGTTTATAGGACTTTGTAGCGCATTACTATGATGAGAATCTATTTATTAAAAGTGACTTCGCTTTCTACTATTACTTGTTTCTTGATTATTATTTATTTATTTTATGATTTATTAGTTTATTTATTGGTTCATCAGAACCAGGTGTGCTGAGTCTGGTTGATGGTAGTCATTGACGGAATTGCTCTGATTTGAAGAGTAAATTGGCAAAATGTGTGGCATAATTTGTCGCTACGAGACTTGGAGGTCGGTATATTGCACTTTTTTAGAGAAACTTTTTTTAAATAATTTGTAAACAAATCTTTAAGATAAAATTATAGTAAAGCACCAAGAATAATGACGAGAATGTTCCTGACCCATAGATAGCAGAGACAAGTTCAAACCGTTACTCGGAAGCTATTTCTTGAAAAAATAATGATAATAATTCCTCTTTTGGATTAAAAATAATCAATAATCAATAATCAATCAATAATCAATAATTGCAACTGTGTTTTATGCGAGTACACTGACCCCGCCCGTCCAGTTTCCCAATAAATTAAAATCCTTCAAACGTAACCGTTACCCGCAGCATCGATGCCTCTTTGTATTAACATTTACGTTTAATTTGAAGAGCATGAAATCTCTGCAAATCCCCATGCCCCCCCCCTTTGTTTGTTAATGGGCTTTGAGGTCGGGACGAATTTGTTGCATGTCACTGCACAATTTACAGTGGCACGACGATCGTATCTCCCAAACATCGATCACCAATTAGCTAGATGGACGCCATTTTCCCTTTCAGCCTCGTTCTGGTTACATCAATTTAAAATTAAAATGTTGGCAAAAGATGATTTTCGTGTAAACATTTAATATTTTAGGGCTTTGTTAGATATTTTATAAAACGGATGTTTTAAACAGCAAATCAAAGCATTTACGTGATTTAATCTATACAAAAGTACAACATAAAAAAACAAAATTGGGCTAGCTGCAGAATTTTTGTATGACTTTATTGATTTTTTTTTTGCACTTTACGATCCAAGAACCACCCTAAAATCAATCAAATAATTAATAACCGATCGTCAAGTATTAAAGACTATGTTATTATCGCGGAGGTTGCCTTTCTACAACTATAGAGCAAGAATAAAGATATAACTCGGCGAACTTCCTAAAAAAATATGGTGAGAACTGCAAGTATTAAAAAACAAACCCGTGAAATTTACAGGAAACTAATCACAAGAGGGCGCTATTGTGTTTCACAAAGTTTATATGTTGTAGTTCTTGATGGGGTCTGTTGATGATGGAAAAACGGCTTTTAGTAAAAAAACTTTTTTTCTCGTGGTTTAATTATAAAACATCTATAAACCACAGCATAGTCACAAGAATTTTGGTTTCAAACAAAAAGATAATTTTGCATAAAAACATCCAGAACATTACTTGAAATACACAGGGCGATGTTCTTACTGTATGAATATTGTGCTCCCTTTATGACTATAGGAATAAAACAGGACTCTAGTGTGGGCAACCTTTATTTGTTCCTTCAATAAAAACAAACAGAGAAAGCAAAATAATAGAAAATATTTCATTTATTTCTTATCAGTCTCATAGATCAATACATGTAAAAGATGAATACAAAAAGGATGATAGTAAAATGAAGCAAAGCTATTTAAATGTTCTTAACATTGTAGGTCTAGGGATATTTTCATTAACATACTTAGTTTCAAATAGAACAATAATACAGTCACGCTCCAAGAAATTTACACCAGCCCCTGCACCTAAAACCAGAAAGGGCAGCAGTTGGCTGTGAATTAGGAACTTTTATGTGATCACAGTGAGGTCTTTTTGAGCCTTTGACTAGGGGGGAGGGGGGGGGGGGGGGGGGGGCACATAACCAGGGGCTGAATTTCACAAAGAGATGTAAAGTAATCTTTAAACCTGTATCCTTCTTAAATGTTATGCAAAATGTGATGTCACAATATAAATCACTGAGGCAAAATTGGCAAATCACCTTAAAGGTATTATACAGGATTGGCAGAGCTGACAAAATAATCACAGACAGTGATCATGTTTTGTGTAATCAACCACATACATGAAATAACAAACCTGTGAAAATTTGAGCTCAATTGGTCATCGAGGTCACGAGAAAATAGTGAAAAGAGACCTTATGTGTTTTCTGTTTTTCAAACATCGAGTTTATTATCGCGCGCGATAAAAACTATTGTTTTACTCATTTCTCAGAAACGATAGCATTTTAGGCAGAAATATTTTCAGGAACCCTTTCTACCATTACTTACTTTAAATCATGTAAGTTATGTGTGAATCTGTGAACATTTGTGTTTTTCGATCTTACCAATAGTGTACAGGGCCTTTAAGATCAATTTTAAGTTATTTGTGAAATCGAGGCCAAGGATTAATTTTAAACCCCTACTGCATTTAGAGGGTGTGTACAACATTGGTAAAAGTGAAAATACAAATTTTAACAGTTTTGCACACAAGTTACGTGGTATAAAGATGATCATGGTGGAAAACATCCCTTGAAATAGTTTTGCTTGAAACGCTTTAGTCTTTGAGAAATGAGTAAAACAATTAGTTTTGATCTCGCGAGTCACCTTATGTTTGAAAACAGTGAACAAATATACTTGGGTTTTCACTGTTTTCTTGTGACTACAATGAATGAATGGGCTAAAGCTTTCACAGGTTTGTTATTTCATGCATAGTGTTGGGTCACATAAAAGTGTGGATACTTTTTTTGACAATTACCAACCTTGTTCCCAAATGGAAAATCGGAAAAAAATAGCATAGGACTGCATCATAATACAAACTTTATCGTTGTTGACAGAACAAAACAAAAAAATTAATCTAAATTACTCAAACAAAACACCAAGCAAAGCCTTAAAAAATAAAGTTTGAAGATGGTTCATCAAACTGAACTTAAACTAAAATAAAAAATATATATCAATACAAGAATAATGGGCTTATACTAGGCTAATTTAAACATGTTCCCTATAGATAGTTCCAAGTAGACGCCATCTTTACGGGCAAATCGCATTTTGGCTTGCAGGCGCGTCAAGCGCTCTAATTATTAACGCAGCCGCGTCATTCACTAACCAATCATGCAATGAGTTTGGTGAAATGTGCGCGTGCTGCACGCCGTTCTCACGCGTAACGCGGGACTGTGTGTTCCAAATTGCCCGTAAAGATGGCCGAATTACGTCATATTGCAACCTATCTATTTGTTGACAGTTTCAAAGAAGCTTTTGATGTACGGCTGGGTAAAGTACATTATAATATCAATTAATTGTAGATTCTGATGGAAAATTACTGGAAGCGCCTCAGGTAAGTATTTTTTGTTTAAGAAAAAATTGTTTTAAAATTACAGGACATATTTTTATCTATTATTTACACTTAAGTAACACCATTTCCAAGCACAGAATCGCACACCCTATGAGACTAAATAATGTGTCATTTGTATTATTTGGGGCCAATAACAACTTGTTGCATTTTGGTCTAAAGTTCATTGAATATTTGTTTTACAAAAAAGAAAAGGAAAAACAAAAAACCTTGCAGAAAACAAATAAACTTGACTCAATAAAACATTGTTTACCTATCAAGAAATCTTGCTAACTTCTCTCTTCAGAGTTACTTTAAACAAAATTATTTTCCCACCGAAATTTAGCTTGCTCTAAAAAACTGCAAAGTGACACGCAAAAAACTACATTAAAAATATAATTAATTACTAGTTTATAATGACGGCAAGATTAACCCATAATTTGCCACACTACAGGACTTCCTACAGACCACACAAGTGCTGTGAATGTACATATGTATGTATATGGTGTAAACCGAGGACACTTCTTTGTTCTCCCATTGTTTGGACTTAGTTTTTTCAGTGACGTCTGCATTGGTTTTGTACCCGAAAGTAAAGCGAGGACTGTCCCCGGTATGTGATTTTCCCCGGATCCCTTTTGTTAAAGTCCTCGGTTTTAATGTGTAGACATGTTTTATCTACAGGAAAACCCACAGATGAATAATAAGTGCGTGTATTTCTTTATATTTCGTGATATGAAACTGGAAATATAGCGAAATATAGCAAAATGTCGTGGCCGAGCGGATAAGTTTCAAAGAAGCTTTTGATGTACGGATAGTTTGTTTGGGGTATGTTTATTTGCAAGGCAGTACAAGATGAATGTTTACTATATTTAATACCTGCCAACATTGAAATCTCAGAAATAGGAACACCAGTTTTACAAGTTCACATATAGCGACGCAAGAAGTCGTGCGAGTAAAGCGTATTACATGTTGACATATAAATTATGTATGTATTTAAAACAAAGTACAAAAATCATTGCATCCCGTAAGAAAATCTCTACCGTCGCGAGCAAATGGCACCCTGTTTTACCAGAACCTTTTGATTTACTTTCATTGCTGTCATTGTCAGAAATAAGAATGTTCTGATTTTTTGGAGCCTGTAATCTCAAAAATCTGGACAATTCCAATAAATCTGAACAGTTGGCAGGTAGGCTATAATGCAGCAAAGAGCACTACATGTGGGCTTATGCAGGAACTGCGTTTATGTACTGTGACCACTCAGGTGGATATGGGTTCAAACAATTGTTGAATGTGTTAAGCTTTTGTTTTTACAAGATTGCTAAGCATACAGAATTCTTGCTTACTGTAGACAGGTAACCAGCCAAAATGCTATTGGATCTTCATTGACCGTGCCTGGTGTCCGACTAATTTTTGCTTTAAGAATATTATTTCCTACAGCGTTGAAGAACTTGGCTATGATGCAACAAACTAATGAAAACTAATATATTTGTAAGTAGAAATTTACATTAATATTGCTTCAAATATCTAATAAAGAATTGCAATGAGTATAAGAATGTTATTGTCAGTTTATCTACAAAATATATTGAAATAATAAATAGACTGTGCAAGTCTCGCGCGTATCCGAACGAGAAAACACGTCAAACGAAGAACATTTTTATTTCTGAAATCAAATCTTTGTTTTAAATTATATCTCATGACAAAATCTGAACAACAAAAATAAATTATTACAATTTTATGAAATTAGTTTTAGCTTTTTAAAAAAATATGCCAAAGTGTGTTAATTATTATTAAAAACAAATTAAAACTCTGGGACAAGGATGCTTTTTTGATGTTAACTTTTTAGAAACCCCTTACGCAGATTCGTGAAGGTCAAACGGGTTTTAAATTGACTCGTATCGCAGTTTAAAGAGGAATGCCGACGCCTCAACACCATAGACTGCAATGAAAAGGGTTCGCTTTGCAATTACAGCATCTGGCGATTATAATAGCGCATCCAAAACAAGCTTTTACATAAGTTTTATGATCGGAGGTAAGCACAAAATTCTAAATTTTTTGCAATAACCGGAAGCTGAGGTCAAGTTTAATTCTCGGGTTTTCTTCGTTATATTGTTGAATTGGTTTTACTTTCACATGTTGTTATCACTTAGTATTACATTCCCAACAACATGTATAATTTTCTAGGTCATAAACTACGTCAGACATGCCAACCTCTGGGATCACAAAACTGTATTCTGAAACCCCAAAACCTGTATTTTTCCTTAAAAACCTGTATTTTTGAAAAAAAATGCATAAAAGAGTTTAGCCCCCCCAAAAGGGTGTTCTGTCATGTCTGTTTCGGTTTCCCGTGCCACGACCCTAAACTTTTTATTCGACTTTAAAAAAAAAAAATTATCAAAAATTTTTTTTTTTAAAATAAATGTCAGACTTTGACCAACCAAACATGTTTTTAACAAAATTGAACTAAAAAACCAGAGCACATCCACTGATATCTCTGTGATTTTGGTCTCATGATTTTGTGATCCACGGTCGGTCGTCGCGTCGTGTTTCGTGGAAGTACACAGCGCGCATGGTGTACAAGACAATGCGCAATCTGAAAATTGCGCAAACCTTTACTCGATAGGCAATGGGAGCTGCCGATTCTGCATGGCGCAAACTGCAGATTGCGCAAGAGTTTGTCCAATTCATTGTGCAGCTGAACGAGAGTGGACAAGAGAAGTCGCAAGCGGACGATTTGGGGCAACCTTTTAGCCGAAAATTTATATTTTTTGAAAGATATCTGACACAATCATACCTCCATATTAACAAAAAAAACATCTCCTGCGTACCTTCATCCATTCCATATTGTGAGGGATGCTGCTTACAAATTACATAACAAAATAACATTATTGATAAATTAATTATTTTCTCCCTTTTTTGGACGCTTTTATGAAGTCCCACTTCGCTGAATATTCTCCTTTAAATGACTGCTTCCTTTTATTCGACGAGGTCGAAGCCATAATCAGATATTTATATTACAATTTCATGCAGGAGTGCTAAAAAAAAATCCCCAAAACAGCGTGAACTGACACTGACAGCTCTCGAAAGGCGAACAATCGTAACCTTTTGCATGCAGTGTTCCGATTGGTTAATACAGGTTTGTTTACATACCATGCACCAATAACTGACGCGCTTACGAATAATTGGTGATAAACGAGCCTCCGCTGCCTCGTGCCCACAGACAACCTCGCTAACATGGTTAGCGCGTGCGCCGTATCGATCATTCTGGGAAAGAAAATAATTGCGCGGCGAGATTGTACACCATTGGAAACGAGGTTGTACCACATGGCTTAATAGCACTAGCTTTAGTTAGTAGAGTATTTCTCGCAGCCGTTTTGGGGGAATGGAATTATTTTTGCGGTGGCGCGCGGTGGTCAAAACCGTATTTTTTTTTGAAAACCTGTACACCCGTATTTTTAAAGAAAACCCGTACGAAATACGGGAAAAACGTACTAGTTGGCATGTCTGCTACGTTAAACTAAAATAATTGACGAAACAAAATCTCGCCCACGTAAAACTCTATATGGTTGGGACCACTATGGTCCCGGAAGTTCGAATGCGCGCGAGACTTGCACAGTCTATTGTCCTTTATATTTTATAGGGAAAGTACATGTTAAACATTGTTTTTTGGAAGAGTAATTAAAGGGTGTTTGTAACATTGGTAAAAGTTAAAATAAAAATGTTCACAGATTCACGCATACTTACAAGATGGTCATGGTGGGAAACTCCCTTTGAAATATTTTTGCTTGAAATGCCATAGTTTTTAGGAAATGAGTCGGTAAAAAAAATGAGTTTCGATCTCGCAGGTCAAAAACTCAATATTTGAAAACAGTGAAAACATTAATTTAAGGTTTTTTTCCACACTTTTTTTCTTGTGATTCCAATGACCGATTGAGCTTAAACATTCACAGGTTTGTTCTTTCAAGTATATGTATTTTGTTTTTTTGACGAGAGAGATTGTCTAACATAACAAGGCCACGGACGGCCACTTCAAGGTGAGGGCTACACTTTCGACAGAAATATCTCTTCAGAGGATTGATCTAGAGTCAAACTTCGGTAATGACCAGAAAAGAAAGTGTGTAATTTTGATCCAAAAGCTAACTGGTTGTAAAGATGGAGATGGTAGTAAACATCCTGTGAAATTATTTCATCTGAAGTGACTCCCATTGATTGAAAATCAATAAAAGTATGTCAACAAATTTAAACCTCAAAAATATTGCCAGTAGGTGGCTTTTTGAAATTTGCCGGGTCTCTGCTTTCCAGACCAGCATGCACCTAATTTTACAGCTAGCATAGGCGTAAATTGTATTTGCGAAGTAGTCCATACCTACAAGGTTATAACGCCCTCAGGGTTGGAAAAAGGCCAGTGTTGATATGAGAGGGGAGGGGGCGGGAACGCACATACATTTCACATTTGGTAGCTTCTACAGAATCAGTGTATTATTTTAGATGATAGTAGAGATATCTTTGCTGTCACTTATCATTTTTTCTTAAGCTTGGAGAAGATGCTGCTCCTCTTCTTGTGATCTTTGGAATCTTTTCGCCTCGTTCCTTGGACCGGGGCGAAGCTACCATCAGCATCTGTGTGTAAAAAGAAAGAAAATTAAAGCAACCGGGATTCCCTAATAAAGGAGTGAAACACTGGAGGAGGTGTTTCCGACTCCAACCACTTTCAATCCCTGTTTGTGCAAACCTCATCACTGAAGTCTTAAAGAGGGGCTGCGAGGTCAAATTGATCAAATTTTCTCGAAAGAGAAGAGTAAAACCCAGTGCATTTTATGAGAGTGCTTGTTTTCTTCACTTTTCTCAGTCAAAAGTGCATTGTGGGAGTATAATCAGGTAAGGTTTGCGGTAGCACTATAAATCTCTTTTTGAGTAGTGTTTCTCCTGAAGACGATCAAAGCATGCTGATCGAAACGTTGAGCTGTCAACAACCTGTTCTTTTCAGAACCAACACTACTCAATAAGAGATTTACCCATGGTACTACCGCAAACCCAACCTGAACGTTATTCTCAATAAACATGTTTGGGGCGGGTGCTAAAAGTTTATAACGTGGGTGGTACCAGACAAATAGATAGGTTGCAGTATGACGTAAATCGGCCATCTTTACGGGCAGTTTGGAACACACAGTCATGCGTTTCGCGTGAGAACGGCGTGCAACACGCGCACATTTCACAAAACTCATTGCATGATTGGTTAGTGAACGACGCGGCTGCGTTAATAATTTGAGCGCTTGACGCGCCTGCAAGCCAAAATGCAATTTGCCCGTAAAGATGGCGTCTACTGGGAACTATCTATTCTGGAAACCCCAGGTCGAACTGGTTAAAATGGAAGTTGAGAATGCTCATATCAGGCTTATTCTGATTTGCAGCAATCAAATCAAGCAATGGTGATTTTGAAGTACCCTATTTTCTCGACTTCAATCACATAGTGCTAGCCAGAGGGGTGTCTGGTGTTTTTTTAGACACCCTGTTTTATCTGTCATTAACATGTAAATGTATTGAAAGTGAACAATTTGGACACCAATTTTGTTTATTTCCAACAAATTTGGACACCCTTTTACCAAATCCTGGCTAACACCTTGCTCCAACAGTATTTCGGATGGGCTATTTTCTGGAGGATAGGTTCCAGAGGAATTTTATAATCAGTGAGCTTTTAGAATGATTTGTTTTGATAGTTACAAACATATGTACAGTCTTATTACAGGGTGTATATTACAATAGAAAGAGTGAAAATATAAATGTTCACAGATTTGCACACAGCTTACATGGTAATAAGATGGTCATGGTGGAAAACTTCCCTTGAAATATATTTTTCCTTGGAATGTATAATCTTTGAGAAATGCGTTTAACAATTAGTTTTGATCTCATGTGTCCAAAACCCGATGTTTGTAAAGAGTGAAAACTTAAAACTGTTTGCTTCACTATTCTCTTGTGACTCCGATGACCGATTGAGCTTAACCTTTCACAGGTTTGTTATTTGATGTATATGTTGGGTCACATCAAGTACTGATACTGGTCTTCAACAATTACCAATGTTGTCCTTGTGCTTTAAGAGGAACAATATTTCCATGACCCCGCCCCCCCTCTCTCTCCCTGACTTAGAACTCACTCATTATTGGCTCCTCAGTCAGAGACGTCTTCTTAATAAGTACAACATTCCCCGGGTCTGCTCTGAACGTCGGATCGATACTGGAGGCAATATTCCCTGGTTGCCCGCTGGCACTGGTGCGTCTATGTTGTGCTCCTTCCTGTATGTTTGAGAAAAAGTACGATGCCATCAGTTGAGGCAACAGAAAGAATCGTTCCCATTTGGTTAGGGTAGCTTGAAATGAATTGCCGTCCTGGCATTTTTATCTTTGAGAGGGCAAGGGCATTTTCAATTTGAAAAAAGTACTTCCGTTGGAGAATTTGTTGGAGACTTCTGAAGGGGCACCAAGGCCGAGACAAGGGCAATAGAGGCCGTGGCCTCCGTGGCATTACAGGCCAGGAATATACTCCCTGTAGGTGGACATCACAAGCTCAAACAGCGACCTCACTGAGGTCGAAGGACGACCTATCAATGGCTGAAATGTGTGCAATGGCTGAGAGTTGAGTGTGGTGTGACATGTTACCATTATTTGACCTCAGTGATGGGATCAATGCAAGTGGGCCTGGGTCTCCCCTTGGTCTAGAGGATGAAGCTCCCTGAACCTCCTGGATGTTACATTTCAGAGGATTTACAGACTCTCTGCATCACCACAAATAATGGACTAGGGTAGTGGGCCTTGGTCTCCCCTTGGTCTAGAGGATGAAGCTCCCTGAACCTCCTGGATGTTACATTTCAGAGGATTTACAGACTCTCTGCATCACCACAAATAATGGACTAGGGTAGTGGGCCTTGGTCTCCCCTTGGTCTAGAGGATGAAGCCCCCTGAACCTCCTGGGTGTTACATTTCAGAGGATTTACAGACTCTCTGCATCACAACAAATAAAGGACTAGGGTAGTGGGCCTTGGTCTCCCCTTGGTCTAGAGGATGAAGCTCCCTGAACCTCCCTGAACCTCCAGGGTGTTACATTTAAGAGGATTTACAGACTCTCTGCATCACAACAAATAAAGGACTAGGGTAGTGGGCCTGGGTCTCCCTTTGGTCTAGAGGATGAAGCTCCCTGAACCTCCTGGATGTTACATTTCAGAGGATTTACAGACTCTCTGCATCACCATGAATAAAGGACTAGGGTAGTGGGCCTGGGTCTCCCCTTGGTCTAGAGGATGAAGCTCCCTGAACCTCCTGGATGTTACATTTCAGAGGATTTACAGACTCTCTGCATCACCACAAATAATGGACTAGGGTAGTGGGCCTTGGTCTCCCCTTGGTCTAGAGGATGAAGCTCCCTGAACCTCCTGGATGTTACATTTCAGAGGATTTACAGACTCTCTGCATCACCACAAATAATGGACTAGGGTAGTGGGCCTTGGTCTCCCCTTGGTCTAGAGGATGAAGCCCCCTGAACCTCCTGGGTGTTACATTTCAGAGGATTTACAGACTCTCTGCATCACAACAAATAAAGGACTAGGGTAGTGGGCCTTGGTCTCCCCTTGGTCTAGAGGATGAAGCTCCCTGAAGCTCCCTGAACCTCCAGGGTGTTACATTTAAGAGGATTTACAGACTCTCTGCATCACAACAAATAAAGGACTAGGGTAGTGGGCCTGGGTCTCCCCTTGGTCTAGAGGATGAAGCCCCCTGAACCTCCAGGGTGTTACATTTAAGAGGATTTACAGACTCTCTGCATCACCATGAATAAAGGACTAGGGTAGTGGGCCTGGGTCTCCCCTTGGTCTAGAGGATGAAGCCCCCTGAACCTCCTGGATGTTACATTTCAGAGGATTTACAGACTCTCTACATCAGTCACCCCAATTATGGGGATTTACTCACTGCCATGAAAAAACAAAACAAAGTTTGTTCACTATAAGGCCTTAGCTCATCACTGTAGGAACTTACCCCTGCTGTATAGTCCGTTAACTGTACATTATCTGAGAACTTGGCGTCGGCCGGTACAGCTACCTTGTTCTGACGACTGACAAGGACCATGGGCTGGAAAAACAGAGAGGGTCACAACAAATATTCAGTGACAAACATGTAAACTTACCAATAATGATTTAGCTCACAGATAATTGGGTTTAAAGGCCCTGTACACTATTGGTAAGATCGAAAAACACAAATGTTCACAGATTCACACATAACTTACATGATTTAAAGTAAGTAATGGTAGAAAGGGTTTCTTAAAATATTTCTGCCTAAAATGCTATCGTTTCTGAGAAATGAATAAAACAATAGTTTTTATCGCGCGCGATAATAAACTTGATGTTTGAAAAACAGAAAACACATAAGGTCTCTTTTCACTATTTTCTCGTAACCTCGATGACCAATTGAGCTCAAATTTTCACAGGTTTGTGTATTTCATGTATGTGGTTGATTACACAAAACATGAACACTGTCTGTGATTATTTTGTCAGCTCTGCCAATCCTGTATAATACCTTTAAATTTCATAGCGCAATAGAAACTACATGTACTACAGTAAACACATTGTATTTGCCAATGCCCATTCGCAGTTGACCGAGAGCTGCGGTCTTTACTGTTCCAAAACGAAACGCTCCCGACAACCAAAAGACACGCCAGGGGAACATAATCTGCAAAGTTTGAGCCCTAGGGTCGCAGCAGTACTTGAGTTTTGCTGTGACAAATAAAATATATCTACCATTTCACGGGCAAAGATAAAAACTTGACGCAGTATTCGAAGAAAAAAATCTTACCTCTGGGTCAGCGATTTCATCTCGAACCTTCCCCATGTAGTTGTCGTAGTTTTTCTTCTTGGAAAACATAACCTCTTCATGCTGCATCTTGATTGCAATTTTCTAACATTAGAAAAAGAAAAACGAATGATTCGACATCACTGGAATTTATAGATATCTTTTGAGGAAACTTGTACAAAAACCTTTTTTTCTTATAGCATCACACAACCGTAGTTAAAGCTGTAAGCTATTGCCGATAATCGCCCATGGCACGCTGGAGTCTTTGTTTTGTTTGGAAATTTGTAGATGTTGACTGACCTGGTCATGAATAAGTTGCTGCCGTTGTTTATCTGTGAGCTGAGGAGGAGCTCTTGACCTCTGAACCTCTTCTCTCTGCAACCTACGAGCAAGTTCCTACAGTATCACAAGATATAAAAATATAAAGTATAAATCGTCACCGTTTTTGCAGTCAAAACTCTGTTTTTGAAGAAAATTGCAGTTGAATTTACACTAATTTTCAAACTGCTGTATATGTTAAGTGTTTTTTGTATTACTCCCAAAATAAAGCTGACTTCTTCATTTGCACAGAATTTCTGAAATATGCTCAACAAGTCAGTGAAACTTGCTGTCAAAAGTGGATTTCCTTCCTTTTGCACCACCCTACATGTATAATGTAAGTTACACAGAACAGGGCCCTATTTCATGGCTCTGCTTACCGCCGAATTCTGCGCTTGCAATCACCATTCTCCGCTTACTGTGCAAACGCCGAATTTCTGCGCTAGCTGTGTAAGCGAAGAATGCCTAGTAACATGGACTACCCACGCACACAAGCAAAAATTCCCTGTTAACCCGTGAAATACGCCTGACGTAAGCGCGGAATTCCCTGCTTCCGTAAGCGCCGATTCTTTGCTTACAGTAAGCAGAGCAATGAAATTGGGTCCCGATTGCATGAGCCTAGAATATTTTTAGAACTAAAAACTACTGAAGAATGTAAGTAGATGTTTGGAGAATAGTGACTGCAGTGAGCTCCAGTAACAAAGGAGAAACTGAAGTTCAAGTTAACCATTTCAGCCCCAAGGCGACTTAAGTCGACTGTGCACTATACCCTGCTTGAGCCCCAATGGCAACTAAAGTCGTCCAAGATAACAAACACAAAAACACTCAAGCCTGAGCACAAAGGCCATTTGTTTTGTCCATGTTCACCCTCCATGCCCAAGCTTACTATCATTGGAAAGAGAAAGATCGGATCTTTCCAATGATGGTAACATAAAATAGGGTTTCTACTATGAAATCACTTGGGAGTGGAAAGATCAAAAATGCAAAACACCTCTGGAGCGCCATATGGTTGTGTGCAAAAAAGTGTTTGGGTTTACAGAACACACTGGGGAAACAATTACCAGAACTTGGACATTTATGGGCTGATTTCAATGATTTTTGAATTATATGAAAGGAAATTCAATAAGTATGACATTTTGTATTACTTAGAGGAAATATTCAAGGTAGTAACAGAGTTTGTAAACTCAAACTTTGAACCCAAGCTTCCTGTTGTGTGAAAATGTGTGCGCCATGTTTGAGTGATCAAACAATGTGGGAACCAGTGGTTGTTTATGTCAAAAGAATTTGGGGCTGAAAGGGTTAAACCATAGTTTGAGAACACATTTTAGGCTACGTTGTATTTTTCTATCAAAAATAGAAAATAGGGACAAGGTCAGAGTTAGGAATGTCCACACAAAGCTACTGACAGTTGCTAACCCTTTCAGTGTCCTGTATTAAGTGTAATGCTATGTATTTTAAGCTGTAAATTACTACTTTTTTTTCTTCTAGAAAGTGCAAATATCAATTCTAGAAACAATGACTACAGACATTAAACCAAAGCTGACTTCCGAAAATTTGTTTATAGTCTCAACTTGAGCTTTGACAAAGGAGGTCATGTGATGTTTTGTAACCAATACAAATATACACTTAGTCCAGATATTGGGTCAATTTGATTGGCCCGGGACACTGCTAGGGTTGAAGGATCAAACAATTACTTTTAAATGTTGTCCTTCTTTTAAATTATTTGTTTTCCTTGCAATTAAAGGAGTGATGTGGGAAGACATTTGTTTCCCAAATAAAGAAAAACATTACCACAAGCACATGGTAAATACTAGCCATGCCATACTACATGACAGGCTCCCCTGTAACATTACACACAGTCTGAAAGGTGTGTCAATCAACAGGGGTCCGTAACTTGGTCAGAGTGGGTGGAGCAAAACAAATTCCTCATTGCGCACATACAACAAATTTCCCCATGGTTTGTGTACAAAGTAATGGCCTGCTGGTTAATGTCAATGACACTGCAAGTCAGGGCGCAAGGTCGCCGAAAGTCTGAGGCCCACAGAGAGATGATTGAAAACATCTGTTCACCAAGAGGCTGGTACAAGTGGTAGTCTTTTGATGTCTTGCCGACAGTTTATTTGGTAAGAAATTGCGAAACAAGCCCTCTTAACTTATTAATTACAAGTGTCAGACATGTCTGCCAAGGTGCCTTCTTAACATTAGGCTGAAACAGGTGTCTCGTTTGAGGGTTAAAATTTCATGACACGTTCGTTCGAAAGCACAAGCGGCAATGATTTATAGAAGAGTAAAAAGAAATGTTTTTTTTTTTTTTTTTTTTTTCCATATGTGGGAGGAAAATCCTAAATGCAGGCCTAGAATTTCATCTTTGAGAGGGCAAGGCCCTTTTTGGTTTGCAAAGGGCATTTACTAGGGAAAATCTTACAGCCTGTGGGAAACTTTTGAAAGGGCACCAAAACCAGGGGCAACAGAGGCTGTGGCCTATGTATAATTCCAGGCCTGAAAATGGAAAAACTCAGCTAAGGACAGAAAACCCAACCCACATGCAAGGTTCTGGTCTGAGGTGGGATTTGAACCGGGATGAACAGAGATAAAAAGCAGGGAGAGAAACCACTGAGCCAACCTGAACCCCAATAATACCTTTTGTTGTTGTTTGCTCAATCTAGGTTGAACTGATCGCTGAGAAGCAGAGTTAGTTAATAACATGAAATCATTAATTTTGTAAGCAACTGTTTTTCCAAATTATAAAAACAGATTAACATGGTTAAGGTAACACAATCAAAATATTTCAAATTTTTGTTATATGAGAGATTGCCTTACATCACAAGGCCACCCTTCAAGCTGAGGGCTACACTTAACTGATTTGGGCTATTGACCCAAATCAACTGCCACCAGGGGCACGTTGCCACCTACTCCTGGGGCTGAAACAGGGTTACCCCCTTCACAGTTTGTAAGGATGTAGGCATGGGTATCATCCACCAGGAGCCTGGCTGGTAGAGCAGAATGCACTACCTTCCCAACTTTTTACAAAGCAAATATGGTTAAGTGCCTTGCTCAAGGGCACAAGTGTCCTGACCGGGATTCGAACCCACACTCTGCTGCTGACAACATCAGAGCTTGGATCCAGTGAACTAGATTGTTGGCCAACACACGCGTAATCAAGGAATCCAGAACAATAATTTTTTTTTTTTCAAACCTCATCATCTTGGATCTTGGCGATGATATCCGTCTCTTCGTCACTGTCGCCTTGAGAAATGTTTGAGAAAGCTTGCTGGCCATGGGCCGAGGAACGTGGCGCTCGTTGGGGTTTGTGTTTCCCTCCTTGAGCAGGGGGCCCTTGGCTGTCTGAAATCTTTAACCCCTTGACTTCAGGAACCATATAATCTGAACAAAACAAGAGTCAGCAACTATAACAAATGTTTCTTCTCGAGTGGCCCTGTATTCCATTCAAGGTATAATGCTATCATCTAAAAAAAACAAGATTTTGATTTCTAGTCAGCCCCTGTAACAAACAATTCTTCATAAGTGGCCACATAATCCATTTCAAGGTTTATTGTTAAAATCTTAAGAAAACAAAATTGTGATTTCTAGTCAGTCCCTGTAACAAACAATTCTTCATATGTGGCCACATATTTCATGTTGAAGAAATATGGGGGGGGGGGGGGGGGGGGGGGTGGAGAAACCCCAACTGTATTACTGATCATACCTTTTTGTCTGTGCCTGTCTCTATGATGTGAATCTTGTGTATGTCTGTTTTTACGGCGATACTCTGGTATTGTTAGCGAAGCGTTAAACACACCAAGGAGAGTTCCACGGCAGCGATGTGGAAAGAGCATCATGGTGGTTAGTGAGTTAGAATAAAAAATGGAAGTAACTTTGGTTTCAAGTTATTGTAGCATAAAATAAGAACAATCAACACCCCCCCCCCCCCAGCAGCTTTTTTAAATAGAAAACTCCACACAAATATGTATGGAGTACTACGAAATCAACTCAAATTTCATAGCTGCTTCCGTGCCAACTTGGCAGCGAAATATCAACCCAAAAAAGGAAAACAATTTGCTTTGCTGGTAGTTTCACCCAAGTTGAGCTGTGTCAAATTCTGCAAACTTTGTACAAAGCTACAACCTATCAAATTACAGTATTATCTACCACTTGAGGGCGCACTTGAGGGTGCACTATGGCCATGCCTGATCCCATTTCAAGTGACAGTTTACTAGTGAAGTTCTCAGCCTGACAGAATCAAACAAAACAAGCAGTTGGACTTTGATGGGTTTGGGTGATTGGGACTACGGTTTATAGTTTAATAGCTCAGAAAGTATGTATTATTTGTTAGTCAAGAGGTCAGTAGCAGAAGGCCCAAACAACTGACGTCACACTTCGAGGCTCGTGAATAACGCCAGACACCAGCCTGACCGAATGTTGCCAGATGTACCTTTGACCTGGCATTCATTTCACAATGAGATTCGTAGTGAATAAAACAACACTACATAATGTAAACATTATGCACACGCTGCATGCAGTCGACCGAAAGTGCAAGCTGACTAACTACATCACCTCGGACCAATCGTAACACAGACATGGAAAGCTTACGCACAGCTCGTTTATCCAATGAAATCATTGGGCCTGTAAGACCAGTGCCTGTCTTTATCCTTGCAGATAAAGACAGGGGACCAGTCGACAGAAGGTTTTGCTTTGGTTATTAATTGAAGCAGTAGAGATTAGAAATAAACAAAAGGAGACCTTCCAACACTAGGTGGCAGCAGACATGCCAGATATTTCATAATTTTTGTTATTTTCAGATCAATGGATTTACCTGGTCAGAGCCGTATATTGAGAGTTGCAACAACTTGCGATTATAAACCATTTTGTGTCAAACCGCATTGGCGTACACAGGGTGCCAGACTAGTCTGCCCATTGGGTTCTGCTGCATTTGGACCCCAAAATGGTGTCCAGCAACCACGTGACCGAAGAGAACTGGTCCCTCTATGTCGCAACTCTCTCAAAACACAGCTCTGTACCCGGTGAGTGTCCCCAAAAGTCACCAATTCCTTTATTTTTCTAATACATTGGTAATTCTGAACGGCCCTCAAGTGTTTTGGGAAATCGAGTCAAGACTCTGTTGTTAAACTACTCAGTGAATGCTAATGAGAAACAAGTGAGTATTTAGTGACTGCACATATGTACTATCGTCATCTTCTACAAATTACGGGAAAGCTCCATTAAAGAAAGAGGCTAAAATGAAACATCCTTTTTGCAACTAACACCTGTTATCACTATGTAGTTCCTTTTCCAAACAGTGGACCTAATTGGAACATGCACAAACCAGTAGGGCTGCTGACTGCCCCAGGCAAATAAACCGCTCATCCATTAAGTTTAATGACCCAAGTAATTCAATGTTAACACAACCACTTTGTGAAAATGATGTACACTTTCTGAGTTTTTGTGGCCAAACTCGGAAGATCTTTAATGGAGCTTTCCCGTAATGAAATGCTTGAAGTAGCTGCAATAAGAGCCCAGCCTGTTGTTAGACTACTCAGTGTGAGTATTGAGTGTGAGTAAGGCGGCGAGTGAGTATTTAGTGAGTACACTTACTATCGTCATCTTCTTGAATGGCATGAGGTGACTGAGGCATACTCTGATATCTCAGCTGTTCTTCCTTGGCGAGTTGCCGTGCCAATCTCTCGTCGTCTTCATGCTCGATAGATGGTTTTCGTTTACTCAGTATCTGTCGCTTCTTCTCCTCGTGAGCTTGGAGACGCAGAGCAAGGTCCTGCAAGAACAACAACTCATAGGGTTACTCAGTTGTCTGACGGTGGGTTCGAATCCCAGTTGTTTTATTTTATTGGTATTCACAGATAAAATGACCAGCAGTAGCAGGGTTCTGCCCAGGATTTGTTTAGTGCTGAATTTTTTTTTTCCTAGTACAGTCAAGTCAATTTCCTTTCGATCGTGCACGGAGTGGTTACACACGTGCGCCCTGCAGCTGTGCCTTGAATGTAGGCCCTCAGTGCGCGCACGCCTTTACCGCCATGGGAAAACAATTTACAGCATCTATAGCATGGTGCTTACTCTGCAGTTCATTTCCATTGTATTAAACGCTGTAGAATAGGGTTCGCAACATGATCAAACTGGTATCATGTTATTCCAAGCGTAAAGCTATAATCAGCGTGACTGGAAACCATTGCAAAATCAATGCGGGTTTCGTGCGTTGGATATATACATCGTACAGGCGGGAGGAATGCTCGATCCTGGATCATTAAAATAGACTCAAACCAAAGAAGTAGGCTACTCGAAACTTTGGATAAAACTGTTTACTGGTAAATAATTTGTTTTACACGTTGTTCAAAATATTTTGAAGGAAATGGGCAAAACAAAAGGAAAAATGTGTGGTGGTCGGAAAAAGACAAAATTCTGCGAGTGCCGGTCGGGGAATCATGAGTGCCGGTCGGGTTTTCCGGCACCGACCACCGTGGGCAGAACCCTGTAATAGTAGCTGAAAGGGTCACTTAACAATGATAAAAATATAATCACAGGTAAAAATACAATCAAACACAAAACGAAGAGCCAAAATTGACAACACCATAGCCTGTGTTAATACCAAGGACCACGATTCACCACAATGAGCGAGTTTGAAACACTGCATGTAGGTGGCAGTAAACATACCAGGCTGTTAACATAGATCAGAGCACATTTCGTCTGCTTACATGTAGAACTATAAGGTCTTTATGCAATTTGTATGGATTTAAAAAAATTGCTTTTGCATATTTTGGAGCTCCTGGTAAATGGAGTTTACTGATCAAGAGAGGACTTCAAAGGATTTGTTTGGAAAAAAGAAACATTCAATTTCTAAGAAAAATTCCTTTGTTGATTTTGATTTGTGTTTTTCAAATTCTACGCATTTATCATTTAAAGGCCTGGACACGTTTGGTAATTACTCAAAATATATATTAGCATAAAAACTTACTTGGTAACGAGCAACAGAGAGCTGTTGATAGTATAAAACATTGTGAGAAACGACTCCCTCTGAAGTAACGTAGTTTTTGAGAAAGAGGTAATTTCTCACTAAAATATTTGAATCTGAAAAAGACTTCAGGCCTGAAGCCTTTTCCAGGCATCTGAAAGCACACAAATTTGTGCAACAAGGGTGTTTTTTCTTTCATTATTTTCTTGCAACTTCGATGACCAATTGAGCCCGAATTTTCACAGGTTTGTTACTTTATGCATATGTTGGGATACACCAAGTGAGAATACTGGTCTTTGACAATTACCAAATGTGTCCAGTGCCTTTAATGACCTTTTGATCATGACGAATTCAAAATTAACGTTTATGACCTTATAGTTCTGAGCCGACGATTTACGAGAACAGTATATTTGCGTTTTCAGTCTGCTGCCACCTTGTGTCACTAATGTTTTCCATCCTATTAAGCCCACATTTTCACATGTGTGTTATTTCATGCATATGGTTGATCACATCACACATGAAGATTGTCAGCGACTGTTCTGCCCAATCGCGTATAGACCTTCTTAAGTTTTTTATTGCAATGTCACAGCCCAAAGGTTTGAAAACTATGGAAAGCCATAAATTCAAAACAAAAACAGATGGCAACAGTTTGCAACGATGTTACACAAATATTCAGAAATAGTATTTAATTTGATGGAAACAAAGCAACCAATCATAGGAGCTTTTTTATTTATTTGAAAGTTTGCAGAACATTTTGAAATTGGTCACAACATGTTAACATGATTGAATGTTTTGCAAACATTCGGCCGTCCATGCCAACCAGCAAAAATCTTCCAGATAGACATGCAGTTTTACACATTCTGCAGATTATAATCTAAGCCTACAGGTTTTTCTACAGAAACTCTGCAGAATACAAAATAAATAATACTTACAGCATCAGTTTCTTCAAAGCTTTTCTGCTTCTGTGTCTTCTTTTTCTCCTCCGCCATCATGTTCAGGTACAGTTTTTTGGCCGCCTCCCGATCTGCCTCCTCACTGAAAGGTCAAAGGGTAATGTGTTAAAGGTCAAATAAGGTCAAAGTGGAAATCAGGACTTAATCTTCCATCTCTGAAAGACACTTCTGGGCACCTTATACAGGAAGTTATCCAAATCATGTTTGGTTCATGCTAGGCAGACGAGTACACTTTTTATCACTTCACTAATGTGGCATGGCTTGGCGGTCATGGCTGAGCAATTAAGAGCACTGGATTCAAGTTCTGGTGCTTGTGATCAGAGTTTGGGTTTGAGTCCCAGCTGTGGCTCTTGTGTCCTTGATCAAGATACTTTACCATAATTGATTTGTCCTTCGGATGGGACACTCAACCAGGGATGCCTCATAAGTGAACTTAATCACTGTAGCTCACACACCTGAGGAAACCTGTAAACAAGGGTGCTTGCTTTGTAAAAACCAGAAACACCAGGGTTAACCCCTGGTCTTCCAAGATAAGCGTTCTGGTTTTTTTTTTTTGCACTACCAACCCTAGTACAAGTGACCTAAGGCTTAATGTTGCATCCGAAGGACAAAGCACCTATGGTAAAGTATCTTGCTCAAGGACAAAAGTGCCATGACCATGACTCACACTCTGCTGATCAGGAACACCATAGCCATAGCTTGGGTCAGGTGCTCTTAACCGCTTGGCCATGACACGCCATACCAGATCATTTGAAGAGAAGTTTGACTGATGATGTGCACCATCATTTATTTATTTAGTTGACTGATGATAAGCACCATCATTTATTTTTTTAGGTGGCTGATATTAACTTTTTGAGGGACTACCATCTTATTTTGACTCTATCAAAGTCAATGAATCCAAAGCGAGGCTGGGAGGAAAATTAATCTGGCCCCTCTGCATATATTATAATGAGAATCAGCAGTCAATGACTGCTAGTGAATACAGGGATTTTACTTTTCTTTTTGTCGCAGCTCCCTCATCTTTCTTTTCTCCTCCTCCATCATCTCTTTGAGGAGTTTCTTGGCTGCCTCCTCGTCTTCCAACTCTCTAGTGTGTGAAAAGGGAGGATATGAACGGGTGGAGTCATGCAAATGATGGGTCAGGGGTTAGGGGTTAGGGGTCAGGGGTTAGGGGTTAGGGGTCAGGGTATGCCAAGTGGATATAGGGCTGTGTCTGATTGAGCTTCTCGCGAGTTAGATTTGAATAATATCTGGTAACATGACTTCCTTTGCCACGAGTTACAACTTAAATTGGAATTCCCAGACTAAGGAGGCCATAGAAGACAGTTGCTACTGTATGTCGGATGATTTGGGGCAAGCTTTTGCATACTTACAATTTACATACGAGACGGTGAACACCCACACACAATACTGAATGAATGCGAATGGCACAATGGTACCAGGGTTTGCTCATCTGGAGTTTGCTTTCCAAAAGCTTGCCCCAAACCATTTGACATCAAATTTAAGCGGTAAATAGCGACTAAGCAAGTCATTGTACTGTACCAGACGTTATTCAAATTAAACTCACATTAACGGATGCGGTTTGATCGCCACGTTAACATGCATTGACGCATAGGACAGTCGCAGCTGCAGCCACCAAATCGAACTCAGCTTAAGTCTGGCTTTTACTAATAATGCTTGTAACAAATGTATGGAGGCTTAAAGTGACCATGAATGTTGTCATGTTTCAAAGCTAAATTATCTTAAAATTACGCAATACTTAGATACTTTTAAGAAGTCTTCATTGAATTCCCATACCATAGGCCTAAAGGACACATATTTGCAATTTTCTGTTTCTGTTTCCACCGATCCACCTAAACACCAGGGAAAATGAATAAAACAATTGTAAGAAATCTGACATCGTTCTCTGGTGTGAGAACTCGTGCAAGACATCTACAACGTTTATGAATCTGAGTTTTATGTCTTTTACAATGGTTTACTTCAGAACCATAGAAATGCTGATGGCCACTTTCAGTTTCCGGACAAATATAGACAAATGTTTGTTTTGAAATTCCAGTCAAATGTCACGTCAAATGCATTGTGTTTGCTTCAACCTTGTGCAAGTGTATTAAAAAAACAGATTTTAAACATAAATACAATCATGTAGATGGTGATAGATAGTATTGTGATGCACCATACACCTTTAGATAAAACATCAACTATATGTACTACTGGTAAACTGTGAGTTTTGTGCAAATCTGGACATTTAAAGTAAAACATGTAGATGGTGATATGGACTATTCATGCATTGCATGCTTTTTAATCAACTAAATCAATCAATAGGTGCTGAAAAATACACTTAAAATATGTGTAGATGATGATATGACTTTTCATGCACCATGCTTTTATTAATTGACATCAAATGTTTTTTTAATCATTCCTTACATTTTTCTGTTATTCTCAACAATTTCATGTTCCTCTTGGAATGCCTTGATAGCCTCTTCATCAGCCGCTGATTTAGCTGTCCTAATATCCGATCTGACTGTACGACGTCTGCTGATATTACCAGAGTAATGGGTGTCATCTATGGGAGAAACGAACAGACATGAGAAAAGACTAGAACACTGACCCTAAAAAGCCCAACTCCTTCAATATATCCTCTTTGCCGAAGTGAAGGAATTTGGCATTGCAGATAAGGGGGACCCAGAAGGATTTGGGCATTGATGAGTTTCTTTTGTGAGAGGCTTGAGAAAGAATTGGGCTGTCAGATAATTTTTTTCACAAGAGGAAATATAAGGGTTTTGGTGGTATACATGTATGCATTATCTGCCAACATTGAAACTTCAGAATTAGGAACACCGGTTTTATGAGTTCACAGATCGCGATGCAAGAAGTCGTGCCAGTAAAGCATATTACATGTACATGTAGACATACAAGTTATGTATGTATTTAAAACAATGATTTTGGGTTGAACAAGGAAAAATTGACTAGAGCAGGATTTGATGGCGGTCTCCCTATCATAGGGCTAGATAGCTCAGTTGGTAGAGCGCCGGCACGTCAATCCGGAGGTCGTTGGTTCAAATCCCGCTCTAGTCAATTTTTCCTTGTTCAACCCAAAATCATTTAAAATTTACCCAGTCAGTTTCCCTTGTGGTTTATTATTTGATATTTAAAACAATGTATAAAAATCATTGCGTCCCAAAAGAAAATCTCTACCGTCGCAAGCAAATGGCACCCTGTTTTACCAGAACCTTTTGAATTTGTTTCATTGCTGTCATTGTCAGAAATAGGAATGTTCTGGTTTCTTGCGGCCTGTAATCTCCAAAATCTGGACAATTCCAACTAAATCTGAATAGTTGGCAGGATAAGAGCTTGGCCATGTTGGGATTTCGAAGGACATGGGCTGCTGGGGATGGGAATGTGATAATGAAACCTGTCACCAGGGAATTTATTAGTCATATTGAGAAAAACTAGGAGGATTTAGAAGGACTTCGAACTTTTGAGCTTTTATATGTAAAGCCGTGTTCGCATTGGACTTATTTTGGGTAAACCGAGCAACTTAACTATTTTAAGTCCAATGCGAACAGCCCAGGAAGTTTCCCTCCCAGGTAACTTACCTGACCCGAATGGGTAGTCTAACCGACCCACGTCTGCCCGGTTAAATTTACCAGGTCAGTTTAACCAAGCCGAAAAGTCCAGTGCGAACGCGATCAGGGTAAAAGCCATCCCGGTAAAAAGCCACATCCGGTCCCCCGATCTACCCGCCGCCCCACGTGATATACACGCACGTGGAAGCTCGGTTGCACTCTTTACATTCTCGCTGTCATGCACCCAGGTCAAAGGTCACTGTGATAGCGCCCTCTTGTGTTTGTCTTAAGTTAGTCGGTTAGTTTCACCAATCGTGTCGGTTAGTTTACCCACGTCATTAACCCAAGTGTGGACGCTGGTAAGTTTCACCAATTGGAATGTTAACCACGGTCTCGGTAAAACATTAATCCAATGCGAACACGGCTTAACTCTCTACTTCTGAAGCATAATTAGGGTTTGGGAACACATATCAATAAGCCTTTTCGCAATCTCAGTGCGCATGCGCGGGAATTGCCTGCCGACGAGTTTCTGGAGATAAACAATACGCGGCATCGCGTAACGACGGCTAGTAATGAGTGATATTGTTTGTGAAGAAAGTAAATATAAACAAGACTTAATGTGTATGAAATCAAGATATCGGTTTGCTCATGTCGGAGAGACAGCTACTTACCTAGTTCTAAAATAATAGCACTTGACATCATCACAATGTCACCAATTTACTATTGCAAAAAACAAGAAATATTTCAAAATATATGGTCTGCACTATTTCAAACAGCTGCAAGTTAACTGTATCTAAACATTATATGCAAACAATAAATTTTACCAAATATTGCACTACATACATGTACATAATGCTTGATACGTTGTATGTTTGGCAAAAAAAGGAACAGAGTTGTGAAAATGTTACAATAAATGATATGAATTTCTGAAAATTTGAAATGTATTTACCAAGTGTTTACCATGAGTAAAAATTTTAAAAAACAACGTAATACTGCAAATATAGTTAAACATGATAGGCAACATTTCAAGTCTATTAGCACACTCGTTTTTAATATGTTTAGAATAAGCTCGCTTGCCCAATGCCACCACTTTGGGCCATCAAAATTTCATTCATGCAAAAATTTACTTTTTCAAGGGCCAACTAGTAAATGTACCCCCCCAAATTGTCATGTTTTTTTTTGTATTTGGGGCCCAACAGTAATTTCCAGTTTGCCAAGAAAATCCTTCAAAGCATCCTCATTCCAAAGTCTAATCTCTTCGAAAGTAAGTTCAGATGCATTTCCATCCATCATTCAGTGCAAAAACGGCGAAAAAACTTCATTTTCAGCGATACTATCAGGTCAATATTACGCGATTTGGCCATTCACAATGTGCACGCTAGTACAAGTAGCTAGGGGCAACGCTGTTTGTTTATCTCCAATGACCTATGACCAAAGTACCACAATGCATTTCGCTCTGAGATTGCGAAAAGGCTTATTTAACTGACAGAGAGCTGCAAGAAAACAGACCAAAAATCTAAACTTGACTGTTTAGGCTTCCACAAAAGAAATTACTTGCTGTAGTGAATAATCCGAATACCAGGGGTCAAATTTGCTTACCATTGCTCATGAAACCTTCCCTACCTCAACACAATGGTCATAACAAAAGGCTGGATTTAAGGATTTAGGGTCTTTTGTCAAGTGGCTGACAATTATGGGATTACAGGATTACTGGCTTCAAAGGGCCTTTGTCCAAGTCATCTGGGATTAAAAGTCACCCATATAATATTCCCTTGTGTACCAAAAGCTTGGTAGCAGGCACCAGGTGATCATGAATATGCCTTGTGACAAAACCCAGCTGTGTGCATTGTCCTGTTGATAATGATGCCATTATAAAACCATCAAGAACCATCAGGTTCTTCACAGCTCTGTTTTTTTTTTTTTATGAGATATCGCCTAACTCACAAGGCCACGGACGGCCACTCAAGGTGAGGGCTACACATAACTGATTTGGGCTATCAACCCAAATCAATTGACACCAGGGGCACGTTGCCTCCTACTCCTGGGGCTGAAACAGGGTTACCCCCTTCACAGTCCTTAAGGATGTAGGCATGGGTATCATCCACTAGGAGCCTGTCTGGTAGAGCAGAATGCACTACCTTCCCAACTTTTTCGAAGCAATTATGGTTAAGTGCCTTGCTCAAGGGCACAAGTGTCATGACCGGGTATCGAACCCACACTCTGCTGCTGAAAACACCAGAGCTTAGGTCCGGTGACCTAGACCGCTCGGTCACGACACGCCACTTGCAGTTAAGGGGCCAGTTTAGAGTTTAATCATTTTTGTGTGTGTTTACACTGTAAACATATATGAAGAAGATAAGACATTGAAAATGGATGCACTTTGTATAATTATATAGGACCTATTGTCCGATGTGAAAGATGTAAGATTTCTTAAAACAGGACTAGTTTTGTAGGGCTAAAGTTTGATACCTTTTGAAAATGTTTGACATTAAGTACTTAGTAGGCACTTTTTCAGGCCAAGTCGGTCTTTTAAAACACCTCCATCTATTAATACCCCTGTTTGTCGGCCCTAAGCATTCCTGAAACAATTTCAACTCCTTTGGAGTATGCAGCACCAAATGGGTGCACAGGTTGTTTATCATTCACCATGTTCAAATCATAAATCTCCACCTTTGGAGGTACCCATTTACTCCTGGGTGATGAGAATTGATTAAAACTGACGGCTACATTTTGAGAAGAGCAAAGACGAGAAGTGTTTTCTCTAGTGCCAAATTTGAGATTTTGTTGTTGCTTGCTTTCATTATTACTTTTTTTTAAAACTCTTTTAGTGTCGCTATTTTATTACGCTTTGAATTTAAAGTACCCACCCTTATCGAAACTCTGTACTAGAAACAAAAAGTCTTTCTCCCCAAAGAAAATGTATCTTGCTGATTTGTGTTGCCTCGGTAAATCCCATAATCAAGTATTTATTGAATGATACTTCCTACAATATAGTAGTACACATAATCTTCGTAGTACACAAGACACATTGGCATTGAAGATCCCCCAAATTAGAACAAAAGTAACCTTAGGTGATCGATCATTTCTTTGTGCAGCTCCTAGATTATGGAATAAGCTACCTGTGGACATTAGAAAGTCTCAATCATTAGATGGCTTTAAATTTAAAGTAAAAACCTATTTGTTTTAAACATAGATTTAATTATATTATGTTCATGCTTTGAATTGTATAGCATTGTGTAGTGGTATATCATCTAGGAGCTCTTGAAGCGCAGTAGAATATATAAACATAGTTTCTGCGCTCTACAAATGATTTATTATTATTATTATTATAGGTCGGACATGCACAATTGATTGACGACACTTTTTTTAGTACAAAAAAATAGATCTTATACTGATATTGGCACTTTCAGAATACATAAAACAGATCGTACATGGCACTGAAAGTATTTTAATTATAATAAAATAGACCAAAATGGAAACTGTACTGGGTACATTTTAACAAGTGTTGGCAGTTTCTCATAGAAACAAGAAGAAACGACACTTATTTACAATCAACATGATCAATGCAACTTTATTTAAACATACATGTAAGGCAATCAAAATACATTTATTGTGTGGTGTTATACAAACAAATCTTAAAATCATTGCAGAAACAAATCAAATAAGTTTTACCAATAAATAAACACACCCCTTAACCATCGGGAAAAGTTACAATCAATATTAAAAAATAATACAAATGAGGTTAACATCATAATGGAAGGGTTAGCGAAAAACATTTATTTTAAAACTAATTATTTGTAGCATTGATTTCCTCCAACTAAGCAGACTTACAAATACTTTGTTAAGCAACAAACAAAACCTTTTTTCCTGAGTGGTCATTTAAAAAAAAATATTTGTCTCTTTCCATCAACATACTAAATTCTGGTCTTTTTCAAAATATTATACATCACACAAGATTAGCTTCTTTAATACATCAATTTCAATGTCTTGTCTTCTATACAGTGTGGACAAAATATACAGAATGTTGATTAAATTCTAAACTGGCCGCTTCCCTCCACCCACTTAGTCTTCTTCATTGTTCAATCCCTTGCTTTTTCTGTGTGCTCTCTGCCTCCCTCTCTTTTCATTTATTTCCATTTGACTGCTTCTGTTTACACCAGTATTATACCTGTTTATAAATGTGTGTTGTGTTGTCATTTAGCTTTCGAGAAAGACTCTGCTAGGGTCATACAACAGGCCATAAACTATTTGGTGCTTTTAAATTCTAAACTGATGTATCTTCTAGCTTGCTACTAAGCAGTTTATAAGCTAAGCATCTAAACCTGGCTAGATAATGTCTGTATTAAAGTCGCTGTATACGTTTGGTAATTGGAGCCTACTGATTGTGTTAATCCTCTATAATGTAGGTATAAACAATAAAACTAACCTGTGAAAATTTCACTTCAAAAGGTGGTCGCATTTTTGAGATATCAGCGAAAAACCGGAGCGAATATTTCCACGCAGGAAGAATATTCCCTATAGGAATACACAGTCTGAGAAGCGTTACAGCCGTAACGCTTCTCAGATTCAAATTTTGGGAGATAAAAAGGGATATATTTACTATCCAAAGCTGTTGTACTTCTCACCAAGTAAGTTTTTATTGCCATTAATTTTCAGAGTCATTACCAAACGTATACAGACCCTTTAAGGATCAATTAAAAATCATAATTATAGTTCCATTTTGTACTTTATTTTAAACATCCGGTGGGTTCTACACAATCCTTTAGTATTGATACGTAATCTACTGAACCAACTACAAATAAATTCATTATGTAACTCATACTACTAATGTACTACATGTACAAAGAATAGACTGACTATGGAACCTACACAAACTTAAGGGAGCATTCCACTTAATCATGTCAAAGGTGTTTTTCAACTTAAGAAACAAAGACGTCCTCCTCCTATCCTAACTCTATCTCTTCTTTATCATTTAAAGGCATTATACACACAATTGAATGAGGTGGTTTTTTAGTTAAATCTATGTACAGAGGGAAATTTCCCAATACATGTATTTCCTAAGCACACATCATCATATTATACACTTACGTGACAAAAACAAAACCATGTTGAACTTATTGAAACTGAAGCCTGGGTGTCATACAGAGGTGTGCCGACATTTGTCATTAATTACGGATCTTATTTTACTGTAGGCTTTTCTTTCAAACACTTGACCGGGGAATTCTGCATGTACGTGGTCTAGCAACGACATAATCAGCCGTCGGTTGAGTTGGTCCTTCTGCACAGGCCCATTTTTAGTCAGGACAAGATTGCCCTCAAAGTTGGATCTCTGCATAACTTCGGGTGCAAAGAAATATGGCATCAGTGCCCGTGCTAATGAGGGTGCTGAGGAGTTTCTTCGTCGCAATTCGTCATATTCAGACTTGCTGATTTCAACAGGGGTGTGCACCTCATTCGGGCTGACGTCTTCGCGGTGTATTGGAATGATCAAGCGGCCGTCAACCACATTCAGATGGGGATGGGCCATCCTAGCTGTCTGGGCCGTCTCAGGTTGTCCGTTGCGGCGCACGGTTGGGGCTTGGTGCTGTCTTTGCTGATTTTGGGCATCGACCGGCCAGTCTTTGCGCCGGATACAACCTTTCATAAGGTGGTATGTGTTGGAGGAAACGGCATGGATGTTTTGCAGTTCCTGCCTTAGTGTCTCGCAGTCTTCCGCCTGAGCTTCTTGCTGATGGCCGATGACTTCAAGCAAACAAGCTTGCCTGCGTTGCTCTTGCTGTACCTCCACCAGCAGCTGCAGCATGCTGTCCAGGCTGGACTGTATGTCTGCCAAGTTTGGTGACGGGGCAGCATGGGGCGTTTCATCTTCTTCTCTGTCAGATGTATGGTGATGGGTCTTCTGCCTTTTTACTGGAAAATCTAGAGAATAAAAAAACACAAAAACGATCAGTTGTTATTTAAAGCACATGTGTCACATTGGTAATTGTCAAAGACCAGTATCCACACTTGATGTGACCCGACACATACATGAAATAACAAACCTGCGAAAGTTTAAGTTCAATTGGTCATCGGAGTCTCGCGAAAAGAGTAGAAAAAATACTTTAAAGTTTTCACTGTTTTCAATTATTGAGTTTTTTTATTTTGCAAGATCAAAACTACTTGTTTTACTAATTTCTCAAAAACTACATATTGCATTTCACACACAAAAATGTTCAAAGGGAATTTCCCACCATGAACACCATGTATGTTTTGTGCAAATCTGTGAACATTAAATGTTTAGTCTTACCAATGTTATGCATGTTATGTGTTTGTGTTTTTCCCAACTTTGAACTCTTAAACTCTTACATAATACATGTAATAACATTAACAGCATTCCCAATAATTTATTTATTATTTACAAATTATTCTCAATAACATTAAAACCACAGTTCCACAAATGACTTAGAAATTCAGGAAATGTGACTCACCGGGGTTGAGATTGTAAGAAAGTGTAAAATCCTGAAAATTCGATAGTCAGTTTCCTCTTGGTGTGGAGATGAATCCCACTGGATTTACAGGATGTTACGCTTTAGTGATTTACAGACTCTCCACATCATTTCAATGAATTTATGGAGATTTAAAGGAAAATGGTACCTTTGTATTTTTGAACCGTTCGATTATAACCTGTGAACCTTTCATTTCAAAAGGCAGTATAGCGATTTTTTGATTACGCCGAAAATCTAAAGCAATTATGTCCATGCAGGAAGACTAATCCGTGATTGGAATACACAATCTACATGTGGGAAACGTTTCATGCATTTCTCAGATTCAAATTGTTCAAGATCCCTTTCTCTAAAACCACATTATGCAGGGCTCGAATTTGGGGAGAAAATCCACAAGACTACAGGGCTTGTAACTCAAAATCTTTACTGGACCAGACATTTTTTTGCAAGACCAGATTCAAAATGTTAAAAAAACCAAAAACTTGCTGCCACAGTTTAACATGCATTTGACTGCTTTTACAAACATGTATATGAACCCGAACTGAGACAAGTAAGGGAAGAGTATACATGTACTTGATTACTCCATGGAGGAAGAAATACATGTGTTTCTTCCTCCATGATTACTCATAGAATTGAAAGATAATTTATTAGACCCAAAGTCAACACTTCTGTTATTCAATTGAAAAACACAAGACCATCGGACTTGTTAGGTCATAAGTTTACTGGCCCAACACTAAAATTACTGGCCTCGGGCCTGTGGTCCAGTGTAAAATTCGAGCCTGACATTCCTTGGAAGGAAAATGTTTCTCAAAATGTAGGACTAATACAACGGCTGCAGTGCTTCTCACCAAGTAAGTTTTTATGCTCATTAATTCTTAGAGCAATAGACTGTGCAAGTCTCGCGCGTATCCCAACGAGAAAACCCGTCAAACGAAGAACATGTTTATTTCTGAAATCAAATCTTTGTTTTAAATTATATCTCATGACAAAATCTGAACAAAAATAAATCATTACAATTTTATGAAATAAGTTTTTAGCTTTTGAAAAAAATACACAAAAGTGTGTTAATTATTATTGAAAACAAAATTAAAACTCTGGGGTTAACTTTTCAGAAACCCTTTACGCGGATTCGTGATGGTCAAACGGGTTTTAAAATGACCCGTATCGCAGTTTCAAGAGGATGCTGACGCTTCAACAACCATAGACTGCAATGAAAAGGGTTCGCTTTGCAATCACAGCATCTGGCGATTATAATCGCGCATCCAAAACAAGCGTTTACATAGGTTTTATGATCGGAGGCGAGCACAAAATTCTTAATTTTTTGCAATAACCGGAAGCTGAGGTCAAGGTTAATTCTCGGGTTTTCTTCGTTATATTGTTGAATTGGTTTTACTTTCATATTTTGTTATCACTTAGTGTTATATTCCCTACAACATGTATAATTTTCTAGGTCATAAACTACGTTAAATTAAAATAATTGACGAAACAAAATCTCGCCCACGTAAAACTCCATATGGTTGGGACCACTATGGTCCCGGAAGTTCGAATGCGCGCCAGACTTGCACAGTCTATTACCAAAGGTATACCCTCCCAATAATCATAGCCAGGATTTGCCCTTAACTTTTTTTAGTGACTGGCTAGCAACACCAGGGCCCAATTTCATAAAGCTGTTAAAGCGGAAAATACTGCTTAGCAAATATCTATGCTAAGCAAAAAATGAGTGGGGGACCAGTCACAACAATGTAAACTTTATGGCGTTTTGGCTGGTAACCAGTTTCTGCTAAGCAATATTTTTATGTGCTTAGCAAGTTTTTGTGCTTACATGCTTTATGAAATTGGGTCCAGATAGCTTAATCATTTCATTAGTCCACTGGCTTTTTCACTGGCCAATCTTTCAAAAAAGAAATAGGGATGATTTTCAAGACTGAACTAGCCAGGACCACTCAACGACAATTCTGAATGGTCCTTGGGTGTTTTAACTGGCATTTGGCCAGTGGACTACTGTACACATGCTGTAAAGGGAAGCGCTGATAACAGAAACTGATTGTTCCATCTCGGTGATGGCAGTTTTGTCTCTCACAAGAAAATCTGAAGGTCGATAAAAAAAACACCCTGAAATCAGGAAATATCCTGATCAATCTAACGCCTGGATTCACTTAGTGCAATATGTAAAAAAAAAAATTTACTTGTATGCATCACCTTACACATTGGTGGATTTATGATACTGTTCGTCAAAACCAAACGGAAGTTAGTCTTAAAACAACTCCTCGTATATTTTTGAAAATTCAAATAAGGTCAACAAGGAGATTGGTTTGTGTCCATTTACATAAATGTAGAATATACTGTGCTCCTTAGATTTCCCTGATAGTATACCGAAGCAAGAATGCACGATGGGATCCAGAGGAAAGCAAAAACTACGCTGCCCACTTTGGAACAGGTTGAGTTTCAGGCAAATTTGCAAATGTACAGGCCTCGAAATAACCCATAGCACCCACAGCAATTGCCGTGGTGCCCTGTGCTTTTGCTGTGGTGCCGCCCTCTGTGATATTCCAATACAAAATTACATTTTCCTCATAGAAGTGCCCCTTACCAGAGGAAAATTGCTGTGCCCCGCCTCCCTCTAGAGCGAAGTTCAAGGCCTGCATGTACAGCGTGCGCGCAGTAATTGTTAGCGTTTGTGGTGGTCTATTGGCCACATCATACTTTTGTCATGTCTGCATTTACCACGACCGATTTTGGAATTGTAACCATAGTGATATTTTACGGTCTTGATGAGTTGGACGCAAGTCACAGGCCGGCTGTGTCGATTCCCTAAATAAAAAACTGCATAATTTGTTTATTTGCCGGACAGAGACAAGATCTTTTGAAAATCATGATTGTTATAGTTGCGGAAGGCAAACATAGCTGGGTCCATGAATTATTTGTAAAGTTAAGTTAGAGGAAGGAGAAATCCAATCTTTCATTGTCCTGTACAGTGGAAGCCTATTCCCATTCGGATGCACTTGAGTTCTTCAGATCGAAGTACATTTAAGGTTTCCAAACAAACTTACATTTTTAACAACAACATTTCAAATTAATAAATTTTCCTCTGTGTCTAACTTCAAATATTGTCGAATGCTATCAAAACATTTCGAGTCAAAAATATCTTGTAGTTTAAACTTACTTTTTTGGTCAATTTTTATCATAACTTATAAAACAACAATAATAAATCCTAGCAAGTTTGTAAAATGATCTAGGCACAAAGGGCCTTTGTCCAAATCATTGAGGACTAAAAATTGCTTCTGCTTCTGTGCAAACACCACCAGTTGGCTGGTTATCATGCACAATTGATTGATTTTATTGAATGATTGATTGATCGATAACCCATCTGTCCTTTTGTATAACAATAGCCGGGGAAGTTAGGCACCCAGAGGTCATCAAACTCATTTGTTTGAATCTTTATTTTTGTAACTTGCTTTTATATTCATTTCATTGTTTAATGTTTTGTGTTAGAGGCTTCTGCATTAGGCGCTATATATATATCTCGTATTATTATTAAAATTAATATGCCTGGTGGTGAGCAATATGCACTGCAGACTATTTCCTTCCTTTGTTTTCCTTTTGGGAAGTGTTAACCAAAACCTACATGTATTAGCCCCCCCCCCCCACCCCCGAGAACAATTTAATACATACTTCCATACATTTCTCGTACATTTCTTAACGGTGTGAAATATACAGTTTCTACAAAATCTACAAATAGTTTAACATGACCCAGACTTGAATAGGTCAAAGTAAGTTTTACATTCATATCTTTATACATAGGGTTTATTGAAAATGTTTCACCATAACTCAGATTTGAAATCAGAAAACACCATTACTTACATGAAGTTTTGTAATCGGCAAACCACCATAACCACACAAGTTAACTCTCACAACCACTCATGGGATCCTAAGCATACATTTACCACTGGCTTACACTATACAAATGTATTGCAACATGTGCAGTGGAGTTTGAACATGTACATTTAAACATATTCAACTTATCACCATTAATTCCTGCAGTGAATGCAGCCATCTAAAAACCGCTGTCCCACAGCCAATTTCAACCCCAGTGATTGATTTGTACTCTGATAATCGTTGTTCAGTCAAGCACGACACACACCACAGACAGCAGCACCTAAACCAAACTGAGGGCCAATGCATAACTACAATACCCTTTTTTTAGTGTGTGGTGGGCATTGGACAATCCCATACACTTCCCACTGAAGCATGAATTTTGCACTTTAGTCTGACCAGTTATTTGCTTTATGGGTGTGGATTATTTTTCAAAGGAATTCAATATTTGTGTGGTAGTTCTGGTAAAATCTGTTCACACTGAACATGGTAGAAACTCAGGCCTGATGTTTCATGGAGGCAACGAAGGCAATCACCTCCATGCCCCTTGGTTGTTGCCTTGGTGCCTCTTAACTCTTAGCTACATTTTCAAGTGAGTTGACCAACCATTTGAAACCATTCAACTGCCAAAGTTGTGTATGGTGGCACAACTGTGCACAGAACTAACTGTGTACTGTGTACATGCATTCCCTCATGGTATCATATTGCAAGGCTGGCATAGCTTATCTATCATTCAAAACCACAGTGAATGGTATTGAATGGTCAGACAGCAAGAGGGTTAAAAAGGTTCAAGCAGAAATTTATTATTCCCTCATACACAGAGGTGCCCTTATACTAAGGAAAAGCTGCCTTGGTTTTGGTTGCATCAATTAAAGTACCAGGGCCCGATTTCATGGCTCTGCTTACCGCCGAAATCTGCGCTTGCAATCACCATTCTCCGCTTACCGAGCAAGCGCCGAATTTCTGCGCTAGCTGTGTAAGCGTAGAATGTCTAGTAACGTGGACTACGCAAGCACACAAGCAAAAATTCCCTTCTAACCCGCGAGATAGACGTATGCGCAGAATTCCCTGCTTCCGTAAGCGTCGATTCTTTGCTTGCAGTTAAAGCAGAGCCATGAAATGGGGCCCAGGGCTGCATGGAGTACAATGCACATTAACATGTATCCTAGCCAAACATGTACAATACACACTAAAATGTGTAGATCTTTTTAGTACCGTCATGACTGTAGTACTGTAGTAATGAAACCGAGTGACCCTCAAAAGTGACTACATGTACATGTAGCACTGAGACCCCTTGGTCTGAATGAAGAAATGCCAGTTTTAGACGTGGGAGGAAAACCCCAAATAGGGCAAACCCACGCAATCAGGGACCAATGTCATGGCTGTGCTAAGCGTGTAATTCTGCGCTTATGGTGCCCCATAAAGCACACTATTATATGGGTAGTAATTCTGCAATGCAGTGAAATGAAATTGGGTCAGGTAGGGACTGAAAACCCAATAATGCAAGGCTCTGCGCCCAATTTCAAGGAGCTGCTTAACGGAATGTAAATTTTCGTGCTAACTGTAGCAGAAAAATTTGCTTAAGCATAAGCGTATTTCACAGGTTAGCAAGAAAATAAGTCGGCCACCTTGCGCATTCTCAATGGATTTGCATTGTTACGTCATTCATTTTTGTGCAGTAAGCACCGGAAGGTTAGCATGCCTTTTCGTGTGCTTACGGTTAGCAGCGCTATGAAATAGAAACTCGTACGTAAGCACAGAATAGGCCGTTAAGCAGCTCTATGAAATTAGACCCAGGTCTGAGGCGGGATTGGAACCGGGGTCAACAGACGTGAGAGGCAAGGAAAGAAACCAGTGAGCCAACCTGAATGCCCTACATGTATGTTCCACATGGTCAATTTTAAACTCTGGTAATAAAAAGAACAAAACATATATTTAAAGAAAATAAACCAGCCAGATTTTCGGCTATGATTGTTGTACTTACTTTCCTCTTCTTGGAGTCGATGAGCGAGGGCGCCATCTTCGATAACACTCCATTCTTTCTTGACTGTAAATAATGGGGGAAAAAAACGAATAGCCAAAATAATGTTTACAACTCTTTAATTTAATTCCCAAAAAGTTATCCAAGCCTTCAAAACAAACTGATATGAATTTAGTAGGATCCCAACCGAATCCATTCTCCGAAATCAATCGCATTTTTAAATGTAATTGTAAGATCCATATTGCCTCAATCTTCCAAAATAAACCTATTTAACCCTAACCCTAACCCTAACCCTAACCCCTAAACCCTAAACCTAACCCTAACCCTAACCCCTAAACCCTAACCCTCTAACCCTCTAACCCTGAGCTTATGTATGATCCCGACACATGTACAGCCCAATCTTCCAAAGTAAACCAATATGAGTTTACATAGGATCCCTCAATGTTCTGCCTTTAGTCTTTCAAAATAAACCGATATGAGTTTATGTAGTACGTAGATTCCCTACTGCCTCAATCCTCCGATAGTGACCCATACGATTTTATGTAAGATCTGTATTGCCTCAATTCTTCAAAACAAATCCATATGGGATTTGTAGAATCTGGAATGCCTCAATCCTTCAAAATTCATAAAATCCTTTAAAGGGTGTGTACAACATTGGTAAGAATGAAAATATAAATGTTCACAGATTTGCACATAACTTACATGGTATAAAGATGTTCATGGCGGAAAACTTCCCTTGAAATAGTTTTGCTTGAAATGCCATAGTTTTTAGGAAATGAGTAAAATAAAAGTCTTTATCCTGCAGGATAAATTCTGATGTTTGAAAAGAAGTTAAAACACATCAGGGGGTTTTTCACTGTTTTCTCATGACTCCGAAGACCGATTTAGCTTAAACTTTCACAGGGTTGTTATTTCATGTATATGTTGGGTCACATCAAGTATACAGGTCTTTGGCAATTACCAATGTTGTACACACCCTTTAACTGCAACAAATAAAGGAGTGACAAACATGCCCCAAATCCTTCAAAATCATCCAATCAGAAGATTTTGAGGAAATTGGATAGGTTACGGTCAAGAAATAAAATCAACTCTAGAGAGAGAGGTTTCTGTTAATCAGTGAGACACAACTTAAAAATGAGAAATCGACGTAGAAACCCCCCCCCCCCCCCCCCAAAAAAAACAACTGGCTGGCACTTGTAAACTTTATGACTACGTGCATTACAATCATGTACATGTGTACTAATATGTTGTTTTCAGTTTCGGTTCCTTTATTCACAACAAAACGCACAATACACAATTTATTTTACAGAATAACAAAGAAAGGACTGTAGAGTAGAGTTCAAGTGTGCAACATACATGTAAGATTATTGCATCCAATCAACAAACACAGCGTAAACTGTACACGTATTCATTTGTAATGTCTGCAGTAGCTGTTAAAGGCACTGGACACCTTTGGTAATTGTCAAAGACCAGTATTCTCACTCGGTGTATCCCAACATATGCATAAAATAACAAAGCTGTGAAAATTTGGACTCAATTGGTCATCGAATTTGCAAGAAAATAATGAAAGAAAAAACACCCTTGTTGTAATACTTTGTGTGCTTTCAGATAGGAATAAAAGACTTCATGCATGAAGTCTTTTAATATTAGTGAGAAATTACCTCTTTCTCAAAAACTACGTTACTTCAGAGGGAGTGGTTTCTCACAATGTTTTATACTATCAACAGCTCTCCGGCGCTGGTTACCAAGTAAGTTTTTATGCCAATATATATTTTGTGTAATTACCAAACGTGTTCAGTGCCTTTAAAGATCATTTCACATGTGGATTGCAATGGAAGGACCCATTAGGCAATTTTGTAACCTGAACTACATGTACAGAACCATGCGTTTCAGTATCTACAAAATACCAGGAAATTGACAACTTTATTCCAAAGTTACACGTATGCTTGTTTTCTACTGAAGTATAAAAATAAAATGGACCAATTTTGTCCAACAACTTAGCATCTACATGTACATGCACAAAATGTAGCAAAGTATTTAGACTGAACATGTTTTCTACACACTATCAAGTTATGATGTTTAAGGGAAGGTATACGTTTGGTATTATCACTCTTAAAATTAATGGCAATACAAAATTATTGGTTAGAAGCCTACAGCAGCTTTCAATAGTATTTTTAAAGCACTTTGAGAAACTTTGTAATGTGGGTTATGTAAAAAAGATACATGTAGCAGATTTTATATGCCCCAAAATTTGAATCTGAGACACATTTCTGTCAGAAACGCTTCTCAGATTGTGTATTCCTATTAGGGATTATTCTTCCTGCGTGGGCATATTCGCTCTAGGTTTTCAGCGATATCTCAAAAGCGCAACCACCTTTTGAAATGAAATTTTCACAGATTACATGTAGTTAAATCTACATAGTGGGTCTTTCCATAAATGAGGGGGCCAAAGCGTGACATGGTGTTATATCTCAAAAGATAATGTACTTTCTATATTCTTTGCATGTTTAAGTGGTGGGGATAGCTCATACGTTTAATGTATAGCTTAAATTTCTCGAATCAGATTTTTTGTTTTCATATACGATCCAAAACTATCCATCACACTGTAACGGAGACACCGGAATCTCAGTTTCCTGTTACAGGTTTTCATTGAAAATTTATATTTCAAATAAATCTAGTAATACATGCTACATACATGTAGCAGGTATTACATACGCATTTTGCTAGATTCAGATGATGCATAATAAGGGAGAGAAGACTTTTTGAGTCACGGTGTAACAAAGACACCAGTCTCTCGGTTACGCATGAAACTGTCGGCTTTTACTTCTTGGCCTACGTTTGAAGGTTTTCATTGAAAATAGCTGAATTACAGTATACCAATGACGTTTACATATTACCCTTTGAAATTTAAATTTTCAATGAAAACCTACTAATTTATGGCAAAACAAGTCACAAGTTTCCCACTGTAACAGGAAACTGAGATTCCGGTGTCTCCGTTACAGTGTGATGGATAGTTTTGGATCGTATATATGAAAACAAAAAATCTGATTCGAGAAATTGAAGCTATACATTAAACGTACAGTGTATGAGCTATCCCCACCACTTAAACATGCAAAGAATATAGAAAGTACATTATCTTTTGAGATATAACACCATGTCACGCTTTGGCCCGCCCCCTTACATGTATTTATGGAAAGACCCATGTACACATTTATATAGGATTAAAACAATCAAACTTTACTCTGGATTAAAACAATCAAAATACTTTGCCTTTAAGTAGAAACCAGCATGATATTTGGCCCGTAGAAAAAAAAGTAGTCCCGATTTACATGGGCTGACCTATAATGGTGTACAGCCTTTAATATACTTTTCAGGCAATGTAATCAAAATTTTCCTGATTTTTCCAAGGGCAAAAACATCGGATAAGGTTTGAAGAATATCATGTTTGGTAGCATCTGATTACATTTTGTTTAGCATTATGCTATGATTGACAAGATAAATTGTTCACAAACTTTACTCTTGAGTTTTGAGCACAGAGTACGTGTGTTTACTTGGCCCTATTAGAAAAGCACAGACTGTACTGTCATGTGACTGTACAGCCCCTGTTTACAGTTGCTAAATATGTACTAGTTTATTCTGACCTTGGTACAGAGACAGAAACCTCCATGAACCATGTCCTTGTTGATTGTAGTTTTACTGTGTGGGATTTACACAATAGGTAACACAAGTAGGTAACCTTCAAAGCTTTAGTCATTGTCAATATAGTACAGCATATGTGGCTTAGTATTGAGTAGGAGTGAAATAGTCAAGAACAGCAAAATGCCCTCCGAAATGATGAGCTGTGTTTTCTAGTTTTATAAATCTCTTCAAAGTAATAAAAGAAATTCAATTGACATGAAGGCCTGTGATGACTGACAACGTGTGTTCTATTCTACAATGAAGCAGTGCAGGCCGTAAAGGCTTTGTGCTTCGTGCACGCATAGCCCCCTCCCCCACCCCCAATGTTTAATTTTCAAAATGAGAGAACACAGATGAAGGGGGTGAATAGGTGATCACTGCAATCATTGGGCAAAACACAAACATTTATCAATCTATGTCCTACAAGATGATAATTCAAAAAGTTGTCTTAAAATAAAATTTCACTTTTATTACATCCAACAGTGCAAGCGCCGATATCAGGATGAATGAAACAAAAAGAAATGTTCAAGTTTAGATGTGGGAGGAAAACCCCCAATGCACATCAGGTATGGGGAATGAAAACCCCAAACTTCATGGAAGGCTCCGGCAAGTTTGATGGTGGATTCGAACCGGGGTCCACAGAGGCAGGCCTGATGCTTCGTTTTTTGAAATGGCAAGGGCACCAAGGCATTTTCTCCTTGGATAGGGAAGGGAACCTCTGTGAGGAAATTGGGCATTTGGAACATTTCAAGGGGCATCGAGGCAATGACCAGGGGCAACGGAGGCAATGACCAGGGGCAACGGAGGCAATGACCAGGGGCAACGGAGGCAATGACCAGGGGCAACGGAGGCAATGACCAGGGGCAACGGAGGCAATTGTATCAGGCCTGCGGAAACCCATGGACATCATGTAGGGTTTGAAAACCTAATCCACATGCAAGGCTCCCACCAGTCGGATGATTGATTCAAACCGGGTCCAATCCACAGAGGTGAAAGGCAGGGAAAGAAACAACTGAACCAATATAATCCAAGGTTTTGAGAACTGCAGACCGCCCCAGAAAGATTTTTTTTTTACTATCATGGTACAGCATACTGTACTTGTACAAATGTGTGCATTACTTAAACAAGTACATTATAAATACAATGTGGTCATCTCTCTTTCTGTAGACCTACATGTAAATTGTAATTGAATTATTATTGGTGAATGCATTTTCTGTACAATACCAACATGTGTGTGGGTGAAATAACACACAAAATATTATTTTACACACACTTAAGCTATTCACTGGTTACGATCGATAAAATCAATTTAGAACACAAGGCGCACATGCAATATGCGTGTACATTGCACACATTAGTGTACCGAAAAAGGCTACATGCATGTGTACATGAGTGATGTGTACATTGTACATTCCCATCTTTGAGAGGGCAAGGTCATTTTCATTTAGCAAACGGCGTTCTCGTTTCTAACATCATGCAGTCATCTTTTTACTACTTTTTACAATGTCACTGCTTCTGGTACCAAAGTATGTTTGTGTGTGCTGTGTTTTCATATTAAATAGCATAAGGCATATTCTTCAAAATATGGACCATTTTACAACCTCAAATGTCATTTTTCAAAAAAATCTTTTTGACCTTGTAAGATATTTTAAATAATTGTATACATATTTAAGTTTACCAAAATGTTCATGTAAGGATAGTTCAGTTAGTTTTCATCTTGCAGTGGTCATTTAAAAAAGTAGAGTCTCCAGCATTGAAACATGTGGTTATTTATATTTAGTTCAAAGGAGAGCACAAGTAAAGCACAAGGAACATTCATTCTTTTCTATGGTGAGGCTCAAGTTTCAAATAAAAATTAAAAAAAATCAACAAAACACCACACACAGAAAATATAAGCCTGACAGAAGAGAGCATAACATTGACGGAAAAACTAAGCAAATATTGTCTGTTATTAATTTATTTCTGGCACAACACTACCGTAATTTCTCTGAAATATTTGCAGCCTCTCATACCTAAAATCTAAAAAAAAATCAAAAAAAAATTCAAGCTTCCATAATTTTTTGTGTGCTAAAAACACGCAGTTTCGAACGTCATTTTTTACGGAAAAAATGACGTTCGAGAAAAAAATGACGGAATTTGCATGACGTTCGAGAAAATTGACGGAATTTATTTCAAATGACGTTCGTGACTTTATTACCTTCGCGCAATCCACATCAAGCGTACTTGAACATAAGTTGATTTAGTTTCCAAAAACTAGCGTTCGGAAGGAAGTATTTCCGTTGTTAATCATCTCAGATACATTTTGGTTTTTCATCTGGAGCTGTCCGATGGATTCTCGAACGTCAGTAAGTATGAGCGTGATTTACTTGACGGATTTATTTTGCACACGTATTAACAGAAAACAAAACATGTGTGAGTCGAACTTACCCCCTCTGTTGACTTAAATGGCCTAACTGCAATTGAGGACAATAGAGGGGGTAAGTCAAGTCAAGGGTTAATTTACAGGCCGATCGGTAAGTTCTCGAACGTCACGTAAAAAAATTGACGGACGCTGAAAAAATGTCGGCGCTGGAAATTTGAAAAAGGGATTACTCTTATTGTTGACCAGGTATCGTAGTAGTCATTGTTTCAAAATAATAATTATTTAAACGTGTTCTCATCATATTGGTTTCGAATTTATTGAATGTTTGAAACTTTGGTTAATTGACGTTTTTTATTGTTGAAATTTGTGACGGAAAAAAATGACGTTCTGGAATTCGCGATTTTTTTTAATTTTTTTTTTTTTCAATTGTCGGATTTTTTTTCTTCTCTTGCTGTTAAAGTATTTGGCATCAGCCCCCACAACCTGTGCATGCAAAAGAAAATATGTACCTCAGCAAATATAAAAATGTGATCATTTAAATACCTCTACATCTATAGTGGTAGTTGAAGTCCGTCAAAAATGCTGACGGTCGAGACTCCAAACCTTTTACCTCGATTTAGTTGAAAGACATCGGTTGTCAATATTGTGTATGATAACATGTCAGGTACCTCGTAGTTAATTACACTACATGTATTTAAAAATAAAAATTAGCTTTCACTTATGAAAATATAAGGGTCCAATTTTCAGACTTGCAAATGGTCCATATTTTGAAGAATATGCCATATTGAGAAAGACTCTGCTACATTGTACATGTGTACATCATGTACACTGTAGGGTTGAAACGAAAGGCTATTAAAAAATGTTGTTTGCATAATTCACCTCACAAAACCACAACAACCGCATTTGGAGGCACATCTAGGCCTACTGTACTGTATGATGATTTAGAGAGTACTAGAGCCATTGCCCATAGTACTGGTTCTGGTGCGTTACTTGTAGGCCTACATCATAAACTCATCAAATGGGATGTAACATGCAGGCCCTCGTGGCTAAATGTACAGAATAATTTATTTTTCCGTTAATGTTAAATTGGCCAATATCTCAAACCAAACAAGTCGGTCTTTCCCTCATATCCCCTCAACAACGACTATACTCCACTGGAGGGAAGTACTAAAGGGAAGATAGACAGAACAACACTGAGCCTCTCACCAGCTCCCAGCCCCCAGATTTTTTCCATATTAATTTTGACTGACTTGCTTTTTAATGAGTCAACATTCTTGGTGCATCTTGTATATTTGCTGGTAGCTTTAATATTCCATTCCAGAAAAGTCTGTGGGAATCTAATATTATAAAGGTGACTATTTTTAACAGTCCTTCGAAGCAGCTATTGTGGGTTAAGGATGTTGTAGTTCAGTCATGTCAGTGAGAGAAGACACCAGGACCCAGTTTCATGGCTCTGTATAGCGCTTGCGATCACCATTCTCCGCTTACTGTGCAAGCGCCGAATTTCTGCGCTAGCTGTGTAAGCGAAGAAAGCCGATTTTACGTACGTCCACAAGCAAAAATTCCCTGCTTACACATGTACCTGTGAAATACGCTTGACGTAATCGCGGAAATCCCTGCTTTTGTAGGCTCTGTATATTTGCTTACGGTAAGCAGAGTCATGAAATTTGGCCCAGCTGTGCTCAATTGCAATTGAGTTTGGGCCACTGTTGAAAGAGATCTACGTTCTCAACCTTGGTCAATTTCTGTGTTGGCAATCTGTTGCACAGATTGACCTCTCATAAAAACACATTGACAAAATGATGTGGCATTATGTTTACTGTGTGCGCAAACCATAATGGGAGATTTTGACAAGTAACAGAAGCATCGACTGCTTCTGGTACACTTATTGTAGGCCTGCATGTATGGTTGCCTTGGATCGGACGAGTTGGTCTATAAAAAGCGTCTGTGACCGTTTGTTATAAAATGCATATGGTTAGAAAGATGTTTTAAAAGTAGAATATAATGATCCACACAAGTATGCCTCGAAATTGCGTGGTTTTCCTTTTACTTTGTGAACTAACACGGTCCGCCATTTTGTGGAGTCAAAAATTTGACTCCCTTAAATCGCCGACCGTGTTAGTTCACGATGTAAATGGAAAACCACGCAATTTCGAGGCATACTTGTGTGGATCATTGTATTCTACTTTTAAAACATCTTTCTAACCATATGCATTTTATAACAAATGGTCACAGACGCTTTTTATAGACCAACTCGTCCAATCCAAGGCAACGTGTCCCTTTAATGTGTGTTGTGTTGTCATTTAGCCTTCAAGAACGACTCTTGGTTAGCCATGTCAAAATGTCAGGCAATAATAATAATAATAATAATACAGCATTTTTAAAGCGCACTTTATCTGTGTGACATTCAAAGGCGCTATTTTTTGCAGTTAAAATACCATTCTTTTGGTTGGCAAGCAGTTAATTTCATTTAATTACAAGCAGGGGAAATTGCAACAGCTAATTCAATTTTCTAAAAAAACTAAACCAAAAAAAAAAAAAACCCAACATTATTTCATACCCATGCGGTTGCCAATAATCTCTAATTCCACATACAGTGTTTATTCCTAAGAATAATTCAATATTTATAAACAAATGTTCGGGCTCCTTAAACTTTGTTATCGGGAGCGTTAAGTTCACTTGATGCTGTTCGTAGTACCACACTCCAGCAAGTTTTATGGTCAGTTACATTTATGAGTCGCAGATTTTAAGCTGCGGCTGCTGAGGTGATTTGTGAATACAGTACCGGTACATATAAAGTAGGGTGTGTAGGGCCAAGGATGTGGAGTTCAGTGTATTGGTGGTAATCGGAGGCAAACTCTTGATACATTGACTGAAATGATATTTGAGAAAAACTAAAAACTACATATAATGTCGTGTAGTTTTTTTCTGGTCTGATTACATAATAAACTGACTATATATTTCACAATGGGGGATACAGTCGTTTGACCAGTTCCGGATCACTTTTTGAATTCATGTTGTTTTTGTTGAAATCTCTTTAACATTTCAAACAAACAAGTCAATCAGTTTACCTAAACATGTCATAACATTCACCAAGTATCCATTGGCAAAAAAAGAGTAATACTTTTGAAGTGGCTTTGAGAAAAGTATTGTCACCCATTTGACCAGTTCCAGATCGGTTGATTCTATTCCGAATCAGTTGCAAACCAATACTCCCAATCCCATTCATAAAACTGAAAATACATGCAACGTTATCGACAGCTGTTGGATGTAGTTTTACATTCCTTGAAATATAAAAATGCACGCTTCCAGTGCAACTAAATAACTAAACTTTCTACAACAGCCGTATGATTTTACCTAACTCATAACTGAGTGTGCCACCATTTGACGCACCAACATATTGAGTGATCCGGAACTGGGCAAGGATACGATGCCTCCCAACAAACGATTTCGGTAATTTTATCTCATCTAAAAAACAAGAGGCCTGCTCAGTATTTACGTGAAATATTTTTTACACATTCTTACCATTTTACAAAAATGTTATTCCCCCTGGCGTTCAAATTTGAAAGGTGATAAGTTCTAACAGCGTTTTTCAACCAACATTTTTTTGGTAAATAATGATAATTATTGCCGACAAACTTAAGAAAAATTGCCATAATTTATTTGTCGATGATGTTTGGCACCTTAAGGCCCTTAAGGTGGTCAAAATCGTATTTTTTTTGCAAAACCTGTACACCCGTATTTTTAACGAAAATCTGTACGAAATACGGGAAAAACGTACTAGTTGGCATGTCTGTTAAGGGTTTGTTGGTTTATTGGATGTTATTCTTCGCACATGTATCAACAGAAATTGGTAATGTGAGAAGTAATTTAATTATGTGATTGTTGCAAAGTTAAGTGATCTGGAACTGGTCAATGATCCGGAACTGGTCAAACGATGTTGTCTGCCCCAATGCAGACGAGGTACGAGTGATCAGTGATTGCCAGCTCAGTCAGAGATTCTTCATAACATAAAACACTAAAACGAGCTTGCACAAAATTATTTTACCCTAGTACTTGCCACAATGATGCAATAGGCGAGTGAACATTGGGGAAAACCCCACCCCCACCCACTACCCAGACTACAGCGTTTCTATATTAGAAAGATCATCAGGGCCAAGGAACAAGCGGAGATAGGCCAGCGTTACTCCTAGAACTATGAGGTTCGTTCCGCTATTGTCTCCATTACCAATGGTATGGAGACGATTATACGATAGCGGAACGATAGTTCTACTTCTAGGAGTAGGCCAGTGTTTTACTTTTAAGTTTTACTTTTAGCACTATTTTATTTAAATGATAAGTAGTCTGCTGTCTAGCAATAGCATCAATGCCTCTTTCTTGAATCGATTTGAACGAGAAATTGTTTGACATTTGAGTTTGATGTCAGCCACGCCTTGACAAATTGACAAATTGACAAGATTAAATCAAAATTTGTTTTTGTGTAAACTGTTTTAACAAGTAAACTGTTTTAACAAGTATCGAAAAATGAAAACTTCAACATGCTCCATGGTTTTACTTACTTTCTGTAACGTTCCCTTTTACCTCTGTGACAATACCATTTCTTGCTGACCCAACATTTGCCGCCATTATGGTACTTTTCAGCTACTTTTTCCTTTCACTAACGCCTAGAAAAGTGAAAAGTACATCACAAAACCAACAAGCAATCTTTACACTTTCGACACCGAAAATTGCATAACTCAGTATACTGGCTAGTGCAAAACCATACATACGCAAAGCATTACTCACTGTTTTTAGTTTTCAAACAAGTAGTTCGTGTTTACGGTACCCCTAAAGGGAGCCCTCTGTTGTTTAAATTGGTTAAAACTGGCCGCGGTGTTTTGAAAGAGGGCGCAATTCCATGCAATGTTAGTTTTATAATTCGGTTTCATCTCTACCATTGACAACTGAAATACCGATTTCGTACACAAAGGATCACAAAGGATGCTGGCAGAGTTTTGTCCTGCCACCTCCAAACCAAATAACTGACCCATGCTGCATGGTCCAGTTAAGGATATCATGGCATAAGCTGACGAGAGTGTACGATGTGGCTATAAGACAATGGAAATATTAAAATAATTATATCACATTTGCTGACAGCGGCCTCTGTGCAGAGTCAAACAAAAATCAATCTGAAAATACGAAACATTACTGAAAATGGTATTCAGCATTGAATTCCCATGCATGGTGGTGTTTTACAGTGGTTGCTTCTGCACACAATAAAATCGACCAATACTTTTGTTCATCCCACATCTGTTGATGTCTCTCCCCACAGGATAATAGACAAGAACTATGTTGCATAGTAAAACAAACAAACATTTCAAAATGTCTATGCTTCGTAGTAGAAAACACTTATGATCGACAAAAATAGCTAGAGAAAATATGACAACATTATGAAACCCAATTGTAGTGTTTTGGTTTTTCTCTCCATTTTTAGTATTACTAGTTTGTTTTCTGGATGGAGACTTTGGCCGATGACTGTAAGTTTGAGAAATACAAACCGTCACTCGTGGTAAGTTTATCTATTATGTCTGGTCATCTCACCTGAGCCCAACTTCATGGGCTGTAACTGCGCTACCCCACCCGTACTACACGACTGTCAAAATCAATCTGAAAATACGAAACATGGCTGAATGGTATTCAGCATTGAATTCCCATGCATGGTGGTGTTTATTACAGTGGTTGCTTCTGCACACAATAAAATCGATCAATACCTTTGTTCATGAGTCCCACATCTGTTGTTGTCTCTTCGCATTATAATAGACAAGAACTATACATTGCACAGTAAAACAAACACTTCAAAATGTCTATGCATGCCTCGTAGTAGAAAACACTTATGATCGACAAAAACAGCTAGAGAAAATAATGATAACACTATGAAACCCAATTGTAGTGTTTTGGTTTTTCTCTCCATTTTTAGTATTACTAGTTTGTTTTCTGGATGGAGACTTTGGCCGATGACTGTAAGTTTGAGAAATACAAACCGTTACTCGTGGTAAGTTTATCTATATATCTGGTCATCTGGGCTCAACTTCATGGGCTGCTTAATTAACTGCGCTGCCCCACCCCTGTTAAATACTACACGACTGTCATTGGTAACTGCAGCGTGTAGACCATTAGGAAATCGTGTATCCCTCCTTTTTGGTGTTGATTTCATACCCTTTTCAAAGTTTATAGCCTTTCCAGACATAGTAGAGATAGTTTGGCAAAAATATTCAATAAATTAACTTTGTTTTTTGTTGTTATAATTATTATGTTTTACACCTGCAGTATTTTTTGGTACACAAGCCTATGTACAAAGTGTTTTCTATCTGGAGATTCCGTTCTTAGTCCATGGGTCATTTTGCCTAATAATGGGTCACAGACCATCATCAATAATTATTAGGCCTGTCTGAGGTGTAGGTTTTTGCTATTTTTTAAAAATAATTCCGCTCCATGAATTTTCCAAAAATCAGTCTTTTTGGTATTCCACCCTTACCACGCAGAAACACTTAGTTATTTGCACTGGGTGAGTTCATTCACCTTGACAAAATCCCATTACAACTCCAGTGGGTCAGGAGAGCTGCCATTGGTTTGTACACATAAATCTTGGCAAATCCTCAAGGGGTAGATTGCCAGCCTTGTTTGATAACAATCATCAATCTTCGATCCTTACACAGGGAAACCTCATAATGTGAGACTTGTTTGACAGGTGGAGGTTGTTTATCAGGGTAACACTAAATTAAAACACGTCCAGAGTCAGGGTTTAGGTCATGAGTTTGTGAGCTGGAAGGCGGGGCTTCACTGTAATCCTGCTGGTCATCAACCCATTCATAAAAACAGATTGAGGGGATATAGACCACTTTTTATAGGGAATAAACATCTCTAGCTCTTCTGAGTGGTATTAGGCTTGATAATAATGCGAAACAAGCTTCATGACCCGGGTGTAATACGATTTCCCAGACTGCATGAAAATTTAGTAGGGCCGCCGCAGAATGATGACGTAGGACGTCAAAGGGTTTCACCCTTTTTTTTTATATAACTAAAATGCATTTTTGGTCTACTAACTGGCTGCAGTACGGGTTAGGCATTCGGAGAGTTTTAAGCACAAAATACTGCTTCACAAATGTCTGCTAATCAGGGAACCCCTTTCCTTATTATGTACATAATAATTAACTCTGCTAAGCACAACAAAGTATAGTTCTTTTGGATGGACGATTTGCTCGTATATGGACGATTGCTGTTCCCACCCAAAGTTACTATGGTTAGAAATGATGCACAGTTTCATGGCTCTACTTGCGGCGGAATGCTGCGCTTACTATCCATAGATTGTGTGCTTTACAAGGAACTTTAAGCGCATAATTTGGCGGTTAGCAAAGCCTTGAAACTGGACTCCGATCTTTCTAATGACGGTAGAATACAAATAAATTTGCTGTTTCACATTTCCCCTCCAAATTGGAGCTGAAGATTCGAATGCCAAACAAAAATGTAATGATTATAATGATATACAGTGACGATATTGATTGGTAGACAAAATTATTTAGTACACCTTTAATTTCCGGGGCAGCCATTTTGTTTTCTTTATAGCAAAGCCATGCAACCAAATCGAGGCTCAAAGGGCAAACTAATGTGGTCCCTTTTAGGTAAGATAATAATCAGGACTGTAATCGTGCTATTATACAGACAGGTAACAAGACGGTTGTCTAATTCTGAGTTAATTTGATTAATCCTCAGCGTCAGTTCGACAATGGCAAACACGCTAAATCAAACCAGAACGCAGTACACGACACCCAAGCCACTTATGGCAAAGGTAAAATATTCTTCATCATAGAACATCTTTATGGTGGCCCTAGTGCCTGTAGGGAAATTACACAACGCGGATCTTTGCAAAAATCTTTGATTTTTTTGTTTGTTTGCGCAGTCGCAAATAATTATCGGAAATAATTTCAGTTAGCGTCGTCGCTAATGTTTTCTTTGCAAAATTAATTGCGACATCGCAAATTATCTTTGCAGTTGCGATAAAATTTGTGACATCTAAAATATTTTGCAAATATTATTTTTGCGATGCCCTTCGGGCCACCGTAATTGTTTCAAGTATTTCTGATGCAAGAGAACACATTGGTGGTTTTTGTATTGGGCGATGAAAATTTAATATTGGTTTCTGTCTTCATTTTACACAGACACAACTAAGTACAACACAAGGACTTTCAACGAAAACTGTGACAAAAACATTTGAAGAGTACATCCGGTAAAAACAAATGATAGATTAAGGGATTAAGTTTAATTTATTGATGCGCCAGGGTTATTGTACATTGACTTCGTATAATATTGAACTGCATTAAAAATAAGCGCTGTTTGGTAAAATTAGGGTTGGATTTATTAGTTGGAACTTATAATGGACGGTGCATAGTATCAAAATCGAAGAGTTACTATTTTTTTGTTTGAAATAATTTCTATGAAATCATTCTTCTTTTAAAATTATATTCATATCAAAATCTTGAAAATACAAATCCCCTCAGCAATTTGTTGTAAATACCGATAAAATGAACGCCAGCGGCATATTTCTCAATACTGAATACAAGGGTCTGGAGGTAAAGTCCTAAGTTTGTTTTTACTTTGGCTAAACTTTACTTTCTCAACAAACCTAATAGCTAAACTATACGTTGAAGAAACAGAATCGTGCACACGTAAAACTCGATATGATTGGAACCAACTTGATCCTGCGGAAGACTTGAACAGCATATTATTGTCAAACAAACTTTACACCGAGGTGAAAAACAAATCAAAAACTCAAACAAACATTATTTTGTGTGTATAATGTTGGTTCTGAGACTTGTCATTTTTGAGAGCCAGATTTGTGAGTATCTCAGAGTTGCCACGCCTTAGTAGCAATTCACATGGGACCACATGGTGCCACAGCGATTACAAAATTAATTGTTGTTTGATTACACCATGCAGATACATGTTAAGCTTTCCATTTCCTTTACGTTCGCTAAATTTGACATTTACCTCTTCACTTGCAGCCACTTTGTCAGGGAATACACCAACCCATACCCGAGAGGAATGAAATACGAAAAAGTTTTCGAAATTACTCGTGGTATCGCCAATAAAACATGGCGGCGAAACGTTAGCAACACAAACGCTTTTAGGTATGTTATGTTATCAAATATTACAACCCTAACCGTAACCCTAACCGTAACCGTAACCCTAACCCTAACCCTAACCCTAACCCTAACCCTAACCCTAAATATTAACCCAAATATTACATGGAACATAGTTCTAGTCTTGTAAGGTGCATGCAGTAACTATCGGGAATCTCTGTGTTGTGGTGGTTCTGAAAAGATCCGGTGGTGCAACAACTCACTTTTTGATCAGTGCTCTGATCGTCTTTAGGATCTAGGAGAGAAAGCATTATAGAATACACGAGAGAAATAGTCTTGTGCATGATAAACTTGATTGAATCCCCACCTTGGAAAGAGTTGTTTGTTTGTTTGTTTGTTTATTTCCATCTAGACAATCTGTCAATACAAGAATTTGATACAAATGATGACAATGGATCCCACCAGGAAAAAACCTAGGCTTATACAGGCCGGGTGGATTTCACAAAGAGTTAGGACTGGTCTTATCTCGAGTTAGGACGAGTTTTGTGAAATCGATCTTAGGATCGATCTTTGCAAGGATCGATCCTATGTCTAACTCATAGGACTAGTCCTAAGTTAGGACCATCCTTTGTGAAATCCACCCCAATGACAATTTAAGAATAACGATGGTAATTATTGAACAAGAAAGGAGAAGTGTACATGTATAAAGCAACCAATAGTTCGTTTAGAAAGATTACAACTATTTATTGCATACAGTTTTAAAATTAATACATGTACAACTATTTATACGGAATGGATTTATAGTACAAAAACGCATAAAGCGAGGGAAAATGGTGGCATGGTTGGCTTGTGCGTAAAGCGCTCGCCTCTCACCAAGGCGACCCAGGTTCGTTACCCGGCCAGGGTCATGTGAGTTGAGTTGTGCGTTGGTTCTCTGCTGTGCCACGAGGGTTTTCCAGACCATCCGGTTTTCCCTCCCTCAGGAAAAAACCCAAACACTTTCGATCTCTGGCTGTGCTCCGTGGTCATAATGGGTTGATGTGGCTGACTGCCAAAGGCGCCCTTGCATGCCTGCTTCTCGAACACGTTGTAGCCGCGTCCTTCGCAATTCAGCTCTTAGCTGCCAGTAAGGATGATTAGCCTCCCAAATTATAAAAAATAATTAAAAAATAAGAGAAGTAAACATAAGTAAATGAATACAAGACTTGATAAAATGGAATGCAATCATATGTGCATACGCCATTTCAGGAGTTTACATCTTAGATAAAATTGGAAACAAGTAGGTTTTTCATGTATTTTTAAAGCTGTGCACAGTCCTAAAGAAAGGTATAGGGGTGAGATGATTCCAGAGTAGGGGGGCCTTGATGTCTGACTGGTTGACCCGCTCTATCGAATTGAGGAATTCATGTCTCGAAAATTTGGAAAATTTAGTTATGCATGTCATGTTAACAAGTAATTCACTGGCTTTCTAGCAGTACCATTATTATTTCCGTAGCTTATTCCAGTCCGAAGTTATCGGGTAATGAAGAAAGTCTACAAGACAAGGCCACTTCCATTTGTTTACGACGTGTTTATTTAGATAATCGGTTTTAACAACAGTTAGCTATTGTAGCTATGCGTACAAACATGCTTTAGAAAACGTACTTTTTTTGCGGATATATTCATCTTTTCAATTAAAGTTAAGACCACAACAAGAAAGATCAAGTTTTGCTTAACCTAATACCACCGAAATCGCGGAATCGTTTCTTGTAGTGTTTTCTCATGACTTTCGATTGTCAACAACTTTTGTATGGCGAATTACACGTAAACATGATTTCCGAGACATTCCTCATTTCGATAGAGCGCGCGGGTCACTTTTTTAATGTGGTCCCAGATTAAACATCCTGCACTTTTAAAAACTACTTGGTCAGAATTTACCCGGATGCAATGTCAATATGACCCAGAAATTTGTCAAAATGGGTTTCAAATAAAACAAAATAAATGTGAAATTCTTAGTTTTTAAAATCGTTATTTTTTTTTTCTAGGAGAGACATACTTGGTGCAACGAGATTTTTGGATTCAAGAAAATTTCTTTACCTCACAAGGAAAAACACTCAAGTTGGTGACAATTTAACTTTTGATCAGAACGGGGACCCATGGACTGTACCACAAAACTTTTGGGATCCTCTCCCTGGAGTAAGTGTGTAGAACTCTCAAAGGAGGCACCTGTTTCAGCCAAACATATATTCGGCTGATCGGCAGTTGTGACTGCCATACGTAATAAATCACTTAAGAGGGCTTGCAAGGGCTTATCTCCCATTTTCTAACCGCAGAAATGACGGCAAGACATCAAAGGACTCCCAGCTAGTTGGGGAACAGATGTTTTCAATCAACTTAATGGGTCCAGGACTTTTGGCGACCACTCGCGTGACTTCGGTGTCATTGTCATTAACCAGGCGGCCATTGCTTTGTGTACAAACAATGCACAGGCGCAATGGGAGGATTTATTTATTTATTTTTTCTCAGCCCCTCTGACCCAAGTCACCGACCCCTGTTGATTGACTCCCCTTCCATACTGTGTGTTATGGTACAGGGGAGGACATCATGGAATATAGCATGGTTGGGATTTACCACGTGGGTGCTGTTATGTTTTTCTTGACTTGTGGAAGCCTCGCCTGCCAGCGTCACTCCCTGCAAGGCTTTAAGGGCATTATTATTTCTAAACCTAAGAAGCCATTTTCGGTCCAAATGTAGTACAACACAATGTACAGTCTAGTCTGGCACGCTGACCGAAAATGGCTTCTAATCACAAGTCATCTGTAGTTAAGGCAACTCTCTCAATAGGCTAGACCTTTCAATTGCAACGTCACAGCCCGAGCTTTTGTCAACCAAGGCTGGAAAACTATGGGAAGCCATAAATGCAAAGCAAAAACAGTTTGTAACAAAAGTACACAATTAGGCCTTAAAAATAGTGTTGAGTTCATTGGAAACAAAACAACCGATAATGGATGCATTTTAAAGCGAAAGTTTGCAGATGTTGGTCACAACATCTGGACAATTAAAGATGATTTGCTAACATTTGGCCGGCAACCAGCACATTTTGTTTATCAACAATAGATAAGTTGCACAACGCACTCTAGCGAAATACTTAACGCAAATTAACCCTTTTCCATATCTTTATTTTCTCATAATTTGTTGTTTAACTTACCTCATAGAGAACGGTATTTGAGAAACCAAAAAGATTCAAACGATGCAGCATTGTAGGATCGAGTGGTGTGCTGGCTGGCTCCAAATGCGGACGTGAGATCGACCAAGCTGATTTCATTTTCAGGTAGTGATTCAATCATGATCCAAAAAGACTGGAAAGCGCCTCCAAGAGTTTGGGTCAGAGGGGTTAACAAAGGAAGTCAAATGAATCCAGCTTCGGTTTCCTGGATAGGATATGTCGGGTGTTACGAAAGATACGGAGCGAATTAAGCAAAGCCTTGGACTCGAAAAGGGCAACAATTTAAAGACATCTGATTTTCGCACCGAGGGAGACAAATAAATTTAGTCTCGTTTTTGAAACGGTTATTGTTACCAACATTCTGACAAAAAATAATATTTATTTTAACATATTTAAGCTTGTTATATATTAATATGAATCGAACCCAATTTATGACGTTACTCTGGTACCTTTGAAAACATTGATGTCCACTTTCCCAACAATGCGTTGCAAAAATGGCCTCTCCGGAAAACACTCTTGGTTGGGCACCCGAATTGTTTACAGTAAAAATTGTAGCTTTCATTTGATTATAAATAACGTTTTGTTGCTACTCGTACTGAAGCAATTTGTTCTATTTTAATTTTACCAACACACCGTAAACATATGAACAGGTTCAACCTAGCCCCGGTCAAAGGTCACGAAGATGACGTAGGAACCAAGACAAACTTCACTACTCTCAATCCTTCATTTGTCATCCACCAGTAAGTCCAGATAATTACATGAATTGCCTTAAAGATTAACTATAAACAAACTTAATCCACAGATCGACTGTAAGAATAACACCCAGGACCCAATTTAATGGCTCTCCTTGCCGCCGAATTTCTGTTGAAGCGCCGAATGTTTGCACTAGCTGTGTGAGCGAAGGCACGCACACAAGTAATCCAGCTAACCTGTGAAATACGCTTGACATAAGTGCGAAAATTCATGCTTCCGTAAGCGCTGATTCTTTGCTTATGGTAAGCATGGCCATTAAATTGGGCCCAGATGATAATGATCCTACTTTTATCTTTTAACAATCGTGTTTTTTTAAAAGTTTCCCGCCTTTTTCGCACTTTGCTTCGATGGTTCAATACGAGAAACATTACACAAGAATAACGAATAACGTCGAACTTTCCTCGTTCTTTCCCCTCACTCCCCTGTCCAGTATGAACACCCTGGGAAAGCCAGAAGACGTCACAACCTTCAAAACTTACCTCCGGCAATTCAACGGCAGCATGATCTGGCTCCCTGCCTTCACCACGAGAACCTACTTGAAATTTAACCTGCGAATAGCGGATATTTTATCACACTCTGGTATCACAAAGCCGACCTTTAACCACCCGGGACATTTCGCTGCTGTGAGATACTTATGGAGGAGGGCGAACTACCAAAACAATTGGCCCTCTACTGGTGAGAGTGAATAACATCCCCTCTCCATGAGCTAGCCATTATAATAGCGTAATCTCCAAACACAACAGTTTCGGTCTGCTCAACTTTTTTTCTTTTTTTGTTTGGGGGGGGGGGGGGGGGGGAATAGCATTCAGTCACAGTTTTCTTTAAAGATATAAAAGATTGGTAAGGATAAAAAACATCATTGTTTAATTTTAGGCTGAAAGCTTACTGGTCATGAAGTTCATACTAGAAACATCTTTTTCTGTTAAATATTTTCCTCTCAAATGAAGTCATAATCGATAAATCTGTATCTGAAAACTAAAAAAAACAAAAAAAACTGCAACAGCTGATTTTGGTTGTTATGACCCAAATTAAAGACAATGTGTTCAAACCTGGGCCCCAAGGGTATTACCATTAAATCACTGTCTGATGAGTTACGCCTCATCGGAAGGCACTTTTAAGTATAGGGCAATTAATTATGTTTGGGGGTGATCCCAAGGTAATTCCAATGCTAAAAAGACTTTGTAGTAGCCTGATGATAGATATATTACATTATGTTGGCTGCAGAACTTATCTATAAATAAAATTCAAGGTTCGTGTACAAAATGCATTGGCGAAAAATCTGCACGTGTTTCAACGGCTGTGTACAACGTATGTTTTTTGTGTGTGGACATGTCAATGGGGACTGCCGCCGGCAAACTTCAAAGGGTCATGGTGACCTATTAGTGAATTCAACCCAGTGAGTGACTACACTATAGCTATCTCAAGGGGGGGGGGGGGGGGGGGTAGAGGGTTACATGTAGTATGACCGGATTTGACCGAACAGTTCTTAAAGACAATGTGTTTAAATGCTGAAAATATTGTGCATGGTTTTTCCCACTATTTTCTCCTGACTCACACACAAAGGATTAAGCAAAAATTTTCACAGGTTTGTTATTTCATGTATATGGTTGATCACATGCACGAACACAGTCTGTGACTTGTCAGTTCTACCAATCCTGTATGATAACCTTTAAAGTCATTTAAATTTCACTGATGCATACTGTGTCTTCAACATAAGGGATAGGCCTTGTTGTTAAATACTGCAACCTCGATTTCAATTTTTTTACGACACAAATCCGTGTATTCGTAAAAGAAGCCCGAATTCCACTGCAAGCCTCGCTCATTTTGGCTCACAAACTATCTCCATTGTTTTTCTGTGAAGATTTATGCATGAACAACACTTTGACTTGGCTTTCATTATGTTTTGCAAAATGTCAAGTTTCTGGGAGGCTTATCAGTTCTTTGGTAAAATTACTTCCAACAATAATACAGCACCTTAATGTAAGGGAAGGTATTGCACTCTGCTCTACCAGCCAGGCCCCTAGTGGATGATACCCATGCCTACATCCTTACAGACTGTGAGGGGGAACCCTGCTTCAGCCCCAGGAGTAGGTGGCAACATGCCGCTGGTGGCAGTTGATTTGGGTGGCCGTCACCTTGAATTTACCGCCCGGCCTTGTAGTGAGGCAATCTGTCTAAATAAATTAAAAAGAAATCACGGTGTGGAATTAAAGAATTAAACAGTTCAATCGTATTATGTGGCTATTCTTTGTTTACTTACAAACATTATGAGCCACAAAAAACCCCAAAACACAAAAAACAATCTCATTATGTCTGTTGTCATATATAAAGGACTCTTAAATAATACTTTTTCAGTAAAGATTTTACTATCTTTGTTTGCAGGTCTGTATGTAGTTTCATCGGCTTTCGGACTTTGCGACGAGATCCATCTCTTCGGCTTCTGGTTTTTTGGAAGATCGATAGAGGGCGCGATTGTACCTTATCACTACCATAATGACATCTTGTTCGGATATAAACACGACCGGTTCAAGGAGTTCAACAACCTTGTAAATCTCCACAAGAAAGGAATTCTCAAAATGAATTTTGGGAAATGTAAAAGTTGAGAGAATATAACACAATTTTGTCAGTAGGTTTAGCCTACTTCAAACACTAAACTGAGAAAAACTATTCGCCAAGAATAGAAACGTAAACCCACAACCTTTTCTGTAAATCAAACATTATGAAGGTCATGACATGGGCATGATAAACGGTCCAATGTTGTGTTCCTGGGATTGTTGATTTTCAACCTGGGATACTTCGGTTACACTAAGCTCCAATTTAATCTGACAAGCGTCAGGCCCTCTCTCCAAGATGGAGTCTGACCAGTCTTATTTTTATCTGATTTTATTCTATGCAAGTTCGCCCCACTAAACAAGGCTAAACGCCACTGTTGGTATGGGGTTACAAGAAAAAAACACAAAAACCCCCAAACATTTCCGATGAAAACACCTCAGAGGAGCTGAAAGTAGGAATTGGTTTTCCTTTTAAAACAGTCTAGATTGTAGGATAGAGGGAAACATGCACCAGGCAAGGAGTTCCAAAGAGATGCAGTACGTGGAATAAAGCTGTTCGGAGTGGCTCTAATTTTTTCTACACGTCCGAGGAAGAGTGTAAATAATTAGTAACTAGGGCAGACTAATCATGGGGAAATCTGTGGGGGAAAAGGAGAAAGGCAGAGACAAAAGGTTATTAGTCATTTCCTTCTTGGGTGTTCAAACCATGGGGTTGAATGGTCTGGAGGCGCCTTATTTTATTCTGTGTGCAAGTTCACCCCAAACAAGGCTAAACGCCACTCTTGGTACGGGGTTACAAGAAAAACCCAATCACATTTCTGATGAAAACACCTCAGAGGAGCTGAAAGTAGGATTTGATATTCCACTTAAAACGGTCTAGATTGTAGGATATAGGGAAACATGCATCAAGCAAGGAGTTCCAAAGAAATGCAGTTGTACTTTGCTTTAGGCCTATGGTTGAATAAAGCGGTTGGAGTGGCTCTTTGATCCACACGTCAGGGGAAGAGTGTCCGAGTGAGAACGAGCAGAAAGCCTTTTATCACCCTCAATATAAATTGACTCGTTCAGGGGTGTTTTCATGGGGCCAGATAGCGGTAATATGGTGGGGAGGTAGGCCTATACATTTGGTGATACATTGAAGGTAGCACGCGGTCACAGTATTTTATGATAAAAACATCTGGCTTAAAAAAATAAGGTCGTCGCAGATTTGAATTCAGAAGAACAAAAAAATCAGCGGAATAACAAGTAATTTTCAAATTTTTAAAATAGCTGCCATTGGTTGTTACCTATTTGTTTTCAAAAGACAAATTTGCGATGGCCCTTTATATAGTCCAATATTTTTCTCACGGCATACTCTGAATTCCAAGCTTATATCATCAACGGCACAAGCCTATAGACCATGTTACCTTTGTTTCCAAAAAGAGTGACCTTACATTCTAATGTATTTCCAGACAAGCAAGATACTACACTGGTCATAAATGGGAAAATTTACATTTTGTGCCATAATTTTCACATAAATTCAATAGTTACAAAAGCAACTGCTGTACAGCTTTTCAGATGTCCCACTTTTCAGATGTCCCACCTTTCTTCATATCAAAAAGTTGATAAAAATCAGACAGTGCAATCTCCATAAAATATAAGATTTATTGTTTTCTTCCATTGAGTGCATACAAACTGTGCCTGCAGGAAGTCCAGGCTCTGTGGCTCTTTTGTAAACATGTGATGTCACAGGTCACATGGTCTATAGTCAAATACCCAGTCTCACGACATACTCTGAATTCCAAGCTTGTATCATCAACGGAACAAGCCTGTGACCTGCCGGCACTATTTGAAGTGGCAAATATCTAAAAGTCTACGGCTATTACCTGGGCACAACTTGTATGAGGCAGAGAAACTTTCAACCTTTTTATAAGTATTTGTTCACTGATTGATAATGGGGATTGGCAGCGGCGATATTAAAGTAAAATTCTAGAGGGCCGGGCTCAAGGGTTGCACCGTGTTTTTCAGGGGGAATTTCTGGCAAAGAAATACGGTTGTGATCGTCTGTTTTTTTCTAAAACTGTTTTAGTTTAAAAAAATTGCTTTGTTCTTGCATTTAAAATATTTTGTTCGTGTACAAACTGTAAACTATATTAAAGTCTGTTTGGAAAATACATATTTTTTTTAATGTATGGTTCAAGCGATCAGCTGAAAGCTAAAATATCATTAACAGCAACACACCTGTCTTCATTTCTTGCAGATGGTTTTTTGTTAAAATATAGATTTCCCTGGTAAATTTCAGCAGAACATTATTAAGTTTAATCAATACGTCTTCAAATTCACTCATGTTTCCACAGTCTGATAGAAATCATAGTTTGACCGGATAACACATTATGGCTGATCTAACCATCGTTTGAAAAAGGGGAATTTCCCTTCGTAATCCCGTAGAATCATAATTATGAACAAAAACTAAACTAACTGTACGATTGTGAACTTTGTTGCATACGTGATCACCGGTTGTTTGCAGAGTTGTTAATTACTTGCCATATTTTGTTTACACTATCAGTGCATGTCAAACTGATAGGCCTATCTATAAATTCATAAAATATTTACAGTTTATTTCATTTTCTCAAAAGACTAATGGGAGATTTTGTTGGGATAGCTTGTGTTAAATTTGTGTTCAATAACAGTAATAGTGGAAGCCACTAAGTGGCTTCTTAAAAAGAGCTCATATCCGTCACTCAGTGACGCTCAAGGCGCTTTAACATTCGGTATTTTCATGCAATGTATGTGGAGCTACGTGTTGAAGTATAAGACCTATTTCTTTACATAGCACCATGTAATGGTTTACAAGGTGCTGTGGCGCAATATAACGCAGCCATTCAAACCAGGAACACCGGGGCGAACCTTTTTTCTTTACGACAAGTGCACTTGTTTTTTTTTTACGTGCATAATTTTTTACAGAACACATGGAACTTAAGGCTTTAGCGTGTCATGGCCGAGTGGTTTAGATCACTCGGATTCAAGTTCTGGTGGTTTAGTCATCGGGGTGTGGGTTCGAGTCCCGGTTGTGACGCTTGTGTCCTTGAGCAAGACACTTCGCTATAATTGCTTCTCTTCACCCAGGGGTATAAATGGGTACCTGCGAGGGTAGAGGTTGATATTGTGTTTGAAAAAGCCTTCTGAGCGCCACCACGGCAGCTCGGGCTGTATACTCCCCAGGGAGCTGAGACAGATTAAAGGAATGTTATTGGCCCAATGACCAGGGCACTAATGTAAAGCGCATTGAGACGTTATTGTGTAATGCGCTATATAAGAACTGGTTATTATTATTATTATTATTATTTTACGTCCCATCTGAAGGACGTGCAATATTGTTTAGGTTTCTCGCATAAAGAAACAAGTTTTCCAACCGGGACTCGAACCCACGATCGAATAACTTACTTATAGGAAATGAAAAAAGATGTAGTGAGTCTTGCATGCCCGTCCATTGATGAAGGCCTAAGTTCTTAAGAGGTGAGGTACGGTTTGAAAGGGAATCAAAGAGGGACGCCAAAGGCGAGGTCATTTATCGCACGGCCGCGATGCTGTGTGTGTAGGGGAAAAGCGAATCAAACGTGTAACCTTGTGCAAGCAGACTAAAAAGACGAGACTAATGTGACCACAAAGAACATTTTGATGGTTTTGTATATATAAGCATCATATAGAGTGTTTTTTGGGGAGGACAAGCACCAAAAATAGTATTACCGGAACGCACTCACAATGTTCAAAAAAGCTTTAGTTATAGTATTTATAAAGTTCTTGGAAATTAAAGCTTTAAAGAACGTATGAGGCGATATGTGGATAGTTCTTAATAGGGGAAAAAGGGGGGGGGGAAATTGGGGTTAAGTGAAAAGGCAAAATTAGATGGGGAACATGTGTTGGTGGGGGGTGGGGTTTGGAGAGGATGGTCTCTGGTAGTAAAACATTCCTGACTGTCTAACCATGGAGGTAATAAACACTCTTGGCAGACCTCCCGCCTCCCTGCACCAAGGCATGGTGCCCCCCAAGAAACCGCACGCCTCATTATATATGCAGCAACTTAGGGGATTAAAGGTTTAAACAATGGCCAGTACTACACTGCACCATGGGCATCCACACAAGACTCCTATCTGCATGGTCTAATTACTGTGTTTTTGGGTGGGAGACAAGTGTCTCTGTATTTAAATACACAGGCAATGGTTACAACAGAGCTAATGTTGATGTTTTTATGAAACTCCATGAAGGATTGAGGGGAGTGGGTTTTGGAAGAAGGGGGGGGGGGGTTTCAAGGGAAGGGGTTGTTGGAATTCACTAAAAAGAACTTTTTTTCCGGTGATAATATGTTGAGCCACTTTTTTGTATACCTTTAATGGTATGGCTCAAAACATATTTTCAGTGCGTTATATAAGCTGCACCTCATCAGTCACCATTTTGGTTTATGTATCCTTTATTATGAAAGATTTGCAACAAAGAGTGATCAAGGTATAGTTTATTAGAGTAGAAAGATCCAGCGAGATTGTTATTTTTTGTTTGTTTTTAGTTTAACGTAGTCTCATCTGGATCCAAACCCTGTTGTTTCTTTAATTTATTGTACCAACCTGTTGTTCTTGGAGTAATTCAACCAGGATTTGCAAGTTCTGTTTGTCCATTTCTTTGAGTACGTTTTCTTCGGTTGAATCTTGCAATCTAGCCCGAATTATTTGGTCTTTTATGTTCTTTTGTCTTTTGTAGGCCAACAGAGGTGGTACAGGGAAGAGTTTGTTAAGGAGATCACTGTCATTTATTAAGTGCCAGTGTTTAAACAGTGCACGTTTGAGATTAGAGTGGTGTATTTGTGGGAAGAAAGGCAATATAAAAACAAGGGGCGGATTCGTTTCCTTCTTGATGTTAGGTAATGCACTCAACATTGAAGTCCTGGGGTCCACGTTAGATTTCGTGAAGCGGGTCAATTCTTCCGTGCTGTATCCACGTTCTATTAGTTTTTATTTGAAGAAATTGACCTTACTCTCGAAGTCTTTTTTGTGTGTGCATATGCGTTTGTATCTCGTAACTTCACCCTTAATGACCCCACCAAATACCGACTCCGGGTGTGCAGATTCTCGAGCAAGATATTGGAACGTGTCCGTTTTTTCGTTGCTACTCGAGTATCAAGCTTCCCCTCTTTCTGAAAACGTTCGCCTTTGTAAATTATGAGGTCAAGAAAGGTGATTTGGTTGTCGGAGATCTCTGAAGTGAACTTCAATGTTGGGTGCAGATTGTTTAACATCTTAATGAAATCCAGCGCTTCATTCTTGTTGCCATTGTAAATTATTAAAACATCGTCTCTGTATCTCATGTAAGCCACTATCTCTGGGTTGTTAGGGAGTATAATTTCTTTTCCGTATTTGAACAAGGTGATGTCACATATTTCAGGACTGCATACACTACCCATTGCCACGCCAATTTTTTGTCTGTAGAACTTGTTATTGAATTCGAAGACGTTTGCGCCCAAGATCAGTTCTAAAAGACATTGCGTGTGTTTTTTTGTAGGTTTTGGTATGGTGTATAGTTCTGATTTTGCTTGTTCCAAAGCATCACAAACCGAGTCTATTGCCTCTTTCTGTGGGCAGTTTGTGTACATTGAAACAATGTCCAGTGCGATAAGGAGATTATCTTGTCCCATCGTCAAATTATTTAGTCTTTTGAGAACCTGAGAGGAGTCTCTTGTATATGTGCTTTGTTGCTTGACGATAGGGAGCAGGAAAAAATCCATATATTTTGAGATTTGTTGAGTTGGAGCCCCACAACCACTGATAATCGGCCTTCCCACAAACCGTGTTCCACCCGGTGGGTTTTTGTGGATCTTCGGTAATAGGTAAAGGCATGGTGTTTTGATCTCATGATTGTGAGGATTAAGGAACTCAAACATCTCTTTGTTTATAACGTTGTCCACGTATAGATCGCGTACGGCCCGATAGACCATAGCGGTGACATCACCTGTTAAATCCCTATCCACAACCTCATAATGCGGCCCAGATAATTGCCTCAAACCTTCTTGTAGGTAGTCTGATCTGTTCATAACACATACCCCACGGCCTTTGTCAAATTGTTTTATGACAATGTTCTGGTTTTTCTTGAGGCCTGTGAGAGCGATGCGTTCTGCTTTGGTGATATTGGATGCCACATTTTTGATTTTGATTTTGGACAGTTCCTCCAGTGTACCTTCAATGTAATTTTCTAAGTTTGAATTGAAGGTAGCAGGGGGTGTCCATTTTGATGGCATCCGAAATGGATGAAGTTGACCCAGATTTGCTTTCCCTGCCATTAAAACGCGAAGTCTCATTTTTCTGAAGAGCAGTTTTGAATGGCGTAGGATAGCTGTCTTTTTTGGTTTTTTGGGTGTGGGAATGAAGTTTAAACCTCTTCCTAGAGCAATCGTTTCAGTCAAAGACAGTTTATAGTCAGAAAGATTTTTGACAAATTGTTGACTTTTGTTGGCTTTTTGTTTAAGAAAGACCAAACTCTCGTTTTTCTTTTTTTGTTTGGTTATTTTACGAGAGGAGAGAGGATTTCTCTTTTGCCATTTTACATTTCAAGTTTTTTTTGCCTCTGTTAAATCTTCTTGACATAGTTGCAACAATAGGGTCCTTCGTTGTTTTATTATGATGTTTTTGCATAAAGGACGATAGAGTTACAGCGAGCAAATTGTGGTTTGCATTCGTTTAAATACCATGCTCCGCGAAATCATCCACCAACATTATGTCATGCGCATGCGCATGTGTAGTGACATAACCTGGGCTTGATGTCCGAAGGTTGTGTGAATAAAGTCGCAAGGTCAGGTCGTTATATTATGCAAACGGTTTGAGTCGATTGGACAGGAGATTGGTTTGGAAGTTAAAAGCAAAAGGGGGGGGGGGGTTTTGTTTTGGAAAAGGGGGGCTTTGGGTTTTGAAGGGAATTAGGTATGGAAGTGGCCTGATAGAGGAGAGGACGGGTTTGAGAGGTTGAAGGTAACGGAAGAGGGAGAAGAGGTTTAAGTTATAGAGAGGAGAAGGAGGGGGGGGGGGGGAAACGTTTTTTCCAAAAGGGGCGGGTTTGCAGGAACTTGGATGAAGGAAAGGGGAAGGAAGGGGGTTAATGTCTTTTGAAATGGGATTATGGTGGTTGATGGAAGGTTGGGAAAATCAACGCTCGATTGCAAATCTAGATGAAGGATATGCTTTTGAATTTTTGAGAAACATGTTTGCATTATGGTGATCTTCCAGATTATGGTTTATTATGAAGCTGGGAAGCTTTTTTTATAAAGGAAAGATCATCAAAATGAAACGAGGATGGACTGACGAGGGTGGGGGGTGTGAAATAAACAGAGCAAGCAAATGGACATCGATCTTAAAAGTTTGAGTGGAACAAGTTTAGTGCCAAAGACAAGAAATATAAGAACATGTTGATTGTGAAAAACTTTAAAGAAACAAACAACCATGGTCAAAAACTCTTTTTTGAAATAGTGGTGGCTCTGAAAAGAGCCGTTGGTTTTGTTTGGCATACCCAAGTTCTCATCTCCGTTTTGCGCCCCTGGGTCCTCCGAGGAGACCGGCCCTCTGCTCCGCCGACTCGGTGACAATCGCCAGCACTCGAAGAGCTCGTCGACGCTCCTTTTCGTTTGCCACGTTAGCATCAATCAAACTGGCCCCCGCTTGTTTTGCTTTGAGGAGGTCAACCTCAATCGCAGTTAACCTCGACTGGTACTGATCTAGGATCAACCTACCCAGTTCAATCGCAAACCCTGCTGTTTTTTTGTGCCACGAGATGATCATCTCGGGTGAGCAGGGGATGTCGAGTGGAAGGGTAGGTATTTTTTTGTTGATTTTGCACCAGTCTGGGGCTTCACCACGATCAAGGCTTTCCCTCAGTTTGTCAGCCTGCCTCCGAACCCGATTTCTCAAGCCGGCGAGACGGACAATCTCCACTCTGGCTTTACGGACCAGACCGAAAGCGGAGGTGCTCAGTTTGATTTGCTGTCTGGTGTCTTGTTTTTTCTTTTGCAACGACAAGTCACGAGGACGAGGTTGCGACTGCTGGCCACAAGGGAAGTCAACGTTGTCGTCAAATAACATAAGGTCGTCCTCCCCGTCGTCGTTGTAGGATGACCCAGGGGTGCGGGGGCAATCGAAGACATCGATGTTGGCCATCTTGCTGCTCGTTGTGATTTTAAGAGATGCAATGATACCTTGTGACATTGCCAGCTGTATTTATACCCTTTTAAATCGAGATGGTCATTTACGGTGACCTGGGCAGTAAGGTTTACAGTCAAGGCTATGACCCAAGGTGCAGTATTATGCAAAATCTAGAGACAGTCTCAAATCTCCCTAGTCTGAAACACTTACGTAACAAGTGTACGTTTTTTATATATGGCTATTCACGGATCGTTCGGACCAAGATCCAAAGATTCAATTGCTCACTTTTCGACCGCTGACTGGAAGGTCAGGGGAAGGAATCAAATGTGTGTAGGGGAAAAGCGAATCAAACGTGTAACCTTGTGCAAGCAGACTAAAAAGACGAGACTAATGTGACCACAAAGAACATTTTGATGGTTTTGTATATATAAGCATCATATAGAGTGTTTTTTGGGGAGGACAAGCACCAAAAATAGTATTACCGGAACGCACTCACAATGTTCAAAAAAGCTTTAGTTATAGTATTTATAAAGTTCTTGGAAATTAAAGCTTTAAAGAACGTATGAGGCGATATGTGGATAGTTCTTAATAGGGAAAAAAGGGGGGGGGAAATTGGGGTTAAGTGAAAAGGCAAAATTAGATGGGGAACATGTGTTGGTGGGGGGTGGGGTTTGGAGAGGATGGTCTCTGGTAGTAAAACATTCCTGACTGTCTAACCATGGAGGTAATAAACACTCTTGGCAGACCTCCCGCCTCCCTGCACCAAGGCATGGTGCCCCCAAGAAACCGCACGCCTCATTATATATGCAGCAACTTAGGGGATTAAAGGTTTAAACAATGGCCAGTACTACACTGCACCATGGGCATCCACACAAGACTCCTATCTGCATGGTCTAATTACTGTGTTTTTGGGTGGGAGACAAGTGTCTCTGTATTTAAATACACAGGCAATGGTTACAACAGAGCTAATGTTGATGTTTTTATGAAACTCCATGAAGGATTGAGGGGAGTGGGTTTTGGAAGAAGGGTTATTCCCAGTCATAAATGCCTTTCCGTAAAAAAACCCCCAAAATATTTACAAGTTGAGACCAAATCTGACAGTTTAGTCTCTCAGCCCGCATCGACTCTGCGTTGAATGTATATCCATGAGCGCTAAGTGGCTTCTCGTGAATGTTTGCGCGCTTATGTTTCAAACTATCGCACGCAAGTTTCAAACTTGCGCGAGCATATTAATGTGCTACCATAGAGTTATAAAATGCATGCGACTTCATAGAACTTAAACTTGTTCGATCGGTCCCAGCACCTCGCCCAGAGGCGCTGGGGTTGGCTGACGTATGAACGCATTGGACAGGTAAACAATGGACAGCACAGAGGTGTTTGGATACTTGATATACTTGCGAGACCAACTTTGCAAAGTTTTCAGGGAAAACACATTTACAAAACAGTCACAGAAACAAGTTGAGAGCAGGGATAGATTTTCACCAAAAATACATGTTCCCTGCAATTGTTAATGTTGAGCTACCGTATGCCTTTAGTCTGTTGTTGTGACCAGTTGCAGTTAATGACATGGGAAATGGTCTGGGGACAAGATACATGGACTTTTGTTGACACATTTCATCCATACTTGGTTCTAAGAAGTCCCCAGTTGTTCATTTAATCAACACAGATAACAAAGTCAATAATGAATGTCATCTGGGGTCCCCAACCAAGTACTGCGATTGGCTGCACGATTTTGTGACGTACGGCGTGACAACTCGAATCAAATCATCGGATTTTTGTAGGTTGATCCACGGAGGGCTAATTCCCATGTGATGTTTCATTGCTACGACTGTTTGCTTATAACATTCCTATCGAATAGACTGTTTTCAATGGTTTATATAAACCTAAACGTAGGTACCATTGCATCAACAACACCTGTCAAATTTGTTGATGAATTAATGACGCAGGTATAAATTCGTTTGGCTTCGTAACGCCCCTCAGCAGTGAATTAAACCATATTGGAGTTCTACAACAACAAACTCAACATCGTTAGTTTAAAAAAATCCTTGTAGAGGCAGATGTTCTTTTGAAATCGAGGCATTTGTCTTGATTTTGTATTTATCGTTTTTGTTTGAGCCGTCAAATCTTGCGAGTTTTGTTGGTGAGCAAATCTTTGTCAATTCAAGATGCAGACCGAGAGAATAGAGTGAGTTTTAAACTTTTAAAAAAGTTTATAGTTATCCATCGTCTCAATTGTCCATTATTCGTCGGGGAAAAATTCAAGTTCTATTGCCAGGATGCTGAAAACCCCCAAGCTTACTGCTTACGGAATTCCTTTCATACATTCTTCATTAGTAAGTCTGTGAAAAAAGAGGGAGGGGGAACTACCAAAAATGCCCTTTATTTGAAATTTTTTGAATTTCGTTTCAGGTCATCATGTAGAACATAGTGAAATGAACTGTTGTGGCAAATTTTATAAAAATCGCTTTAGAAATTTTGAAGATACAGGGGGGAGGGGGTGGCTCCCATGTCCCCAGTAAGTAACAAAACAAAAAATAAAAGAAATACAAGTCCTTAAAGTGTTAATGTTTACAACTAAACGCGAGTTAATACTAATTTCTTTCTGATTATCATTCAAATTCATATAGTAGACCATCAACAACTGAAATGTTCTCAAAGCCGACAATGGAGGCGTTACGCCTATCTGACGATTTTGAACCCAACAGTGGAGCAGCTCTCTTTTACGCCGCGGCATACGGAAAAACCAGGAAGGTGAAAGAAATCATTACAAAGAACAAAAGTGCCGTAAGTAATCTCGTCTTTAACGAGAGTTTAGTTTAGTTTCATCTTGCATTTCAATATTTGGTTTAATAACGTTATGCGTGCAACTTCCATGCGTTCCATAGATTTCACTCGCAGTTTTATGTACGTGTGTTCTATAAGGGATCTAAACACTTCTGACGATTCACCTGTACGATGAGAAAATGGATTGCTACATTATTTGTATACATGTTTATGTGTGTTGTGATGTCATTTAGCCTTCGAGAAAAACTCAAAACGTAAGGCCACTAACTAATTTTTGCATTTATACCACAGGTCCTTTTGATTGGTTTGCAACAGCTAATTCTGTTTTCTCATGAGAATTTTTTTTTATGCAAACCATACTGCTTGGCTGATTTCTTGAAACATTAAAACCGGTCTGTCTTTTTAATATTTATAATTTTTTTTATAGAAAAGCTACCGCAACTCGGAGAAGCAAACGCCGCTACATGTTGCCGCGTACCGAGGACATAAGGATGTCGTCATTGCCTTGGTGTCCGCTAACGCACCTCTCGAAGCGAAGGACGAGAAAGGCGATACTCCTTTGATATGCGCAGTAGCTGGGTATGAATTTTCGATAACAATCTAAACTAATGATTTTTTTCCCCCGGTAAAAACTAAAGGCCACATTACGTGTGCGCGATTCCGTTTCTCCAAATGCTTTAATTTAACGTTTAGTTTGTGGCTATACAATATCATTGTTGGGAAAGTAAAATTTTGCCATGAATTATACGAAAGTAAAATTAATTTCACAAATCAATAAAGAAAACCCGAGAATAAGACTTGACCTGTGAAGAATTAAGAATTTTGCCCAACTGAGGTTCATGTTATCACTAAACCTATGTAACGATTTGCAAATGGAGTTACTAGATATTAAGCATATAGGGCCTACTCGTCCCAAGTTTTAATTTTGTTTCACTGTTATTTTTAACAACTGATTTATATTTTCATCATATAAAAATTTAAATTGTATTTATAACAAGTTGATGGGCATTTTTATGTTCAAGAAGTTTGTATAATATTATTAACTTAAAAAGAAAGATTTTATTTCATAGGAAAAAGTATCTTCTTTCGAGTTGTTTTGTTATTTGTAAAGCGCATTGAGAATTAAGTGTTAATTACTATGCGCTATAAAAAACGAAAAATTATTATTATTATTATTTTCGATACGCGTGAGACTTGCAAAGTCTGTGGTGAAAAAACCTCATTATGTTTTCACTAACTGTTTAAAAAGATCGGGTTTTGAATTTGCGAGATCACAACTTTATTAGTCAGTTCACAAAAACGAAATATGCAAGCAAAAATACTTCAAGAAAAATGTTTTACCATGAGCATCTTTATACCGTGTAAATTAAATCTGTGAACATTGATATTTCTAATAATACCAATGTTGTACACACCCTTTAAACATGGGTAAGGTTGAAAATATAAATGTTCACAGATTTGCATATCAATTACATGGTATAAAGATGCTCATGCTAGAAAACTTCCCTTGAAATAGTTTTGCTGGAAATGCTAATTGTTTTAGGAAATTAGTAAAACAATTAGTCTTTATCACTGGTGATAAATTCCGATGTTTGAAAACATAACATTGGGGTTTCACTGTTTTCTCATGACTCCGAAGACCGATTTAGCTGAAACTTTCACAGGTTTGTTATTTCATGTATGTGTTGGGTCACATCAAATTTGGATACAGGTCTTTGCAATTTTATTTTTGCAATTTTATTTTGTCTTTGAACAGGGATAAGCCAGATATCGTCAAGTATCTAATGCAAAGTGGAAGTAATGTAAATGCATCGAACAACAATGGCAGCCCTCCTCTACATTTCGCCGCTGCAACAGGTACCTTGAGATGCACAAAAGTGCTTCTTGGGGAAGACGAGGAAAAAAACAGTAGATGCATCTTACTGTAGTTGCGAAACCTGAAACCAAAATGTGTGTTGCGCGCTAAGCACAACTGATAAGCCAATGACAATCCTTCCTTTGAGTTCTGTGAGGGCGCTGTTTGAAGAAGGATTATGTTTTTAGATTAGTGGTAATATTCAGCATAGTAAGAAATACTGTTTACAAAATAATTCCACGTTCATTGTTTGATCCGGAACTTTAAAAAAAAGGATAAATCCTACCCCAAAAAGCCACATTTTCTCGATATTTACCACATATTACCAATGATGTTTTCCTTTAACAGCATACTACTAAGGGTTGTGTACACAGCTCTTACGCAAATCCAGCGCCCTCTGCTGTTGAAAGGTTCCAACCATCAAAGTGCACACTGGGTTACCGGTATGCCAGCCCTTATTATCGACGTTGCTGATTAATTTTGCATGCAGTTTATAAAGCTGATGCATTAACATTGTGTGATAAGGTGGATCTTTTTCAGAAATAGCTTTAGGCCAACACTTGCACACTATTTCGCATGTGTCTTTAGTTGGTGTTTATGGGAACTTGGATTATCAACCAGAAAACGCTGTAATCGAAGTCGTAAATTTGCGATGTAAATCACGCATCCATGGTCTGTTTTTCACTAGAATGGATTTATTTAGTTTGTCATATTGAACAAAACCTTGTCTTTAAACAACTAATGGAAATGCAAACTGTGATAACAAACAAGTTTGCAAAAATTGCACCATTTTATCTTTCCGCCATCTTGAAACAGTGACAGATATGGCAAGTTCATTTTGACAAGAGAAACAGTGTTCCGTAGCTAGGTTGATTCAGTTGGACTAGCTATAGTCGAAACAAGCACTGTTCGAGTCCAGGCTTACTGGGTCGGTGTATTGTTGGCACTGCGCCAGTAGCCTCGTTTTGGATTACAATGATGACGTCATCCATAAATATTGAGAAAGGCGTACAAAGTGCTTTGTGTAAGTTGCTGCAGTTTGGTATACATGTGTAGAATTAAGCATACAGAAAGCAAGTTTGAAATATGATGACAGGTATAAACATGCCCCGTTCATTTTATATAAACTTTTCAGTCAATTCTATTAACTGATTCCTTTAATATTCAAATTCAATCGAGCGCCCTCCACGTCAGGGTTCCGGGTGCGCTCATAATTCCATTCCAAAAAGACATATTTAACATGTAGTCTTCATTTACACATGTACATTTCTCCTTTTTGTATCATACAATTACAATTAGAATGTTGTTTAGGTTTATTACATAGACTTGTTATAATTATTATTACTCCTAGACAAGAAGTTTAGCATGTGATGTATTTGCCTTTTATGCTTGTAGTTTGGCTCACGTTTTATAGATATTGCCGTGTTATAAGTAAATCCAAGATGGCGGCCCACCGAAAGCTTTGGCGGGTACTGCATATGTACAACACTTATATTCGCTTACAAAGCGTTTTGATAGTTTAGTGATTCTCGTTCCCTACTCGTTAACTATTACGATAATACCTTGCTATAATTGATTATAATAATCGTTTTTTAAAGAGGGTATATATTTGGTAATTACTCCAAATTACAATAAAAACTCACTCACTCAGGTATAAAACACTGCAGCTATGCATGCAGCTATATACAGCGGACCCGAGATGCCCTTGCATCACACGTATCTCTACTTCTGGCGAGCTATTGATAATGTAGAACATTTTTGTTAAAAAATTCCATTCAAAGGAGTGTGGTTTTAGAGAGAAGGGATTCAAAAACATTTCGATCTGAGAAACGCTTCTGCATGAACATTTTCTCAGATTGTGTGTTCCAGTAAGCGGATTATTCTTCCAGCGTGGACATAACAAATAAAAAATTGTTGGCCATCACTCAAAAAGCTTCCTCCTTTTGAAATGACATTTTCACAGGTTAGTTTTATTGTATAATATCTACAATTATAGGATTAGAACAATCGAACAGATCCAAAAACAAAAGATATACTTTGCCTTTAAGTGGTGTAATAATTTAGGCTTCATTAGCTTTGGACTTTAAGCCTAGGGGCGTGTCTGACACCTAAAGTCTTATTCCCTGACTGCGATGGTTTTATACACGTGCAAAGTTATTTAAGAGTGGAGGCTGCACTTCAATTAAAATTAGGTAAAACATGCGCCACAATGAATAATGTTTAAACCCACAACTTATTCTTCAAATCAAAGGTTTGAAAGTCATTGTTTTTATAAAGAGACTCTTGAAAAAAATTGGTTCAATAACTTGCCCAGGGTTCTTGCTTTGTCAACCTGGAGTATTTGTGATTGATTGATTATTATTATGTCGGCATTAAACCGAATAAATGTCGATATGATAAATCGATTTTATGTCTACATTATTTCAGATTATGTCGAACAAAAATATGTCGCCTTCTGTCCACTGTGGCGTTCCATAACCGTACGTTCTAGCCACTGATGGCGTCAAGGGGTCAATGGGGTCAATGTCAATTTTACTTTTGACTGAAAAAGCCGCGCGGAGAAGTCTGTTTTTGATGACTTGACTTCTTTATTTCTAAATGCAAATTTTAAACATAACTAACAGCAACAAGCTTTTGTCTTGAATTTCTTGTAGATGGTTCGTTTTGGTAAAACATATATTTTCCCTGTCAATTTCAGCAACAAATAATTCATATTCACTCATCCCTAAATGGTTTCTTTTAGCTATTGCATTCACGTTCGTTATCATGCACAGATTATTTCATTCTTCTCTGTCATTCTATTTTCATTCAAGACTTCATTTTCACCCTTCGTCAGCTGAATATCTAGTACCTATACTTACATTTTAATGAGATACAGTGGTTGACCGGTGTCATATGGAAATCTTTCACCCGGAGATTCTGTCCCCCATAATATATAGGAAATAACGTGGGCTGAAGAAGGATGGTTCAAAAGAGGGCGCTATCAAAATAAGTTTGTGCACAGTTAGCCGCATAGGTTGACAGAATCTCCGGGGGAGACAGAATCTCCCGCCACACCGGCCTCTTGCCGTCGGCTTTTGCAAAAAATTGAATGATGTTGTTGAATAATCTTGCCCAGGGAATGCTAAACTGTTGTTAATTGAATTACCCCTGTTGACTGATGCAACATAATCATTCATTGTCAAACGAAATTGAATGAGCTAGGTGTTTAAACTGAAGGAATTTGTTGGTTGAAATCGGCCAGGGAAACCCATAAGCCCATACCAGATAACTTGTTTTGTTTGCCCTCCACCTGCCCCCAAATGAAAAAGTCTATAGTTACCGTACTCCACTGTCTGGTAGCATTAATTAAACATTGAGGCTAATCTAACTGTTTGAAAAGGGGGGATTTCCCGTCGCAATCCCGTAAAATCCAATAAACAAAAACTATTTATAAGTCTATTATTGGCAAACAATGTGATTGTGAACTTTGTTGCATACGTGACCAATAGTTGATCGTAATGCTCGGCTTGACTGCAGAGTTACTTTTTTCCAAACGAGTTTGACAAACCCTAATAATTGTGTTTGTTCTATTTAGTGTATGCCAAACTGATATCAATTATCAAATATTTTCAATGTATTGATAACTTCTAAAAAGACTCAGACAATCTGATAATTTTGTAGAGATAATTTGTGTTGTGTTATGCAAACATATTTACTTGTAAGTGAACAACTTATTTCTAAGAATTAATGCACACATTGTTTTGCTACTAATTACTTTAACTGCAGTCCTAAATTTCCCAGAGGTGATGTGTAAGGTTTGATTATTGCTTGAATGTTTGACAGGACTGTCTGGGGTCCTTTGTCTATCTGTTACTCTGTTATAAATTCGGAAATGTTGCTATAACTTATTACTGACTTTTGTTGATATTTTCAACCTCTTCAATGTACCAATTATTTTATTTTTGAGGAGTTAAAGGCAAATCATACTTTTGGTTTTTTGAACCGTTCGATTGTTTAATCCTTTATAGATGTTGATATATAAATAAAACTATGAGAAAATTTCACCTCAAAAGGTGGTCGCGTTTTTGAGATATCGCCGAAAAACAGCAGCGAATAATGTCCACGCAGGAAGAATGTTCCCTATAGGAATTCACAGTCTAAACGTTTCGGACAGAAAAGTTTCTCAGATTCAAATTTTGGGGCATAAAACCTGATATCTTTTTCCATAACCACATTACTTCGAAGTGAAATGATTCTCAAAATGCTTTATACTATCGAAAGCTGCTGTACTTCTTATCACGTAAGTTTTTACTGCCATTAATTTTCAAAGTCATTACCAAACGTATACAGAACCTTATAAGTAGAATTAGCTGTTGCAAATTTCTTACCAACCAAAAAGACTATGATATAAATGCAATAAATAGTTTTGCGTTTCGACCCCATTGTTTATTTTATTTTTAATCAACACACATGACAAGAGTCAATAAAGTCATACCTTACAAGCTTGCACCATCAACGGCACAAGCCTATAGACCATGTTACCTTTGTTTACAAAAAGAGTGACCTTATACATTCTAATGCATTTCCAGACAAGCAAGATACTACACTGGTCATAAATGGGAAAATTTACATTTTGTGTCATAATTTTCGCATAAATTCAAGAGTCACAAAAGTAACAGCTGTACATCTTTTGAGATGTCCTCCACTTCTTTAAGTAAGAAGTTGAGTAAAGTCAGACAGTGCAATCTCCATAAAACATAAGATTTATTGTTATCTTCCATTGAGCTGCATGTGTACAAGCTGAGCCTGCAGGAAGTCCAGGCTCTGTGGCTCTTTTGTAAACATGTGATGTCACAGGTCACATGGTCTATACCTGCCGTACTATTTGAAGTGGCAAATATCTAAAAGTCTACGGCTATTACCTGGACACAACTTGTATGAGGCAGAGAAACTTTCAAACTGAGTATTTTTCACTGATTGATATGGGGATTGGCAGCGGCGATGTTAATGTAAAATTATACAGGGCTCAAGTGTTGCACCATGTTTTTTTAAGGGACAATTTCGGGCGAAGAAAACTGCAGTTTTCGTCTGTTTTTTTCTTGAACGAGCACTGTTTTAGTTTGAAAGCATTTACTTTGTTCTTGCATTTAAAATATTTTGTTCGTGTACAAACTGTAAACTATACTAAAATCTGTTTGGAAAATTCATATTTAATGTATATATCGTTCAAGAGATCAGCAAAAACATAATTAACAGCAACACACGTGTCTTCATTTCTTGTAGATGTTTTTTGTAAAATATAGATTTCCCTGGTAAATTTCAGCAGAACATTATTAAGTTTCATCAATACGTCTTCAAATTCACTCATGTTTCCACAGTCTGATAGAAATCATAGTTTGACCGGATAACACATTATGGCTGGTCTATCATCGTTTGAAAAAGGGGAATTCCCCTTCGTAATCCCGCAGAATTATTTGAACAAAAACTAAACTAACTGTACGACTGTGAACTTTGTTGCATACGTGATCACCGGTTGTTTGCAGAGCTCTTAATTACTTGCCATATTTTGTTTACACTAACAGTGCATGTCAAACTGATAGGCCTATCTATAAATTCATAAAATATTTACAGTTTATTTTCATTTTCTCAAAAGACTAATGGGAGATTTTGTTGGGATAGCTTGTGTTAAATTTGTGTTCAATAACAGTAATAGTGGCTTCTTAAAAAGCGCTCATATCCGTCACTTAGTGACGCTCAAGGCGCTTTAACATTCGGTATTTTCATGCAATGTATGTGGAGCTACGTGTTGAAGTATAAGACCTATTTCTTTACATAGCACCATGTAATGGTTTACAAGGTGCTGTGGCGCAATATAACGCAGCCATTCAAACCAGGAACACCGGGGCGAACCTCTTTTCTTTACGACAAGTGCACTTGGTTTTTTTTACGTGCATAATTTTTCACAGAACACATGGAACTTAAGGCTTTAGCGTGTCATGGCCGAGTGGTTTAGATCATCGGATTCAAGTTCTGGTGGTTTAGTCATCGGGGTGTGGGTTCGAGTTTGGTCGTGACGCTTGTGTCCTTGAGCAAGACACTTCGCTATAATTGCTTCGCTATAATTGATAGTGTGTTTGAAAAAGCCTTCTGAGCGCCACCACGGCAACTCGGGCTGTATACTCCCCAGGGAGCTGAGACAGTTTAAAGGAATGTTATTGGCCCAATGACCAGGGCACTAATGTAAAGCGCATTGAGACGTTATTGTGTAATGCGCTATATAAGAACTGGTTATTATTATTATTATTATTTTACGTCCCATCTGAAGGACGTGCAATATTGTTTAGGTTTCTCGCATAAAGAAACAAGTTTTCCAACCGGGACTCGAACCCACGATCGAATAACTTACTTATAGGAAATAAAAAAAGATGTAGTGAATCTTGCATGCCCGTCCATAGATGAAGGCCTAAGTTCTTAAGAGGTGAGGTGCGGTTTGAAAGAGAATCAAAGAGGGACGCCAAAGACAAGGTCATTTATCGCACGGCCACGATGCTGCAATTTATTCCCAGTCATAAATGCCTTTCCGTAAAAAAAACCCAAAATATTTACAAGTTGAGACAAAATCTGACAGTTTAGTCTCTCAGCCCGCATCGACTCTGCGTTGAATGTATATCCATGAGCGCTAAGTGGCTTCTCGTGAATGTTTGCGCGCTTATGTTTCAAACTATCGCACGCAAGTTTCAAACTTGCGCGAGCATATTAATGTGCTACCATAGAGTTATAAAATGCATGCGACTTCATAGAACTTAAACTTGTTCGATCGGTCCCAGCACCTCGCCCAGAGGCGCTGGGGTTGGCTGACGTATGAACGCATTGGACAGGTAAACAATGGACAGCACAAAGGTGTTTGGATACTTGATATACTTGCGAGACCAACTTTGCAAAGTTTTCAGGGAAAACACATTTACAAAACAGTCACAGAAACAAGTTGAGAGAGGGATAGATTTTCACCAAAAATACATGTTCCCTGCAATTGTTAATGTTGAGCTACCGTATGCCTTTAGTTTGTTGTTGTTACCAGTTGTGTAGTTAATGCCATGGGAAATGGTCTGGGGACAAGATACATGGACTTTTGTTGACACATTTCATCCATACTTGGTTCTAAGAAGTCCCCAGTTGTTCATTTAATCAACACAGATAACAAAGTCAATAATGAATGTCATCTGGGGTCCCCAACCAAGTACTGCGATTGGCTGCACGATTTTGTGACGTACGGCGTGACAACTCGAATCAAATCATCGGATTTTTGTAGGTTGATCCACGGAGGGCTAATTCCCATGTGATGTTTCATTGCTACGACTGCTTTCTTATAACATTCCTATCGAATAGACTGTTTTCATTGGTTGATATAAACCTAAACCTAGGTACCATTGCATCAACAACACCTGTCAAATTTGTTGATGAATTAATGACGCAGGTATAAATTCGTTTGGCTTCGTAACGCCCCTCAGCAGTGAATTAAACCATATTGGAGTTCTACACAGCAAACTCAACATCGCTAGTTAAACAAAATCCTTGTAGAGGCAGATGTTCTTTTGAAATCGAGGCATTTGTCTGGATTTTGTATTCATCGTTTTTGTTTGAGCCGTCAAATCTTGCGAGTTTTGTTGGTGAGCAAATCTTTGTCAATTCAAGATGCAGACCGAGAGAATAGAGTGAGTTAAAAGTTATAGTTATCCATCGTCTCAATTGTCCATTCTTTGTTGGGAAAAATTCAAGTTCTCTTGCCAGGATGCTGAAAACCCCTCACGCTTACTGCTTGCGGAAATCGTTTAAAGCCACCTGGAAATAGATTTTTTAATTTTTTTAAATATAAGAGTGTATATTAACAATAAAACAATTTTTTGAGTAATTGTTTGTCAGTATTTATATGTTAAAAAAATAGATAAAGTTGTTTGGGGGCGACTCCGCCCATCCCTTTTTGTGACGTCAATCGAGGAAGACTTCGCCTCGATTGAACATCGACCCCACTCGAACTTGCCTGCATTTACGTTGTATATACACGTGCAAGTAGTGAGATTGTACGTTTCGTTTGGTTATCCAAAAGGTTTTTTTTCTTGCATTTTTCCAGCGAAAATTGCTGCTGGATGCAGCAAAACGACTAAAGATGGGGTCAGCCAGCATTTTTTCCTGCAGATCCCAAATAATAGGCAGTTACGGGCATCGAAAGTTAGGCTAACGAGGGCAACGTGGTCCGGTCCGACGTCGTTTTCAGCGCTATGCAGCGAACACTTGGATAGCCCGGGGATTTTTTCGTTGGCAGTAGCGTACAAGGGAAGTTGCAGTGAAGCTTAGGTTACCAGCGAAATGTTTCTGGTGGAAAAACAATACCTCGTTTTATCCGTGTTCTCGTTATGACCATGCTCGTATCTTCCGTTTTTAAGACATAAAAACGCGCATGGGACAGTTCGGGACCGGTGAAAAACCTCGTATAAACTGGCGTTTCGTATTACTATTAGTCGACTGTACACTGTCCTAGGATTGCATTGGGTGGTGACGTCCGAATACGAAAACGCATGATACTGATCAGGTACCAAGACGTAATGTACGGGACCAGACTACACATTTTCTCCTGCCTCGATTGACGTCACGAACAGCGCCATGTAAAGGGGGGCCTATTTTTTAATTTGTAATTAAAAGAAAAATACAATTGTTTAACCTTAGTAAATTGTTTATTCACATTCCACTCATAAAAATGTATATATTAATGACAAAAGCTTTATTTTGAAAAAATACCACTGCCAGGTGCCTTTAATACAATCTTCATTAGTAAGTCTGTGAAAAAGAGGGATGTTGAAAGAATTGCGCGTTGTTCGTAGCCCGGACTGGAGATTGGACGATTAGGACGATGGTAAGGGTCGCGTTGGAACAATGCAACGACCGTCCGTGGCATGGCACCCTATATTTGGGACAGCTATATCATTTAGGGCGACCCTGTGTTGGCATTGGGTGTATCTAAGACAAATTTGCAAAAATATATTTAAAAATCCATTATCTCATAACTTTCCTATCAGATTCAAGCAGTGAGTAATTTTAGAACAAAGACACATTATAGTTTCCTTGTTTCATGTAATTAATCTTGATGTTTTGGGCATTTTGTTTTTTTCAGTATTCATCATTTAAAAAAAAGTTACGTCTTTCCGCCAGTGATCGCCCATTAATTCTGCTGGTGGAAATGGCAACAAGTTATGTTAGTCTACCGCATTTTACGATTTTCGACATAATTGGGGGTGGTGTTGGGGGCGGGGGTTAGGGAGGGGGAGCTACCCAAAATGCCCTTTATTTGTAAATTTTTGAATTTCGTTTCAGGTCATCATGTAGAACATGGTGAAATGCACTGTTGTGGCAAGTTTTATAAAAATCGCTTGAGAAATTTTAAAGATACAGGGGGAGGGGGTGGCTCCCATGTCCCCAGTAAGTAAAACAAATTAAATATAAAAAAAAAAACCCGGTCCTTATAGGGTTAATGTTTACAACTAAACGCGATTTAATACTAATTTCTTTTCGATTATCATTCAAATTCCTATAGTAGACCATCAACAACTGAAATGTTATCAAAGCCGACAATGGAGGTGTTACACCTGTCTGACGATTTTGAACCTAACAGTGGAGAAGCTCTCTTTTACGCCGCGGCATACGGAAAAACTGGGATGGTGAAAGAAATCATCACAAAGAACAGAAATGCCGTAAGTAATGGAACCAATCTTTTGCCTCCAACTTCCGTTTTTAATGAGAGTTTTGTTTTGTTTCTTCTGACATTTCCACATTTTTTTAAATAATATATAATATGCATGCAACTTTCATGCGTTCGGTAGTACAGCTATTTCACTCGCAGTTTTATGTACGTGTGTTCCTTAAAAGGATCTAAACACTTCTTACGATTCACTTGTATACGATGAGAAAATATATTGTTACATTGATTTTGTATACATGTTTTTTTGTACCCGCTGCCAAGGATTCGAACTGCTTCTAGCCATCGGTCTAGTGGTAAGACATCTGCTCTAACAAAGCAAAAGTCGTGGGTTCGAGTCACACCCGAGTGATTATCAAATGGGGTTTTTTCCCTCTGAACTCGGGAAAGTACATAGTATACAGTGCTTAACACACATAGGTGTAGGGTAAAAACCAGTGTTGTGATGTCATTTAGCCTGTGAGAAAAACTCTGCTAGAAGAGTCGAAACGTCAGGCCATTAACTATTGTTTGCATTTATACCACAGGTCCTTTTGATTTGGTTTGCAACAGCTAATTCTGTTTTCTCTTGAGAACTTTTGTTTTTATGCAAACAAACCATATTACTGCTTGGCTGATTTCTCGAAACATTAAAACCGGGCTTTCTTTGTTTGTTGTTCTTTCTAGAAAAGCTATCGCAACTCTGAGAAGCAAACGCCGTTACATATTGCCGCGTACCGAGGACATAAGGATGTCGTCATTGCCTTGGTAACCGCTAATGCACCTCTCGAAGCGAAGGACGAGAAAGGCGATACTCCTTTGATATGCGCAGTGGCTGGGTATGAATTTTCGATACAAATCTAAACTAATAATTTATTTTCCCGGTAAAAACTAAAGGCCACATTACATGTGCGCGATTCCGTTTCTTCAAATGCTTTAATTCAACGTTTAGTTTGTGGCTATAATACTTAATATTGTTGGGAAAGTAACATTTAGTCATGATCTATACGACAGTAAAATAAGCTTAACAAATCAATATAGAAAACCCGAGAATAAGACTTGACCTCCGTTTCCGGTTACCTGTAAATAATTAAGAATTGTGCCCGACTGAGGTTGATGTTATCACCAATTCTATGTAGGCCTAATGGTCGTACAAATTCGGGCGTGATTTCCAAATGGAATTTCTAGATGTTAAGCATTTATATACTCGTCCCAAGTTGAAATATTGTTTCACTGTTAATTTTAACAAATAATTTATATTTTCAACATATAGAAATTGAAATGAACAAGTTGATTGGCATTTTATGTTTAAGAAGTTTGTACAAATTGAACTTTAAAAGAATCTCCTTTCGGGTTGTTTTCTTTTTCGATACGCCCGAGACTTGCAAAGTATAATATGGCGAAACAAAAAATCATACTATGTTTTCACTGTTTTAAAAGATCAGATTTTGATTTTGCCAGATCAAAACTTTATCAGTCAGTTCACAAAAACGATAACACTTCAAGCAACAATTACTTTAATTAAGGGAAGTTTTCTACATGAGCAATCGTTATACTGTGTAAATTATTAGCAAATCTGTGAATATTTATATTTCTAATATAATACCAATGTTATACACACCCTTTAAAGAAGGGTGTGTAACATTGGTAAGATTGAAAATAATTATAAATGTTCACAGATTTGCACATAACTTACATCGTATAAAAAGGGTCATGGTGGAAAACTTCCCTTGAAATTGTTTTGCTGGAAATGCTACAGTTTTTAGGAAATGAGCAAAACAATTAGTCTTTATCACTGGTGATAATTTCCGATGTTTGAAAACGGTGAAAACGTATAATGGGGGTTTTCGATGTTTTCTCATGACTCCGAAGACCGATTGGCTGAAACTTTAACAGGTGTGTTATTTCATGTATGGGTCACATCAAGTGTGGATACTGGTCTTTGACAAAATACCAATGTTGTACACACCCCTTTAAACTAAGAAAACTTTGCAATTTTATTTTGTCTGTGAACAGGGATAAGCCAGATATCGTCAAGTATCTTATGCAAAGTGGAAGTAACGTAAATGCATCGAATGACCACGGTAACGCTCCTCTACATTTCGCTGCTGGCAAAGGTTACCTGAGATGCGTAGAGGTGCTTATTAACAAAGACGAAAAGAGACCATGCATCGTTCTATAGTCGCGAAACCTGAAACCAAAATATCTACGGGTTACGCGCTAAGCACAACTGATAAGCCAATGACAATCCTTCCTTTTAGTTCTGTAAGGGCGATGATTGAGAAAGGATTAAGTTTTGAGATTACTGGTAATATTCAGCCAAGTAAGAAATACTTTTTACAAAACAACCCCACGTTCATTGTTTGATCTGGAACTTTAAAACAAAGGGTAAATCCTACCCAACAAAGCCACATTTTCTCGATATTTACCACATTTTACCAATGATGTAATTTCCCTGTAACAGCATACTACTAAGGGTTACGCAAATCCAGTACCCTCTGCTGTTGAAATGTTCCAACCATCAAAGTGCATCCTGGGTTACCGGTATGCCACCCCTTATTATCGACTTTGCTGATTAATGTTGCATGCAGTTTATAAAGCTGATGCATTAACATTGTGTGGTAAGGTGGATCTTTTTCAAAATAGCTTTAGGCCAACACTTGCACACTATTTCGTATGGGTCTTTAGTTGGTGTTTATTGGAAGTTGGTTCTTCAACAAAAAACTCGCTGTAATCGAAGACGTTAATTTGCGATGTAATACACGCTTGCGTGGTCTGTTTTTCACTAGAATGAATGTATTTGATCGACTATAGTACAATTTAGTTTGTCATATTGAACAAAACCTTGTCTTAAAAAAACTCATGGAAATGCTAACTGTGTTTTAACAAACAAGTTTGTAACAATTGCACAATTTTACCTTTCCGCCATTTTGAAACAGTGACAGATCTGGCAAGTTAATTTTGACTATAGTGCTCCGTAGCTAGGTTGATTCAGTTGGACTACTAGCTATAGTCGAACCATGCACTGATGTTAGAGTGACATGAAAATAGGGCTGGACTTTCTGGATCGGTGTTTTTTGGCACTGTAGCCTCGTTTTGGATTACAATGATGACGTCCTCAATAAATATTGAGAAAAGCGTAAACTTTGTGTAAGTTGCTGCAGTTTGGTATACATGTGTAGAATTAAGCAGACAGGGAGCAAGTGTAAAATATGATGACAGGTATAAACATGCCCCGTTCATTTGATATATACATCTCAGTCAATTCTATTAATTGATTTCTTTAATATTCAAATTCAATCGAGCGCCCTCCACGTCCGGTTTCCGGGTGCGCTCATAATTCCATTCCATAAAGACATATTTAACATGTAGTTCATCACTGTCTTCATTTACAATGTACATTTCTCCTCTTTGTATAATGCATACAATTACAATTAGAATGTTGTTTAGGTTTATTAAATTGACTTTTTATAATTATTATTACTCCTAGACAAGAAGTTTAGCATGTGATGTATTTGCCTTTTATGCTTGTAGTTTGGCTAACGTTTTATATAATATATTGTCGTATTTATAAGTAAATGCAAGATGGCGGCCCACCGAAAGTTTTGGCGGGTATACTGCATAATTATGTACAACACTTATAGTTTCTTACAAAGCGTTTTGTTAGTTTAGTGATTCTCGTTCCCTACTCGTTAGTTTAAATATTACGATAATACCTTGCTTTAATTGATTATAATAATCACAGTATATGTTTTTGATATGACTTATGTCGTTTTTTAAAGGCAATGAACACGTTTGGTAATTACTCAAAATATATATTAGCATAAAAACTTACTTGGTAACCAGCAACGGAGAGCTGTTGATAGTATAAAACATTGTGAGAAACCACTCCCTCTGAAGTAACGTAGTTTTTGAGAAAGAGGTAACTTCTCACTAAAATAATAAAAGACTTCATGCATGAAGTCATTTATTAGCATCTGAAAGCACACAAAATTGTGCAACAAGGGTGTTTTTTCTTTCTTTATTTTCTTGCAACTTCGATGACCGATTCAGCCCAAATTTTCACAGGTTTGTTATTTTATGCATATGTTGGGATACACCGAGTGACAATACTGGTCTTTGATAATTACCAAACATGTTCAGTGCCTTTCAAGGGAGGGTATATCTTTGGTAATTACTCCAATGACAATAAAAACTTACTCAGGTATAAAACACTGCAGCTATTGCAGCTATATACAGCGGACCCGAGATGCCCTTGCATCACACGTATCTCTACTTCTGGCGAGCTATTGATAATGCAGAACATTTTTGTGAAAAAAATTCCCTTCAAAGGAGTGTGGTTTTAGAGAGAAGGGATTCAAAAACATTTCGATCTGAGAAACGCTTCTGCATGAACATTTTCTCAGATTGTGTGTTCCAGTAAGCGGATTATTCTTCCAGCGTGGACATAACAAATTAAAAATTGTTGGCCATCACTCAAAAAGGCTTCCTCCTTTTGAAATGACATTTTCACAGGTTTTATTGTAGGCATATAATATCTACAATTATAGGATTAGAACAATCGAACAGATGCAAAAACAAAAGGTATACTTTGCCTTTAAGTGGGGGTAATGATTTAGGTTTCATTAGCTTTGGACTTTAAACCTAGCGGCGTGTCTGACATCTAAAGTCTTATTCCCTGACTGCGATATCTTTATAAACGTGCAAAGTTATTTAAGAGTGGAGGCTGTACTTCATTAAAGTGAAAAACATGCGCCACAATGAATAATGTTTAAACCCACAACTTCTTCTGCAAATCAAAGGTTTGAAAGTAATTGTTTTTATACAGAAACTCTTGAACGAAATGGTTCAATAACTTGCCCAGGGTTGTTGCTTTGTCAACCTGGAGTATTTGTAATTGGTTGATTATATGTCGGCGTTAAAATGAATAAATGTCGACATTATAAATCGATTTTATGTCTACATTATTTCAGATTATGTCTAACAAAAATATGTCGCCTTCTGTCCACTGTGGCGTGCCATAACCGTACATGTACATTCTAGCCACTGATGGCGTCAAGGGGTCAATGTATATCATTATCATAGATAACAAGTTTTTTACTTTTGACTGAAAAAGCCGCGCAGAGAAGTCTGTTTTTGATGACTTATTTCTAAATGCAAATTTTAAACATAACTAACAGCAACAAGCTTTTGTGTTACATTTCTTGTAGATGGTTCGTTTTGGTAAAACATATATTTTCCCTGTCAATTTCAGCAACAAATAATTCATATTCACTCATCCCTAAATGGTTTCTTTTAGCTATTGCATTCACGTTCGTTATCATGCACAGATTATTTCATTCTTCTCTGTCATTCTATTTTCGTTCAAGACTTCATTTTCACCCTTCGTCAGCTGAATATCTAGTACCTATACTTACATTTTAATGAGATACAGTGGTTGACCGGTGTCATATGGAAATCTTTCACCCAGAGATTCTGTCCCCCATAATAATTATATAGGAAATAACGTGGGCTGAAGAAGGATGGTCCAAAAGAGGGCACTATCAAAATAAGTTTGTGCACAGTTAGCCGTATAGGTTGACAGAATCTCCGGAGGAGACAGAATCTCCTGCCACACCGGCCTCTTTGCAAAAAATTAATGATGTTGTTGAATAATCTTGACCAGGAAATGCTAAACTGTTGTTAATTGAATTACCCCTTTTGACTGATGCAACATAATCATTCATTGTCAAACGAAATTGAATGAGCTAGGTGTTAAACTGAAGGAATTTGTTGGTTGAAATTGGCCAGGGAAACCCATAAGCCCATACAAATATAAAACTTGTTTTGTTTGCCCTCCACCTGCCCCCAAATGAAAAAGTCTGTAGTTACCGTACTCCACTGTCTGATACTATAGCATTCATTACACATTAAGGCTGATCTAATCATGTGTGAAAAGAGGGCAATCCCGTAGAATCCAATAAACAAAAACTATTTATAAGTCTATTATTGGCAAACAATGTGATTGTGAACTTTGTTGCATACGTGACCAATAGTTGATCGTAATGCTCGGCTTGACTGCAGAGTTACTTTTTTCCAAACGAGTTTGACAAACCCTAATAATTGTGTTTGTTCTATTTAGTGTATGCCAAACTGATATCAATTATCAAATATTTTCAATGTATTGATAACTTCTAAAAAGACTCAGACAATCTGATAATTTTGTAGAGATAATTTGTGTTGTGTTATGCAAACATATTTACTTGTAAGTGAACAACTTATTTCTAAGAATTAATGCACACATTGTTTTGCTACTAATTACTCTAACTGCAGTCCTAAATTTCCCAGAGGTGATGTGTAAGGTTTGATTATTGCTTGAATGTTTGACAGGACTGTCTGGGGTCCTTTGTCTATCTGTTACTCTGTTATAAATTCGGAAATGTTGCTATAACTTATTACTGACTTTTGTTGATATTTTCAACCTCTTCAATGTACCAATTAATTTATTTATGAGGAGTTAAAGGCAAATCATACTTTTGGTTTTTTGAACCGTTCGATTGTTTAATCCTTTATAGATGTTGATATATAAATAAAACTATGAGAAAATTTCACCTCAAAAGGTGGTCGCGTTTTTGAGATATCGCCGAAAAACAGCAGCGAATAATGTCCACGCAGGAAGAATGTTCCCTATAGGAATTCACAGTCTAAACGTTTCGGACAGAAAAGTTTCTCAGATTCAAATTTTGGGGCATAAAACCTGATATCTTTTTCCATAACCACATTACTTCGAAGTGAAATGATTCTCAAAATGCTTTATACTATCGAAAGCTGCTGTACTTCTTATCACGTAAGTTTTTACTGCCATTAATTTTCAAAGTCATTACCAAACGTATACAGAACCTTATAAGTAGAATTAGCTGTTGCAAATTTCTTACCAACCAAAAAGACTATGATATAAATGCAATAAATAGTTTTGCGTTTCGACCCCATTGTTTATTTTATTTTTAATCAACACACATGACAAGAGTCAATAAAGTCATACCTTACAAGCTTGTACCATCAACGGCACAAGCCTATAGACCATGTTACCTTTGTTTACAAAAAGAGTGACCTTATACATTCTAATGCATTTCCAGACAAGCAAGATACTACACTGGTCATAAATGGGAAAATTTACATTTTGTGTCATAATTTTCGCATAAATTCAAGAGTCACAAAAGTAACAGCTGTACATCTTTTGAGATGTCCTCCACTTCTTTAAGTAAGAAGTTGAGTAAAGTCAGACAGTGCAATCTCCATAAAACATAAGATTTATTGTTATCTTCCATTGAGCTGCATGTGTACAAGCTGAGCCTGCAGGAAGTCCAGGCTCTGTGGCTCTTTTGTAAACATGTGATGTCACAGGTCACATGGTCTATACCTGCCGTACTATTTGAAGTGGCAAATATCTAAAAGTCTACGGCTATTACCTGGACACAACTTGTATGAGGCAGAGAAACTTTCAAACTGAGTATTTTTCACTGATTGATATGGGGATTGGCAGCGGCGATGTTAATGTAAAATTATACAGGGCTCAAGTGTTGCACCATGTTTTTTTAAGGGACAATTTCGGGCGAAGAAAACTGCAGTTTTCGTCTGTTTTTTTCTTGAACGAGCACTGTTTTAGTTTGAAAGCATTTACTTTGTTCTTGCATTTAAAATATTTTGTTCGTGTACAAACTGTAAACTATACTAAAATCTGTTTGGAAAATTCATATTTAATGTATATATCGTTCAAGAGATCAGCAAAAACATAATTAACAGCAACACACGTGTCTTCATTTCTTGTAGATGTTTTTTGTAAAATATAGATTTCCCTGGTAAATTTCAGCAGAACATTATTAAGTTTCATCAATACGTCTTCAAATTCACTCATGTTTCCACAGTCTGATAGAAATCATAGTTTGACCGGATAACACATTATGGCTGGTCTATCATCGTTTGAAAAAGGGGAATTCCCCTTCGTAATCCCGCAGAATTATTTGAACAAAAACTAAACTAACTGTACGACTGTGAACTTTGTTGCATACGTGATCACCGGTTGTTTGCAGAGCTCTTAATTACTTGCCATATTTTGTTTACACTAACAGTGCATGTCAAACTGATAGGCCTATCTATAAATTCATAAAATATTTACAGTTTATTTTCATTTTCTCAAAAGACTAATGGGAGATTTTGTTGGGATAGCTTGTGTTAAATTTGTGTTCAATAACAGTAATAGTGGCTTCTTAAAAAGCGCTCATATCCGTCACTTAGTGACGCTCAAGGCGCTTTAACATTCGGTATTTTCATGCAATGTATGTGGAGCTACGTGTTGAAGTATAAGACCTATTTCTTTACATAGCACCATGTAATGGTTTACAAGGTGCTGTGGCGCAATATAACGCAGCCATTCAAACCAGGAACACCGGGGCGAACCTCTTTTCTTTACGACAAGTGCACTTGGTTTTTTTTACGTGCATAATTTTTCACAGAACACATGGAACTTAAGGCTTTAGCGTGTCATGGCCGAGTGGTTTAGATCATCGGATTCAAGTTCTGGTGGTTTAGTCATCGGGGTGTGGGTTCGAGTCCCGGTCGTGACGCTTGTGTCCTTGAGCAAGACACTTCGCTATAATTGCTTCGCTATAATTGATAGTGTGTTTGAAAAAGCCTTCTGAGCGCCACCACGGCAACTCGGGCTGTATACTCCCCAGGGAGCTGAGACAGTTTAAAGGAATGTTATTGGCCCAATGACCAGGGCACTAATGTAAAGCGCATTGAGACGTTATTGTGTAATGCGCTATATAAGAACTGGTTATTATTATTATTATTATTTTACGTCCCATCTGAAGGACGTGCAATATTGTTTAGGTTTCTCGCATAAAGAAACAAGTTTTCCAACCGGGACTCGAACCCACGATCGAATAACTTACTTATAGGAAATAAAAAAAGATGTAGTGAATCTTGCATGCCCGTCCATAGATGAAGGCCTAAGTTCTTAAGAGGTGAGGTGCGGTTTGAAAGAGAATCAAAGAGGGACGCCAAAGACAAGGTCATTTATCGCACGGCCACGATGCTGCAATTTATTCCCAGTCATAAATGCCTTTCCGTTAAAAAAACCCAAAATATTTACAAGTTGAGACAAAATCTGACAGTTTAGTCTCTCAGCCCGCATCGACTCTGCGTTGAATGTATATCCATGAGCGCTAAGTGGCTTCTCGTGAATGTTTGCGCGCTTATGTTTCAAACTATCGCACGCAAGTTTCAAACTTGCGCGAGCATATTAATGTGCTACCATAGAGTTATAAAATGCATGCGACTTCATAGAACTTAAACTTGTTCGATCGGTCCCAGCACCTCGCCCAGAGGCGCTGGGGTTGGCTGACGTATGAACGCATTGGACAGGTAAACAATGGACAGCACAAAGGTGTTTGGATACTTGATATACTTGCGAGACCAACTTTGCAAAGTTTTCAGGGAAAACACATTTACAAAACAGTCACAGAAACAAGTTGAGAGAGGGATAGATTTTCACCAAAAATACATGTTCCCTGCAATTGTTAATGTTGAGCTACCGTATGCCTTTAGTTTGTTGTTGTTACCAGTTGTGTAGTTAATGCCATGGGAAATGGTCTGGGGACAAGATACATGGACTTTTGTTGACACATTTCATCCATACTTGGTTCTAAGAAGTCCCCAGTTGTTCATTTAATCAACACAGATAACAAAGTCAATAATGAATGTCATCTGGGGTCCCCAACCAAGTACTGCGATTGGCTGCACGATTTTGTGACGTACGGCGTGACAACTCGAATCAAATCATCGGATTTTTGTAGGTTGATCCACGGAGGGCTAATTCCCATGTGATGTTTCATTGCTACGACTGCTTTCTTATAACATTCCTATCGAATAGACTGTTTTCATTGGTTGATATAAACCTAAACCTAGGTACCATTGCATCAACAACACCTGTCAAATTTGTTGATGAATTAATGACGCAGGTATAAATTCGTTTGGCTTCGTAACGCCCCTCAGCAGTGAATTAAACCATATTGGAGTTCTACACAGCAAACTCAACATCGCTAGTTAAACAAAATCCTTGTAGAGGCAGATGTTCTTTTGAAATCGAGGCATTTGTCTGGATTTTGTATTCATCGTTTTTGTTTGAGCCGTCAAATCTTGCGAGTTTTGTTGGTGAGCAAATCTTTGTCAATTCAAGATGCAGACCGAGAGAATAGAGTGAGTTAAAAGTTATAGTTATCCATCGTCTCAATTGTCCATTCTTTGTTGGGAAAAATTCAAGTTCTCTTGCCAGGATGCTGAAAACCCCTCACGCTTACTGCTTGCGGAAATCGTTTAAAGCCACCTGGAAATAGATTTTTTAATTTTTTTAAATATAAGAGTGTATATTAACAATAAAACAATTTTTTGAGTAATTGTTTGTCAGTATTTATATGTTAAAAAAATAGATAAAGTTGTTTGGGGGCGACTCCGCCCATCCCTTTTTGTGACGTCAATCGAGGAAGACTTCGCCTCGATTGAACATCGACCCCACTCGAACTTGCCTGCATTTACGTTGTATATACACGTGCAAGTAGTGAGATTGTACGTTTCGTTTGGTTATCCAAAAGGTTTTTTTTCTTGCATTTTTCCAGCGAAAATTGCTGCTGGATGCAGCAAAACGACTAAAGATGGGGTCAGCCAGCATTTTTTCCTGCAGATCCCAAATAATAGGCAGTTACGGGCATCGAAAGTTAGGCTAACGAGGGCAACGTGGTCCGGTCCGACGTCGTTTTCAGCGCTATGCAGCGAACACTTGGATAGCCCGGGGATTTTTTCGTTGGCAGTAGCGTACAAGGGAAGTTGCAGTGAAGCTTAGGTTACCAGCGAAATGTTTCTGGTGGAAAAACAATACCTCGTTTTATCCGTGTTCTCGTTATGACCATGCTCGTATCTTCCGTTTTTAAGACATAAAAACGCGCATGGGACAGTTCGGGACCGGTGAAAAACCTCGTATAAACTGGCGTTTCGTATTACTATTAGTCGACTGTACACTGTCCTAGGATTGCATTGGGTGGTGACGTCCGAATACGAAAACGCATGATACTGATCAGGTACCAAGACGTAATGTACGGGACCAGACTACACATTTTCTCCTGCCTCGATTGACGTCACGAACAGCGCCATGTAAAGGGGGGCCTATTTTTTAATTTGTAATTAAAAGAAAAATACAATTGTTTAACCTTAGTAAATTGTTTATTCACATTCCACTCATAAAAATGTATATATTAATGACAAAAGCTTTATTTTGAAAAAATACCACTGCCAGGTGCCTTTAATACAATCTTCATTAGTAAGTCTGTGAAAAAGAGGGATGTTGAAAGAATTGCGCGTTGTTCGTAGCCCGGACTGGAGATTGGACGATTAGGACGATGGTAAGGGTCGCGTTGGAACAATGCAACGACCGTCCGTGGCATGGCACCCTATATTTGGGACAGCTATATCATTTAGGGCGACCCTGTGTTGGCATTGGGTGTATCTAAGACAAATTTGCAAAAATATATTTAAAAATCCATTATCTCATAACTTTCCTATCAGATTCAAGCAGTGAGTAATTTTAGAACAAAGACACATTATAGTTTCCTTGTTTCATGTAATTAATCTTGATGTTTTGGGCATTTTGTTTTTTTCAGTATTCATCATTTAAAAAAAAGTTACGTCTTTCCGCCAGTGATCGCCCATTAATTCTGCTGGTGGAAATGGCAACAAGTTATGTTAGTCTACCGCATTTTACGATTTTCGACATAATTGGGGGTGGTGTTGGGGGCGGGGGTTAGGGAGGGGGAGCTACCCAAAATGCCCTTTATTTGTAAATTTTTGAATTTCGTTTCAGGTCATCATGTAGAACATGGTGAAATGCACTGTTGTGGCAAGTTTTATAAAAATCGCTTGAGAAATTTTAAAGATACAGGGGGAGGGGGTGGCTCCCATGTCCCCAGTAAGTAAAACAAATTAAATATACAAAAAAAAACCCGGTCCTTATAGGGTTAATGTTTACAACTAAACGCGATTTAATACTAATTTCTTTTCGATTATCATTCAAATTCCTATAGTAGACCATCAACAACTGAAATGTTATCAAAGCCGACAATGGAGGTGTTACACCTGTCTGACGATTTTGAACCTAACAGTGGAGAAGCTCTCTTTTACGCCGCGGCATACGGAAAAACTGGGATGGTGAAAGAAATCATCACAAAGAACAGAAATGCCGTAAGTAATGGAACCAATCTTTTGCCTCCAACTTCCGTTTTTAATGAGAGTTTTGTTTTGTTTCTTCTGACATTTCCACATTTTTTTAAATAATATATAATATGCATGCAACTTTCATGCGTTCGGTAGTACAGCTATTTCACTCGCAGTTTTATGTACGTGTGTTCCTTAAAAGGATCTAAACACTTCTTACGATTCACTTGTATACGATGAGAAAATATATTGTTACATTGATTTTGTATACATGTTTTTTTGTACCCGCTGCCAAGGATTCGAACTGCTTCTAGCCATCGGTCTAGTGGTAAGACATCTGCTCTAACAAAGCAAAAGTCGTGGGTTCGAGTCACACCCGAGTGATTATCAAATGGGGTTTTTTCCCTCTGAACTCGGGAAAGTACATAGTATACAGTGCTTAACACACATAGGTGTAGGGTAAAAACCAGTGTTGTGATGTCATTTAGCCTGTGAGAAAAACTCTGCTAGAAGAGTCGAAACGTCAGGCCATTAACTATTGTTTGCATTTATACCACAGGTCCTTTTGATTTGGTTTGCAACAGCTAATTCTGTTTTCTCTTGAGAACTTTTGTTTTTATGCAAACAAACCATATTACTGCTTGGCTGATTTCTCGAAACATTAAAACCGGGCTTTCTTTGTTTGTTGTTCTTTCTAGAAAAGCTATCGCAACTCTGAGAAGCAAACGCCGTTACATATTGCCGCGTACCGAGGACATAAGGATGTCGTCATTGCCTTGGTAACCGCTAATGCACCTCTCGAAGCGAAGGACGAGAAAGGCGATACTCCTTTGATATGCGCAGTGGCTGGGTATGAATTTTCGATACAAATCTAAACTAATAATTTATTTTCCCGGTAAAAACTAAAGGCCACATTACATGTGCGCGATTCCGTTTCTTCAAATGCTTTAATTCAACGTTTAGTTTGTGGCTATAATACTTAATATTGTTGGGAAAGTAACATTTAGTCATGATCTATACGACAGTAAAATAAGCTTAACAAATCAATATAGAAAACCCGAGAATAAGACTTGACCTCCGTTTCCGGTTACCTGTAAATAATTAAGAATTGTGCCCGACTGAGGTTGATGTTATCACCAATTCTATGTAGGCCTAATGGTCGTACAAATTCGGGCGTGATTTCCAAATGGAATTTCTAGATGTTAAGCATTTATATACTCGTCCCAAGTTGAAATATTGTTTCACTGTTAATTTTAACAAATAATTTATATTTTCAACATATAGAAATTGAAATGAACAAGTTGATTGGCATTTTATGTTTAAGAAGTTTGTACAAATTGAACTTTAAAAGAATCTCCTTTCGGGTTGTTTTCTTTTTCGATACGCCCGAGACTTGCAAAGTATAATATGGCGAAACAAAAAATCATACTATGTTTTCACTGTTTTAAAAGATCAGATTTTGATTTTGCCAGATCAAAACTTTATCAGTCAGTTCACAAAAACGATAACACTTCAAGCAACAATTACTTTAATTAAGGGAAGTTTTCTACATGAGCAATCGTTATACTGTGTAAATTATTAGCAAATCTGTGAATATTTATATTTCTAATATAATACCAATGTTATACACACCCTTTAAAGAAGGGTGTGTAACATTGGTAAGATTGAAAATAATTATAAATGTTCACAGATTTGCACATAACTTACATCGTATAAAAAGGGTCATGGTGGAAAACTTCCCTTGAAATTGTTTTGCTGGAAATGCTACAGTTTTTAGGAAATGAGCAAAACAATTAGTCTTTATCACTGGTGATAATTTCCGATGTTTGAAAACGGTGAAAACGTATAATGGGGGTTTTCGATGTTTTCTCATGACTCCGAAGACCGATTGGCTGAAACTTTAACAGGTGTGTTATTTCATGTATGGGTCACATCAAGTGTGGATACTGGTCTTTGACAAAATACCAATGTTGTACACACCCCTTTAAACTAAGAAAACTTTGCAATTTTATTTTGTCTGTGAACAGGGATAAGCCAGATATCGTCAAGTATCTTATGCAAAGTGGAAGTAACGTAAATGCATCGAATGACCACGGTAACGCTCCTCTACATTTCGCTGCTGGCAAAGGTTACCTGAGATGCGTAGAGGTGCTTATTAACAAAGACGAAAAGAGACCATGCATCGTTCTATAGTCGCGAAACCTGAAACCAAAATATCTACGGGTTACGCGCTAAGCACAACTGATAAGCCAATGACAATCCTTCCTTTTAGTTCTGTAAGGGCGATGATTGAGAAAGGATTAAGTTTTGAGATTACTGGTAATATTCAGCCAAGTAAGAAATACTTTTTACAAAACAACCCCACGTTCATTGTTTGATCTGGAACTTTAAAACAAAGGGTAAATCCTACCCAACAAAGCCACATTTTCTCGATATTTACCACATTTTACCAATGATGTAATTTCCCTGTAACAGCATACTACTAAGGGTTACGCAAATCCAGTACCCTCTGCTGTTGAAATGTTCCAACCATCAAAGTGCATCCTGGGTTACCGGTATGCCACCCCTTATTATCGACTTTGCTGATTAATGTTGCATGCAGTTTATAAAGCTGATGCATTAACATTGTGTGGTAAGGTGGATCTTTTTCAAAATAGCTTTAGGCCAACACTTGCACACTATTTCGTATGGGTCTTTAGTTGGTGTTTATTGGAAGTTGGTTCTTCAACAAAAAACTCGCTGTAATCGAAGACGTTAATTTGCGATGTAATACACGCTTGCGTGGTCTGTTTTTCACTAGAATGAATGTATTTGATCGACTATAGTACAATTTAGTTTGTCATATTGAACAAAACCTTGTCTTAAAAAAACTCATGGAAATGCTAACTGTGTTTTAACAAACAAGTTTGTAACAATTGCACAATTTTACCTTTCCGCCATTTTGAAACAGTGACAGATCTGGCAAGTTAATTTTGACTATAGTGCTCCGTAGCTAGGTTGATTCAGTTGGACTACTAGCTATAGTCGAACCATGCACTGATGTTAGAGTGACATGAAAATAGGGCTGGACTTTCTGGATCGGTGTTTTTTGGCACTGTAGCCTCGTTTTGGATTACAATGATGACGTCCTCAATAAATATTGAGAAAAGCGTAAACTTTGTGTAAGTTGCTGCAGTTTGGTATACATGTGTAGAATTAAGCAGACAGGGAGCAAGTGTAAAATATGATGACAGGTATAAACATGCCCCGTTCATTTGATATATACATCTCAGTCAATTCTATTAATTGATTTCTTTAATATTCAAATTCAATCGAGCGCCCTCCACGTCCGGTTTCCGGGTGCGCTCATAATTCCATTCCATAAAGACATATTTAACATGTAGTTCATCACTGTCTTCATTTACAATGTACATTTCTCCTCTTTGTATAATGCATACAATTACAATTAGAATGTTGTTTAGGTTTATTAAATTGACTTTTTATAATTATTATTACTCCTAGACAAGAAGTTTAGCATGTGATGTATTTGCCTTTTATGCTTGTAGTTTGGCTAACGTTTTATATAATATATTGTCGTATTTATAAGTAAATGCAAGATGGCGGCCCACCGAAAGTTTTGGCGGGTATACTGCATAATTATGTACAACACTTATAGTTTCTTACAAAGCGTTTTGTTAGTTTAGTGATTCTCGTTCCCTACTCGTTAGTTTAAATATTACGATAATACCTTGCTTTAATTGATTATAATAATCACAGTATATGTTTTTGATATGACTTATGTCGTTTTTTAAAGGCAATGAACACGTTTGGTAATTACTCAAAATATATATTAGCATAAAAACTTACTTGGTAACCAGCAACGGAGAGCTGTTGATAGTATAAAACATTGTGAGAAACCACTCCCTCTGAAGTAACGTAGTTTTTGAGAAAGAGGTAACTTCTCACTAAAATAATAAAAGACTTCATGCATGAAGTCATTTATTAGCATCTGAAAGCACACAAAATTGTGCAACAAGGGTGTTTTTTCTTTCTTTATTTTCTTGCAACTTCGATGACCGATTCAGCCCAAATTTTCACAGGTTTGTTATTTTATGCATATGTTGGGATACACCGAGTGACAATACTGGTCTTTGATAATTACCAAACATGTTCAGTGCCTTTCAAGGGAGGGTATATCTTTGGTAATTACTCCAATGACAATAAAAACTTACTCAGGTATAAAACACTGCAGCTATTGCAGCTATATACAGCGGACCCGAGATGCCCTTGCATCACACGTATCTCTACTTCTGGCGAGCTATTGATAATGCAGAACATTTTTGTGAAAAAAATTCCCTTCAAAGGAGTGTGGTTTTAGAGAGAAGGGATTCAAAAACATTTCGATCTGAGAAACGCTTCTGCATGAACATTTTCTCAGATTGTGTGTTCCAGTAAGCGGATTATTCTTCCAGCGTGGACATAACAAATTAAAAATTGTTGGCCATCACTCAAAAAGGCTTCCTCCTTTTGAAATGACATTTTCACAGGTTTTATTGTAGGCATATAATATCTACAATTATAGGATTAGAACAATCGAACAGATGCAAAAACAAAAGGTATACTTTGCCTTTAAGTGGGGGTAATGATTTAGGTTTCATTAGCTTTGGACTTTAAACCTAGCGGCGTGTCTGACATCTAAAGTCTTATTCCCTGACTGCGATATCTTTATAAACGTGCAAAGTTATTTAAGAGTGGAGGCTGTACTTCATTAAAGTGAAAAACATGCGCCACAATGAATAATGTTTAAACCCACAACTTCTTCTGCAAATCAAAGGTTTGAAAGTAATTGTTTTTATACAGAAACTCTTGAACGAAATGGTTCAATAACTTGCCCAGGGTTGTTGCTTTGTCAACCTGGAGTATTTGTAATTGGTTGATTATATGTCGGCGTTAAAATGAATAAATGTCGACATTATAAATCGATTTTATGTCTACATTATTTCAGATTATGTCTAACAAAAATATGTCGCCTTCTGTCCACTGTGGCGTGCCATAACCGTACATGTACATTCTAGCCACTGATGGCGTCAAGGGGTCAATGTATATCATTATCATAGATAACAAGTTTTTGACTTTTGACTGAAAAAGCCGCGCAGAGAAGTCTGTTTTTGATGACTTATTTCTAAATGCAAATTTTAAACATAACTAACAGCAACAAGCTTTTGTGTTACATTTCTTGTAGATGGTTCGTTTTGGTAAAACATATATTTTCCCTGTCAATTTCAGCAACAAATAATTCATATTCACTCATCCCTAAATGGTTTCTTTTAGCTATTGCATTCACGTTCGTTATCATGCACAGATTATTTCATTCTTCTCTGTCATTCTATTTTCGTTCAAGACTTCATTTTCACCCTTCGTCAGCTGAATATCTAGTACCTATACTTACATTTTAATGAGATACAGTGGTTGACCGGTGTCATATGGAAATCTTTCACCCAGAGATTCTGTCCCCCATAATAATTATATAGGAAATAACGTGGGCTGAAGAAGGATGGTCCAAAAGAGGGCACTATCAAAATAAGTTTGTGCACAGTTAGCCGTATAGGTTGACAGAATCTCCGGAGGAGACAGAATCTCCTGCCACACCGGCCTCTTTGCAAAAAATTAATGATGTTGTTGAATAATCTTGACCAGGAAATGCTAAACTGTTGTTAATTGAATTACCCCTTTTGACTGATGCAACATAATCATTCATTGTCAAACGAAATTGAATGAGCTAGGTGTTAAACTGAAGGAATTTGTTGGTTGAAATTGGCCAGGGAAACCCATAAGCCCATACAAATATAAAACTTGTTTTGTTTGCCCTCCACCTGCCCCCAAATGAAAAAGTCTGTAGTTACCGTACTCCACTGTCTGATACTATAGCATTCATTACACATTAAGGCTGATCTAATCATGTGTGAAAAGAGGGCAATCCCGTAGAATCCAATAAACAAAAACTATTTATAAGTCTATTATTGGCAAACAATGTGATTGTGAACTTTGTTGCATACGTGACCAATAGTTGATCGTAATGCTCGGCTTGACTGCAGAGTTACTTTTTTCCAAACGAGTTTGACAAACCCTAATAATTGTGTTTGTTCTATTTAGTGTATGCCAAACTGATATCAATTATCAAATATTTTCAATGTATTGATAACTTCTAAAAAGACTCAGACAATCTGATAATTTTGTAGAGATAATTTGTGTTGTGTTATGCAAACATATTTACTTGTAAGTGAACAACTTATTTCTAAGAATTAATGCACACATTGTTTTGCTACTAATTACTCTAACTGCAGTCCTAAATTTCCCAGAGGTGATGTGTAAGGTTTGATTATTGCTTGAATGTTTGACAGGACTGTCTGGGGTCCTTTGTCTATCTGTTACTCTGTTATAAATTCGGAAATGTTGCTATAACTTATTACTGACTTTTGTTGATATTTTCAACCTCTTCAATGTACCAATTAATTTATTTATGAGGAGTTAAAGGCAAATCATACTTTTGGTTTTTTGAACCGTTCGATTGTTTAATCCTTTATAGATGTTGATATATAAATAAAACTATGAGAAAATTTCACCTCAAAAGGTGGTCGCGTTTTTGAGATATCGCCGAAAAACAGCAGCGAATAATGTCCACGCAGGAAGAATGTTCCCTATAGGAATTCACAGTCTAAACGTTTCGGACAGAAAAGTTTCTCAGATTCAAATTTTGGGGCATAAAACCTGATATCTTTTTCCATAACCACATTACTTCGAAGTGAAATGATTCTCAAAATGCTTTATACTATCGAAAGCTGCTGTACTTCTTATCACGTAAGTTTTTACTGCCATTAATTTTCAAAGTCATTACCAAACGTATACAGAACCTTATAAGTAGAATTAGCTGTTGCAAATTTCTTACCAACCAAAAAGACTATGATATAAATGCAATAAATAGTTTTGCGTTTCGACCCCATTGTTTATTTTATTTTTAATCAACACACATGACAAGAGTCAATAAAGTCATACCTTACAAGCTTGTACCATCAACGGCACAAGCCTATAGACCATGTTACCTTTGTTTACAAAAAGAGTGACCTTATACATTCTAATGCATTTCCAGACAAGCAAGATACTACACTGGTCATAAATGGGAAAATTTACATTTTGTGTCATAATTTTCGCATAAATTCAAGAGTCACAAAAGTAACAGCTGTACATCTTTTGAGATGTCCTCCACTTCTTTAAGTAAGAAGTTGAGTAAAGTCAGACAGTGCAATCTCCATAAAACATAAGATTTATTGTTATCTTCCATTGAGCTGCATGTGTACAAGCTGAGCCTGCAGGAAGTCCAGGCTCTGTGGCTCTTTTGTAAACATGTGATGTCACAGGTCACATGGTCTATACCTGCCGTACTATTTGAAGTGGCAAATATCTAAAAGTCTACGGCTATTACCTGGACACAACTTGTATGAGGCAGAGAAACTTTCAAACTGAGTATTTTTCACTGATTGATATGGGGATTGGCAGCGGCGATGTTAATGTAAAATTATACAGGGCTCAAGTGTTGCACCATGTTTTTTTAAGGGACAATTTCGGGCGAAGAAAACTGCAGTTTTCGTCTGTTTTTTTCTTGAACGAGCACTGTTTTAGTTTGAAAGCATTTACTTTGTTCTTGCATTTAAAATATTTTGTTCGTGTACAAACTGTAAACTATACTAAAATCTGTTTGGAAAATTCATATTTAATGTATATATCGTTCAAGAGATCAGCAAAAACATAATTAACAGCAACACACGTGTCTTCATTTCTTGTAGATGTTTTTTGTAAAATATAGATTTCCCTGGTAAATTTCAGCAGAACATTATTAAGTTTCATCAATACGTCTTCAAATTCACTCATGTTTCCACAGTCTGATAGAAATCATAGTTTGACCGGATAACACATTATGGCTGGTCTATCATCGTTTGAAAAAGGGGAATTCCCCTTCGTAATCCCGCAGAATTATTTGAACAAAAACTAAACTAACTGTACGACTGTGAACTTTGTTGCATACGTGATCACCGGTTGTTTGCAGAGCTCTTAATTACTTGCCATATTTTGTTTACACTAACAGTGCATGTCAAACTGATAGGCCTATCTATAAATTCATAAAATATTTACAGTTTATTTTCATTTTCTCAAAAGACTAATGGGAGATTTTGTTGGGATAGCTTGTGTTAAATTTGTGTTCAATAACAGTAATAGTGGCTTCTTAAAAAGCGCTCATATCCGTCACTTAGTGACGCTCAAGGCGCTTTAACATTCGGTATTTTCATGCAATGTATGTGGAGCTACGTGTTGAAGTATAAGACCTATTTCTTTACATAGCACCATGTAATGGTTTACAAGGTGCTGTGGCGCAATATAACGCAGCCATTCAAACCAGGAACACCGGGGCGAACCTCTTTTCTTTACGACAAGTGCACTTGGTTTTTTTTACGTGCATAATTTTTCACAGAACACATGGAACTTAAGGCTTTAGCGTGTCATGGCCGAGTGGTTTAGATCATCGGATTCAAGTTCTGGTGGTTTAGTCATCGGGGTGTGGGTTCGAGTCCCGGTCGTGACGCTTGTGTCCTTGAGCAAGACACTTCGCTATAATTGCTTCGCTATAATTGATAGTGTGTTTGAAAAAGCCTTCTGAGCGCCACCACGGCAACTCGGGCTGTATACTCCCCAGGGAGCTGAGACAGTTTAAAGGAATGTTATTGGCCCAATGACCAGGGCACTAATGTAAAGCGCATTGAGACGTTATTGTGTAATGCGCTATATAAGAACTGGTTATTATTATTATTATTATTTTACGTCCCATCTGAAGGACGTGCAATATTGTTTAGGTTTCTCGCATAAAGAAACAAGTTTTCCAACCGGGACTCGAACCCACGATCGAATAACTTACTTATAGGAAATAAAAAAAGATGTAGTGAATCTTGCATGCCCGTCCATAGATGAAGGCCTAAGTTCTTAAGAGGTGAGGTGCGGTTTGAAAGAGAATCAAAGAGGGACGCCAAAGACAAGGTCATTTATCGCACGGCCACGATGCTGCAATTTATTCCCAGTCATAAATGCCTTTCCGTAAAAAAAACCCAAAATATTTACAAGTTGAGACAAAATCTGACAGTTTAGTCTCTCAGCCCGCATCGACTCTGCATTGAATGTATATCCATGAGCGCTAAGTGGCTTCTCGTGAATGTTTGCGCGCTTATGTTTCAAACTATCGCACGCAAGTTTCAAACTTGCGCGAGCATATTAATGTGCTACCATAGAGTTATAAAATGCATGCGACTTCATAGAACTTAAACTTGTTCGATCGGTCCCAGCACCTCGCCCAGAGGCGCTGGGGTTGGCTGACGTATGAACGCATTGGACAGGTAAACAATGGACAGCACAAAGGTGTTTGGATACTTGATATACTTGCGAGACCAACTTTGCAAAGTTTTCAGGGAAAACACATTTACAAAACAGTCACAGAAACAAGTTGAGAGAGGGATAGATTTTCACCAAAAATACATGTTCCCTGCAATTGTTAATGTTGAGCTACCGTATGCCTTTAGTTTGTTGTTGTTACCAGTTGTGTAGTTAATGCCATGGGAAATGGTCTGGGGACAAGATACATGGACTTTTGTTGACACATTTCATCCATACTTGGTTCTAAGAAGTCCCCAGTTGTTCATTTAATCAACACAGATAACAAAGTCAATAATGAATGTCATCTGGGGTCCCCAACCAAGTACTGCGATTGGCTGCACGATTTTGTGACGTACGGCGTGACAACTCGAATCAAATCATCGGATTTTTGTAGGTTGATCCACGGAGGGCTAATTCCCATGTGATGTTTCATTGCTACGACTGCTTTCTTATAACATTCCTATCGAATAGACTGTTTTCATTGGTTGATATAAACCTAAACCTAGGTACCATTGCATCAACAACACCTGTCAAATTTGTTGATGAATTAATGACGCAGGTATAAATTCGTTTGGCTTCGTAACGCCCCTCAGCAGTGAATTAAACCATATTGGAGTTCTACACAGCAAACTCAACATCGCTAGTTAAACAAAATCCTTGTAGAGGCAGATGTTCTTTTGAAATCGAGGCATTTGTCTGGATTTTGTATTCATCGTTTTTGTTTGAGCCGTCAAATCTTGCGAGTTTTGTTGGTGAGCAAATCTTTGTCAATTCAAGATGCAGACCGAGAGAATAGAGTGAGTTAAAAGTTATAGTTATCCATCGTCTCAATTGTCCATTCTTTGTTGGGAAAAATTCAAGTTCTCTTGCCAGGATGCTGAAAACCCCTCACGCTTACTGCTTGCGGAAATCGTTTAAAGCCACCTGGAAATAGATTTTTTAATTTTTTTAAATATAAGAGTGTATATTAACAATAAAACAATTTTTTGAGTAATTGTTTGTCAGTATTTATATGTTAAAAAAATAGATAAAGTTGTTTGGGGGCGACTCCGCCCATCCCTTTTTGTGACGTCAATCGAGGAAGACTTCGCCTCGATTGAACATCGACCCCACTCGAACTTGCCTGCATTTACGTTGTATATACACGTGCAAGTAGTGAGATTGTACGTTTCGTTTGGTTATCCAAAAGGTTTTTTTTCTTGCATTTTTCCAGCGAAAATTGCTGCTGGATGCAGCAAAACGACTAAAGATGGGGTCAGCCAGCATTTTTTCCTGCAGATCCCAAATAATAGGCAGTTACGGGCATCGAAAGTTAGGCTAACGAGGGCAACGTGGTCCGGTCCGACGTCGTTTTCAGCGCTATGCAGCGAACACTTGGATAGCCCGGGGATTTTTTCGTTGGCAGTAGCGTACAAGGGAAGTTGCAGTGAAGCTTAGGTTACCAGCGAAATGTTTCTGGTGGAAAAACAATACCTCGTTTTATCCGTGTTCTCGTTATGACCATGCTCGTATCTTCCGTTTTTAAGACATAAAAACGCGCATGGGACAGTTCGGGACCGGTGAAAAACCTCGTATAAACTGGCGTTTCGTATTACTATTAGTCGACTGTACACTGTCCTAGGATTGCATTGGGTGGTGACGTCCGAATACGAAAACGCATGATACTGATCAGGTACCAAGACGTAATGTACGGGACCAGACTACACATTTTCTCCTGCCTCGATTGACGTCACGAACAGCGCCATGTAAAGGGGGGCCTATTTTTTAATTTGTAATTAAAAGAAAAATACAATTGTTTAACCTTAGTAAATTGTTTATTCACATTCCACTCATAAAAATGTATATATTAATGACAAAAGCTTTATTTTGAAAAAATACCACTGCCAGGTGCCTTTAATACAATCTTCATTAGTAAGTCTGTGAAAAAGAGGGATGTTGAAAGAATTGCGCGTTGTTCGTAGCCCGGACTGGAGATTGGACGATTAGGACGATGGTAAGGGTCGCGTTGGAACAATGCAACGACCGTCCGTGGCATGGCACCCTATATTTGGGACAGCTATATCATTTAGGGCGACCCTGTGTTGGCATTGGGTGTATCTAAGACAAATTTGCAAAAATATATTTAAAAATCCATTATCTCATAACTTTCCTATCAGATTCAAGCAGTGAGTAATTTTAGAACAAAGACACATTATAGTTTCCTTGTTTCATGTAATTAATCTTGATGTTTTGGGCATTTTGTTTTTTTCAGTATTCATCATTTAAAAAAAAGTTACGTCTTTCCGCCAGTGATCGCCCATTAATTCTGCTGGTGGAAATGGCAACAAGTTATGTTAGTCTACCGCATTTTACGATTTTCGACATAATTGGGGGTGGTGTTGGGGGCGGGGGTTAGGGAGGGGGAGCTACCCAAAATGCCCTTTATTTGTAAATTTTTGAATTTCGTTTCAGGTCATCATGTAGAACATGGTGAAATGCACTGTTGTGGCAAGTTTTATAAAAATCGCTTGAGAAATTTTAAAGATACAGGGGGAGGGGGTGGCTCCCATGTCCCCAGTAAGTAAAACAAATTAAATATACAAAAAAAAACCCGGTCCTTATAGGGTTAATGTTTACAACTAAACGCGATTTAATACTAATTTCTTTTCGATTATCATTCAAATTCCTATAGTAGACCATCAACAACTGAAATGTTATCAAAGCCGACAATGGAGGTGTTACACCTGTCTGACGATTTTGAACCTAACAGTGGAGAAGCTCTCTTTTACGCCGCGGCATACGGAAAAACTGGGATGGTGAAAGAAATCATCACAAAGAACAGAAATGCCGTAAGTAATGGAACCAATCTTTTGCCTCCAACTTCCGTTTTTAATGAGAGTTTTGTTTTGTTTCTTCTGACATTTCCACATTTTTTTAAATAATATATAATATGCATGCAACTTTCATGCGTTCGGTAGTACAGCTATTTCACTCGCAGTTTTATGTACGTGTGTTCCTTAAAAGGATCTAAACACTTCTTACGATTCACTTGTATACGATGAGAAAATATATTGTTACATTGATTTTGTATACATGTTTTTTTGTACCCGCTGCCAAGGATTCGAACTGCTTCTAGCCATCGGTCTAGTGGTAAGACATCTGCTCTAACAAAGCAAAAGTCGTGGGTTCGAGTCACACCCGAGTGATTATCAAATGGGGTTTTTTCCCTCTGAACTCGGGAAAGTACATAGTATACAGTGCTTAACACACATAGGTGTAGGGTAAAAACCAGTGTTGTGATGTCATTTAGCCTGTGAGAAAAACTCTGCTAGAAGAGTCGAAACGTCAGGCCATTAACTATTGTTTGCATTTATACCACAGGTCCTTTTGATTTGGTTTGCAACAGCTAATTCTGTTTTCTCTTGAGAACTTTTGTTTTTATGCAAACAAACCATATTACTGCTTGGCTGATTTCTCGAAACATTAAAACCGGGCTTTCTTTGTTTGTTGTTCTTTCTAGAAAAGCTATCGCAACTCTGAGAAGCAAACGCCGTTACATATTGCCGCGTACCGAGGACATAAGGATGTCGTCATTGCCTTGGTAACCGCTAATGCACCTCTCGAAGCGAAGGACGAGAAAGGCGATACTCCTTTGATATGCGCAGTGGCTGGGTATGAATTTTCGATACAAATCTAAACTAATAATTTATTTTCCCGGTAAAAACTAAAGGCCACATTACATGTGCGCGATTCCGTTTCTTCAAATGCTTTAATTCAACGTTTAGTTTGTGGCTATAATACTTAATATTGTTGGGAAAGTAACATTTAGTCATGATCTATACGACAGTAAAATAAGCTTAACAAATCAATATAGAAAACCCGAGAATAAGACTTGACCTCCGTTTCCGGTTACCTGTAAATAATTAAGAATTGTGCCCGACTGAGGTTGATGTTATCACCAATTCTATGTAGGCCTAATGGTCGTACAAATTCGGGCGTGATTTCCAAATGGAATTTCTAGATGTTAAGCATTTATATACTCGTCCCAAGTTGAAATATTGTTTCACTGTTAATTTTAACAAATAATTTATATTTTCAACATATAGAAATTGAAATGAACAAGTTGATTGGCATTTTATGTTTAAGAAGTTTGTACAAATTGAACTTTAAAAGAATCTCCTTTCGGGTTGTTTTCTTTTTCGATACGCCCGAGACTTGCAAAGTATAATATGGCGAAACAAAAAATCATACTATGTTTTCACTGTTTTAAAAGATCAGATTTTGATTTTGCCAGATCAAAACTTTATCAGTCAGTTCACAAAAACGATAACACTTCAAGCAACAATTACTTTAATTAAGGGAAGTTTTCTACATGAGCAATCGTTATACTGTGTAAATTATTAGCAAATCTGTGAATATTTATATTTCTAATATAATACCAATGTTATACACACCCTTTAAAGAAGGGTGTGTAACATTGGTAAGATTGAAAATAATTATAAATGTTCACAGATTTGCACATAACTTACATCGTATAAAAAGGGTCATGGTGGAAAACTTCCCTTGAAATTGTTTTGCTGGAAATGCTACAGTTTTTAGGAAATGAGCAAAACAATTAGTCTTTATCACTGGTGATAATTTCCGATGTTTGAAAACGGTGAAAACGTATAATGGGGGTTTTCGATGTTTTCTCATGACTCCGAAGACCGATTGGCTGAAACTTTAACAGGTGTGTTATTTCATGTATGGGTCACATCAAGTGTGGATACTGGTCTTTGACAAAATACCAATGTTGTACACACCCCTTTAAACTAAGAAAACTTTGCAATTTTATTTTGTCTGTGAACAGGGATAAGCCAGATATCGTCAAGTATCTTATGCAAAGTGGAAGTAACGTAAATGCATCGAATGACCACGGTAACGCTCCTCTACATTTCGCTGCTGGCAAAGGTTACCTGAGATGCGTAGAGGTGCTTATTAACAAAGACGAAAAGAGACCATGCATCGTTCTATAGTCGCGAAACCTGAAACCAAAATATCTACGGGTTACGCGCTAAGCACAACTGATAAGCCAATGACAATCCTTCCTTTTAGTTCTGTAAGGGCGATGATTGAGAAAGGATTAAGTTTTGAGATTACTGGTAATATTCAGCCAAGTAAGAAATACTTTTTACAAAACAACCCCACGTTCATTGTTTGATCTGGAACTTTAAAACAAAGGGTAAATCCTACCCAACAAAGCCACATTTTCTCGATATTTACCACATTTTACCAATGATGTAATTTCCCTGTAACAGCATACTACTAAGGGTTACGCAAATCCAGTACCCTCTGCTGTTGAAATGTTCCAACCATCAAAGTGCATCCTGGGTTACCGGTATGCCACCCCTTATTATCGACTTTGCTGATTAATGTTGCATGCAGTTTATAAAGCTGATGCATTAACATTGTGTGGTAAGGTGGATCTTTTTCAAAATAGCTTTAGGCCAACACTTGCACACTATTTCGTATGGGTCTTTAGTTGGTGTTTATTGGAAGTTGGTTCTTCAACAAAAAACTCGCTGTAATCGAAGACGTTAATTTGCGATGTAATACACGCTTGCGTGGTCTGTTTTTCACTAGAATGAATGTATTTGATCGACTATAGTACAATTTAGTTTGTCATATTGAACAAAACCTTGTCTTAAAAAAACTCATGGAAATGCTAACTGTGTTTTAACAAACAAGTTTGTAACAATTGCACAATTTTACCTTTCCGCCATTTTGAAACAGTGACAGATCTGGCAAGTTAATTTTGACTATAGTGCTCCGTAGCTAGGTTGATTCAGTTGGACTACTAGCTATAGTCGAACCATGCACTGATGTTAGAGTGACATGAAAATAGGGCTGGACTTTCTGGATCGGTGTTTTTTGGCACTGTAGCCTCGTTTTGGATTACAATGATGACGTCCTCAATAAATATTGAGAAAAGCGTAAACTTTGTGTAAGTTGCTGCAGTTTGGTATACATGTGTAGAATTAAGCAGACAGGGAGCAAGTGTAAAATATGATGACAGGTATAAACATGCCCCGTTCATTTGATATATACATCTCAGTCAATTCTATTAATTGATTTCTTTAATATTCAAATTCAATCGAGCGCCCTCCACGTCCGGTTTCCGGGTGCGCTCATAATTCCATTCCATAAAGACATATTTAACATGTAGTTCATCACTGTCTTCATTTACAATGTACATTTCTCCTCTTTGTATAATGCATACAATTACAATTAGAATGTTGTTTAGGTTTATTAAATTGACTTTTTATAATTATTATTACTCCTAGACAAGAAGTTTAGCATGTGATGTATTTGCCTTTTATGCTTGTAGTTTGGCTAACGTTTTATATAATATATTGTCGTATTTATAAGTAAATGCAAGATGGCGGCCCACCGAAAGTTTTGGCGGGTATACTGCATAATTATGTACAACACTTATAGTTTCTTACAAAGCGTTTTGTTAGTTTAGTGATTCTCGTTCCCTACTCGTTAGTTTAAATATTACGATAATACCTTGCTTTAATTGATTATAATAATCACAGTATATGTTTTTGATATGACTTATGTCGTTTTTTAAAGGCAATGAACACGTTTGGTAATTACTCAAAATATATATTAGCATAAAAACTTACTTGGTAACCAGCAACGGAGAGCTGTTGATAGTATAAAACATTGTGAGAAACCACTCCCTCTGAAGTAACGTAGTTTTTGAGAAAGAGGTAACTTCTCACTAAAATAATAAAAGACTTCATGCATGAAGTCATTTATTAGCATCTGAAAGCACACAAAATTGTGCAACAAGGGTGTTTTTTCTTTCTTTATTTTCTTGCAACTTCGATGACCGATTCAGCCCAAATTTTCACAGGTTTGTTATTTTATGCATATGTTGGGATACACCGAGTGACAATACTGGTCTTTGATAATTACCAAACATGTTCAGTGCCTTTCAAGGGAGGGTATATCTTTGGTAATTACTCCAATGACAATAAAAACTTACTCAGGTATAAAACACTGCAGCTATTGCAGCTATATACAGCGGACCCGAGATGCCCTTGCATCACACGTATCTCTACTTCTGGCGAGCTATTGATAATGCAGAACATTTTTGTGAAAAAAATTCCCTTCAAAGGAGTGTGGTTTTAGAGAGAAGGGATTCAAAAACATTTCGATCTGAGAAACGCTTCTGCATGAACATTTTCTCAGATTGTGTGTTCCAGTAAGCGGATTATTCTTCCAGCGTGGACATAACAAATTAAAAATTGTTGGCCATCACTCAAAAAGGCTTCCTCCTTTTGAAATGACATTTTCACAGGTTTTATTGTAGGCATATAATATCTACAATTATAGGATTAGAACAATCGAACAGATGCAAAAACAAAAGGTATACTTTGCCTTTAAGTGGGGGTAATGATTTAGGTTTCATTAGCTTTGGACTTTAAACCTAGCGGCGTGTCTGACATCTAAAGTCTTATTCCCTGACTGCGATATCTTTATAAACGTGCAAAGTTATTTAAGAGTGGAGGCTGTACTTCATTAAAGTGAAAAACATGCGCCACAATGAATAATGTTTAAACCCACAACTTCTTCTGCAAATCAAAGGTTTGAAAGTAATTGTTTTTATACAGAAACTCTTGAACGAAATGGTTCAATAACTTGCCCAGGGTTGTTGCTTTGTCAACCTGGAGTATTTGTAATTGGTTGATTATATGTCGGCGTTAAAATGAATAAATGTCGACATTATAAATCGATTTTATGTCTACATTATTTCAGATTATGTCTAACAAAAATATGTCGCCTTCTGTCCACTGTGGCGTGCCATAACCGTACATGTACATTCTAGCCACTGATGGCGTCAAGGGGTCAATGTATATCATTATCATAGATAACAAGTTTTTTACTTTTGACTGAAAAAGCCGCGCAGAGAAGTCTGTTTTTGATGACTTATTTCTAAATGCAAATTTTAAACATAACTAACAGCAACAAGCTTTTGTGTTACATTTCTTGTAGATGGTTCGTTTTGGTAAAACATATATTTTCCCTGTCAATTTCAGCAACAAATAATTCATATTCACTCATCCCTAAATGGTTTCTTTTAGCTATTGCATTCACGTTCGTTATCATGCACAGATTATTTCATTCTTCTCTGTCATTCTATTTTCGTTCAAGACTTCATTTTCACCCTTCGTCAGCTGAATATCTAGTACCTATACTTACATTTTAATGAGATACAGTGGTTGACCGGTGTCATATGGAAATCTTTCACCCAGAGATTCTGTCCCCCATAATAATTATATAGGAAATAACGTGGGCTGAAGAAGGATGGTCCAAAAGAGGGCACTATCAAAATAAGTTTGTGCACAGTTAGCCGTATAGGTTGACAGAATCTCCGGAGGAGACAGAATCTCCTGCCACACCGGCCTCTTTGCAAAAAATTAATGATGTTGTTGAATAATCTTGACCAGGAAATGCTAAACTGTTGTTAATTGAATTACCCCTTTTGACTGATGCAACATAATCATTCATTGTCAAACGAAATTGAATGAGCTAGGTGTTAAACTGAAGGAATTTGTTGGTTGAAATTGGCCAGGGAAACCCATAAGCCCATACAAATATAAAACTTGTTTTGTTTGCCCTCCACCTGCCCCCAAATGAAAAAGTCTGTAGTTACCGTACTCCACTGTCTGATACTATAGCATTCATTACACATTAAGGCTGATCTAATCATGTGTGAAAAGAGGGCAATCCCGTAGAATCCAATAAACAAAAACTATTTATAAGTCTATTATTGGCAAACAATGTGATTGTGAACTTTGTTGCATACGTGACCAATAGTTGATCGTAATGCTCGGCTTGACTGCAGAGTTACTTTTTTCCAAACGAGTTTGACAAACCCTAATAATTGTGTTTGTTCTATTTAGTGTATGCCAAACTGATATCAATTATCAAATATTTTCAATGTATTGATAACTTCTAAAAAGACTCAGACAATCTGATAATTTTGTAGAGATAATTTGTGTTGTGTTATGCAAACATATTTACTTGTAAGTGAACAACTTATTTCTAAGAATTAATGCACACATTGTTTTGCTACTAATTACTTTAACTGCAGTCCTAAATTTCCCAGAGGTGATGTGTAAGGTTTGATTATTGCTTGAATGTTTGACAGGACTGTATAGGGTCTTTTGTCTATCTGTTACTCTGTTTTAAATTCGGAAATGTTGCTATAACTTATTACTGACTTTTGTTGATATTTTCAACCTCTTCAATGTACCAATTATTTTATTTTTGAGGAGTTAAAGGCAAATCATACTTTTGGTTTTTTGAACCGTTCGATTGTTTAATCCTTTATAGATGTTGATATATAAATAAAACTATGAGAAAATTTCACCTCAAAAGGTGGTCGCGTTTTTGAGATATCGCCGAAAAACAGCAGCGAATAATGTCCACGCAGGAAGAATGTTCCCTATAGGAATTCACAGTCTAAACGTTTCGGACAGAAAAGTTTCTCAGATTCAAATTTTGGGGCATAAAACCTGATATCTTTTTCCATAACCACATTACTTCGAAGTGAAATGATTCTCAAAATGCTTTATACTATCGAAAGCTGCTGTACTTCTTATCACGTAAGTTTTTACTGCCATTAATTTTCAAAGTCATTACCAAACGTATACAGAACCTTATAAGTAGAATTAGCTGTTGCAAATTTCTTACCAACCAAAAAGACTATGATATAAATGCAATAAATAGTTTTGCGTTTCGACCCCATTGTTTATTTTATTTTTAATCAACACACATGACAAGAGTCAATAAAGTCATACCTTACAAGCTTGTACCATCAACGGCACAAGCCTATAGACCATGTTACCTTTGTTTACAAAAAGAGTGACCTTATACATTCTAATGCATTTCCAGACAAGCAAGATACTACACTGGTCATAAATGGGAAAATTTACATTTTGTGTCATAATTTTCGCATAAATTCAAGAGTCACAAAAGTAACAGCTGTACATCTTTTGAGATGTCCTCCACTTCTTTAAGTAAGAAGTTGAGTAAAGTCAGACAGTGCAATCTCCATAAAACATAAGATTTATTGTTATCTTCCATTGAGCTGCATGTGTACAAGCTGAGCCTGCAGGAAGTCCAGGCTCTGTGGCTCTTTTGTAAACATGTGATGTCACAGGTCACATGGTCTATACCTGCCGTACTATTTGAAGTGGCAAATATCTAAAAGTCTACGGCTATTACCTGGACACAACTTGTATGAGGCAGAGAAACTTTCAAACTGAGTATTTTTCACTGATTGATATGGGGATTGGCAGCGGCGATGTTAATGTAAAATTATACAGGGCTCAAGTGTTGCACCATGTTTTTTTAAGGGACAATTTCGGGCGAAGAAAACTGCAGTTTTCGTCTGTTTTTTTCTTGAACGAGCACTGTTTTAGTTTGAAAGCATTTACTTTGTTCTTGCATTTAAAATATTTTGTTCGTGTACAAACTGTAAACTATACTAAAATCTGTTTGGAAAATTCATATTTAATGTATATATCGTTCAAGAGATCAGCAAAAACATAATTAACAGCAACACACGTGTCTTCATTTCTTGTAGATGTTTTTTGTAAAATATAGATTTCCCTGGTAAATTTCAGCAGAACATTATTAAGTTTCATCAATACGTCTTCAAATTCACTCATGTTTCCACAGTCTGATAGAAATCATAGTTTGACCGGATAACACATTATGGCTGGTCTATCATCGTTTGAAAAAGGGGAATTCCCCTTCGTAATCCCGCAGAATTATTTGAACAAAAACTAAACTAACTGTACGACTGTGAACTTTGTTGCATACGTGATCACCGGTTGTTTGCAGAGCTCTTAATTACTTGCCATATTTTGTTTACACTAACAGTGCATGTCAAACTGATAGGCCTATCTATAAATTCATAAAATATTTACAGTTTATTTTCATTTTCTCAAAAGACTAATGGGAGATTTTGTTGGGATAGCTTGTGTTAAATTTGTGTTCAATAACAGTAATAGTGGCTTCTTAAAAAGCGCTCATATCCGTCACTTAGTGACGCTCAAGGCGCTTTAACATTCGGTATTTTCATGCAATGTATGTGGAGCTACGTGTTGAAGTATAAGACCTATTTCTTTACATAGCACCATGTAATGGTTTACAAGGTGCTGTGGCGCAATATAACGCAGCCATTCAAACCAGGAACACCGGGGCGAACCTCTTTTCTTTACGACAAGTGCACTTGGTTTTTTTTACATGCATAATTTTTCACAGAACACATGGAACTTAAGGCTTTAGCGTGTCATGGCCGAGTGGTTTAGATCATCGGATTCAAGTTCTGGTGGTTTAGTCATCGGGGTGTGGGTTCGAGTCCCGGTCGTGACGCTTGTGTCCTTGAGCAAGACACTTCGCTATAATTGCTTCGCTATAATTGATAGTGTGTTTGAAAAAGCCTTCTGAGCGCCACCACGGCAACTCGGGCTGTATACTCCCCAGGGAGCTGAGACAGTTTAAAGGAATGTTATTGGCCCAATGACCAGGGCACTAATGTAAAGCGCATTGAGACGTTATTGTGTAATGCGCTATATAAGAACTGGTTATTATTATTATTATTATTTTACGTCCCATCTGAAGGACGTGCAATATTGTTTAGGTTTCTCGCATAAAGAAACAAGTTTTCCAACCGGGACTCGAACCCACGATCGAATAACTTACTTATAGGAAATAAAAAAAGATGTAGTGAATCTTGCATGCCCGTCCATAGATGAAGGCCTAAGTTCTTAAGAGGTGAGGTGCGGTTTGAAAGAGAATCAAAGAGGGACGCCAAAGACAAGGTCATTTATCGCACGGCCACGATGCTGCAATTTATTCCCAGTCATAAATGCCTTTCCGTAAAAAAAACCCAAAATATTTACAAGTTGAGACAAAATCTGACAGTTTAGTCTCTCAGCCCGCATCGACTCTGCGTTGAATGTATATCCATGAGCGCTAAGTGGCTTCTCGTGAATGTTTGCGCGCTTATGTTTCAAACTATCGCACGCAAGTTTCAAACTTGCGCGAGCATATTAATGTGCTACCATAGAGTTATAAAATGCATGCGACTTCATAGAACTTAAACTTGTTCGATCGGTCCCAGCACCTCGCCCAGAGGCGCTGGGGTTGGCTGACGTATGAACGCATTGGACAGGTAAACAATGGACAGCACAAAGGTGTTTGGATACTTGATATACTTGCGAGACCAACTTTGCAAAGTTTTCAGGGAAAACACATTTACAAAACAGTCACAGAAACAAGTTGAGAGAGGGATAGATTTTCACCAAAAATACATGTTCCCTGCAATTGTTAATGTTGAGCTACCGTATGCCTTTAGTTTGTTGTTGTTACCAGTTGTGTAGTTAATGCCATGGGAAATGGTCTGGGGACAAGATACATGGACTTTTGTTGACACATTTCATCCATACTTGGTTCTAAGAAGTCCCCAGTTGTTCATTTAATCAACACAGATAACAAAGTCAATAATGAATGTCATCTGGGGTCCCCAACCAAGTACTGCGATTGGCTGCACGATTTTGTGACGTACGGCGTGACAACTCGAATCAAATCATCGGATTTTTGTAGGTTGATCCACGGAGGGCTAATTCCCATGTGATGTTTCATTGCTACGACTGCTTTCTTATAACATTCCTATCGAATAGACTGTTTTCATTGGTTGATATAAACCTAAACCTAGGTACCATTGCATCAACAACACCTGTCAAATTTGTTGATGAATTAATGACGCAGGTATAAATTCGTTTGGCTTCGTAACGCCCCTCAGCAGTGAATTAAACCATATTGGAGTTCTACACAGCAAACTCAACATCGCTAGTTAAACAAAATCCTTGTAGAGGCAGATGTTCTTTTGAAATCGAGGCATTTGTCTGGATTTTGTATTCATCGTTTTTGTTTGAGCCGTCAAATCTTGCGAGTTTTGTTGGTGAGCAAATCTTTGTCAATTCAAGATGCAGACCGAGAGAATAGAGTGAGTTAAAAGTTATAGTTATCCATCGTCTCAATTGTCCATTCTTTGTTGGGAAAAATTCAAGTTCTCTTGCCAGGATGCTGAAAACCCCTCACGCTTACTGCTTGCGGAAATCGTTTAAAGCCACCTGGAAATAGATTTTTTAATTTTTTTAAATATAAGAGTGTATATTAACAATAAAACAATTTTTTGAGTAATTGTTTGTCAGTATTTATATGTTAAAAAAATAGATAAAGTTGTTTGGGGGCGACTCCGCCCATCCCTTTTTGTGACGTCAATCGAGGAAGACTTCGCCTCGATTGAACATCGACCCCACTCGAACTTGCCTGCATTTACGTTGTATATACACGTGCAAGTAGTGAGATTGTACGTTTCGTTTGGTTATCCAAAAGGTTTTTTTTCTTGCATTTTTCCAGCGAAAATTGCTGCTGGATGCAGCAAAACGACTAAAGATGGGGTCAGCCAGCATTTTTTCCTGCAGATCCCAAATAATAGGCAGTTACGGGCATCGAAAGTTAGGCTAACGAGGGCAACGTGGTCCGGTCCGACGTCGTTTTCAGCGCTATGCAGCGAACACTTGGATAGCCCGGGGATTTTTTCGTTGGCAGTAGCGTACAAGGGAAGTTGCAGTGAAGCTTAGGTTACCAGCGAAATGTTTCTGGTGGAAAAACAATACCTCGTTTTATCCGTGTTCTCGTTATGACCATGCTCGTATCTTCCGTTTTTAAGACATAAAAACGCGCATGGGACAGTTCGGGACCGGTGAAAAACCTCGTATAAACTGGCGTTTCGTATTACTATTAGTCGACTGTACACTGTCCTAGGATTGCATTGGGTGGTGACGTCCGAATACGAAAACGCATGATACTGATCAGGTACCAAGACGTAATGTACGGGACCAGACTACACATTTTCTCCTGCCTCGATTGACGTCACGAACAGCGCCATGTAAAGGGGGGCCTATTTTTTAATTTGTAATTAAAAGAAAAATACAATTGTTTAACCTTAGTAAATTGTTTATTCACATTCCACTCATAAAAATGTATATATTAATGACAAAAGCTTTATTTTGAAAAAATACCACTGCCAGGTGCCTTTAATACAATCTTCATTAGTAAGTCTGTGAAAAAGAGGGATGTTGAAAGAATTGCGCGTTGTTCGTAGCCCGGACTGGAGATTGGACGATTAGGACGATGGTAAGGGTCGCGTTGGAACAATGCAACGACCGTCCGTGGCATGGCACCCTATATTTGGGACAGCTATATCATTTAGGGCGACCCTGTGTTGGCATTGGGTGTATCTAAGACAAATTTGCAAAAATATATTTAAAAATCCATTATCTCATAACTTTCCTATCAGATTCAAGCAGTGAGTAATTTTAGAACAAAGACACATTATAGTTTCCTTGTTTCATGTAATTAATCTTGATGTTTTGGGCATTTTGTTTTTTTCAGTATTCATCATTTAAAAAAAAGTTACGTCTTTCCGCCAGTGATCGCCCATTAATTCTGCTGGTGGAAATGGCAACAAGTTATGTTAGTCTACCGCATTTTACGATTTTCGACATAATTGGGGGTGGTGTTGGGGGCGGGGGTTAGGGAGGGGGAGCTACCCAAAATGCCCTTTATTTGTAAATTTTTGAATTTCGTTTCAGGTCATCATGTAGAACATGGTGAAATGCACTGTTGTGGCAAGTTTTATAAAAATCGCTTGAGAAATTTTAAAGATACAGGGGGAGGGGGTGGCTCCCATGTCCCCAGTAAGTAAAACAAATTAAATATACAAAAAAAAACCCGGTCCTTATAGGGTTAATGTTTACAACTAAACGCGATTTAATACTAATTTCTTTTCGATTATCATTCAAATTCCTATAGTAGACCATCAACAACTGAAATGTTATCAAAGCCGACAATGGAGGTGTTACACCTGTCTGACGATTTTGAACCTAACAGTGGAGAAGCTCTCTTTTACGCCGCGGCATACGGAAAAACTGGGATGGTGAAAGAAATCATCACAAAGAACAGAAATGCCGTAAGTAATGGAACCAATCTTTTGCCTCCAACTTCCGTTTTTAATGAGAGTTTTGTTTTGTTTCTTCTGACATTTCCACATTTTTTTAAATAATATATAATATGCATGCAACTTTCATGCGTTCGGTAGTACAGCTATTTCACTCGCAGTTTTATGTACGTGTGTTCCTTAAAAGGATCTAAACACTTCTTACGATTCACTTGTATACGATGAGAAAATATATTGTTACATTGATTTTGTATACATGTTTTTTTGTACCCGCTGCCAAGGATTCGAACTGCTTCTAGCCATCGGTCTAGTGGTAAGACATCTGCTCTAACAAAGCAAAAGTCGTGGGTTCGAGTCACACCCGAGTGATTATCAAATGGGGTTTTTTCCCTCTGAACTCGGGAAAGTACATAGTATACAGTGCTTAACACACATAGGTGTAGGGTAAAAACCAGTGTTGTGATGTCATTTAGCCTGTGAGAAAAACTCTGCTAGAAGAGTCGAAACGTCAGGCCATTAACTATTGTTTGCATTTATACCACAGGTCCTTTTGATTTGGTTTGCAACAGCTAATTCTGTTTTCTCTTGAGAACTTTTGTTTTTATGCAAACAAACCATATTACTGCTTGGCTGATTTCTCGAAACATTAAAACCGGGCTTTCTTTGTTTGTTGTTCTTTCTAGAAAAGCTATCGCAACTCTGAGAAGCAAACGCCGTTACATATTGCCGCGTACCGAGGACATAAGGATGTCGTCATTGCCTTGGTAACCGCTAATGCACCTCTCGAAGCGAAGGACGAGAAAGGCGATACTCCTTTGATATGCGCAGTGGCTGGGTATGAATTTTCGATACAAATCTAAACTAATAATTTATTTTCCCGGTAAAAACTAAAGGCCACATTACATGTGCGCGATTCCGTTTCTTCAAATGCTTTAATTCAACGTTTAGTTTGTGGCTATAATACTTAATATTGTTGGGAAAGTAACATTTAGTCATGATCTATACGACAGTAAAATAAGCTTAACAAATCAATATAGAAAACCCGAGAATAAGACTTGACCTCCGTTTCCGGTTACCTGTAAATAATTAAGAATTGTGCCCGACTGAGGTTGATGTTATCACCAATTCTATGTAGGCCTAATGGTCGTACAAATTCGGGCGTGATTTCCAAATGGAATTTCTAGATGTTAAGCATTTATATACTCGTCCCAAGTTGAAATATTGTTTCACTGTTAATTTTAACAAATAATTTATATTTTCAACATATAGAAATTGAAATGAACAAGTTGATTGGCATTTTATGTTTAAGAAGTTTGTACAAATTGAACTTTAAAAGAATCTCCTTTCGGGTTGTTTTCTTTTTCGATACGCCCGAGACTTGCAAAGTATAATATGGCGAAACAAAAAATCATACTATGTTTTCACTGTTTTAAAAGATCAGATTTTGATTTTGCCAGATCAAAACTTTATCAGTCAGTTCACAAAAACGATAACACTTCAAGCAACAATTACTTTAATTAAGGGAAGTTTTCTACATGAGCAATCGTTATACTGTGTAAATTATTAGCAAATCTGTGAATATTTATATTTCTAATATAATACCAATGTTATACACACCCTTTAAAGAAGGGTGTGTAACATTGGTAAGATTGAAAATAATTATAAATGTTCACAGATTTGCACATAACTTACATCGTATAAAAAGGGTCATGGTGGAAAACTTCCCTTGAAATTGTTTTGCTGGAAATGCTACAGTTTTTAGGAAATGAGCAAAACAATTAGTCTTTATCACTGGTGATAATTTCCGATGTTTGAAAACGGTGAAAACGTATAATGGGGGTTTTCGATGTTTTCTCATGACTCCGAAGACCGATTGGCTGAAACTTTAACAGGTGTGTTATTTCATGTATGGGTCACATCAAGTGTGGATACTGGTCTTTGACAAAATACCAATGTTGTACACACCCCTTTAAACTAAGAAAACTTTGCAATTTTATTTTGTCTGTGAACAGGGATAAGCCAGATATCGTCAAGTATCTTATGCAAAGTGGAAGTAACGTAAATGCATCGAATGACCACGGTAACGCTCCTCTACATTTCGCTGCTGGCAAAGGTTACCTGAGATGCGTAGAGGTGCTTATTAACAAAGACGAAAAGAGACCATGCATCGTTCTATAGTCGCGAAACCTGAAACCAAAATATCTACGGGTTACGCGCTAAGCACAACTGATAAGCCAATGACAATCCTTCCTTTTAGTTCTGTAAGGGCGATGATTGAGAAAGGATTAAGTTTTGAGATTACTGGTAATATTCAGCCAAGTAAGAAATACTTTTTACAAAACAACCCCACGTTCATTGTTTGATCTGGAACTTTAAAACAAAGGGTAAATCCTACCCAACAAAGCCACATTTTCTCGATATTTACCACATTTTACCAATGATGTAATTTCCCTGTAACAGCATACTACTAAGGGTTACGCAAATCCAGTACCCTCTGCTGTTGAAATGTTCCAACCATCAAAGTGCATCCTGGGTTACCGGTATGCCACCCCTTATTATCGACTTTGCTGATTAATGTTGCATGCAGTTTATAAAGCTGATGCATTAACATTGTGTGGTAAGGTGGATCTTTTTCAAAATAGCTTTAGGCCAACACTTGCACACTATTTCGTATGGGTCTTTAGTTGGTGTTTATTGGAAGTTGGTTCTTCAACAAAAAACTCGCTGTAATCGAAGACGTTAATTTGCGATGTAATACACGCTTGCGTGGTCTGTTTTTCACTAGAATGAATGTATTTGATCGACTATAGTACAATTTAGTTTGTCATATTGAACAAAACCTTGTCTTAAAAAAACTCATGGAAATGCTAACTGTGTTTTAACAAACAAGTTTGTAACAATTGCACAATTTTACCTTTCCGCCATTTTGAAACAGTGACAGATCTGGCAAGTTAATTTTGACTATAGTGCTCCGTAGCTAGGTTGATTCAGTTGGACTACTAGCTATAGTCGAACCATGCACTGATGTTAGAGTGACATGAAAATAGGGCTGGACTTTCTGGATCGGTGTTTTTTGGCACTGTAGCCTCGTTTTGGATTACAATGATGACGTCCTCAATAAATATTGAGAAAAGCGTAAACTTTGTGTAAGTTGCTGCAGTTTGGTATACATGTGTAGAATTAAGCAGACAGGGAGCAAGTGTAAAATATGATGACAGGTATAAACATGCCCCGTTCATTTGATATATACATCTCAGTCAATTCTATTAATTGATTTCTTTAATATTCAAATTCAATCGAGCGCCCTCCACGTCCGGTTTCCGGGTGCGCTCATAATTCCATTCCATAAAGACATATTTAACATGTAGTTCATCACTGTCTTCATTTACAATGTACATTTCTCCTCTTTGTATAATGCATACAATTACAATTAGAATGTTGTTTAGGTTTATTAAATTGACTTTTTATAATTATTATTACTCCTAGACAAGAAGTTTAGCATGTGATGTATTTGCCTTTTATGCTTGTAGTTTGGCTAACGTTTTATATAATATATTGTCGTATTTATAAGTAAATGCAAGATGGCGGCCCACCGAAAGTTTTGGCGGGTATACTGCATAATTATGTACAACACTTATAGTTTCTTACAAAGCGTTTTGTTAGTTTAGTGATTCTCGTTCCCTACTCGTTAGTTTAAATATTACGATAATACCTTGCTTTAATTGATTATAATAATCACAGTATATGTTTTTGATATGACTTATGTCGTTTTTTAAAGGCAATGAACACGTTTGGTAATTACTCAAAATATATATTAGCATAAAAACTTACTTGGTAACCAGCAACGGAGAGCTGTTGATAGTATAAAACATTGTGAGAAACCACTCCCTCTGAAGTAACGTAGTTTTTGAGAAAGAGGTAACTTCTCACTAAAATAATAAAAGACTTCATGCATGAAGTCATTTATTAGCATCTGAAAGCACACAAAATTGTGCAACAAGGGTGTTTTTTCTTTCTTTATTTTCTTGCAACTTCGATGACCGATTCAGCCCAAATTTTCACAGGTTTGTTATTTTATGCATATGTTGGGATACACCGAGTGACAATACTGGTCTTTGATAATTACCAAACATGTTCAGTGCCTTTCAAGGGAGGGTATATCTTTGGTAATTACTCCAATGACAATAAAAACTTACTCAGGTATAAAACACTGCAGCTATTGCAGCTATATACAGCGGACCCGAGATGCCCTTGCATCACACGTATCTCTACTTCTGGCGAGCTATTGATAATGCAGAACATTTTTGTGAAAAAAATTCCCTTCAAAGGAGTGTGGTTTTAGAGAGAAGGGATTCAAAAACATTTCGATCTGAGAAACGCTTCTGCATGAACATTTTCTCAGATTGTGTGTTCCAGTAAGCGGATTATTCTTCCAGCGTGGACATAACAAATTAAAAATTGTTGGCCATCACTCAAAAAGGCTTCCTCCTTTTGAAATGACATTTTCACAGGTTTTATTGTAGGCATATAATATCTACAATTATAGGATTAGAACAATCGAACAGATGCAAAAACAAAAGGTATACTTTGCCTTTAAGTGGGGGTAATGATTTAGGTTTCATTAGCTTTGGACTTTAAACCTAGCGGCGTGTCTGACATCTAAAGTCTTATTCCCTGACTGCGATATCTTTATAAACGTGCAAAGTTATTTAAGAGTGGAGGCTGTACTTCATTAAAGTGAAAAACATGCGCCACAATGAATAATGTTTAAACCCACAACTTCTTCTGCAAATCAAAGGTTTGAAAGTAATTGTTTTTATACAGAAACTCTTGAACGAAATGGTTCAATAACTTGCCCAGGGTTGTTGCTTTGTCAACCTGGAGTATTTGTAATTGGTTGATTATATGTCGGCGTTAAAATGAATAAATGTCGACATTATAAATCGATTTTATGTCTACATTATTTCAGATTATGTCTAACAAAAATATGTCGCCTTCTGTCCACTGTGGCGTGCCATAACCGTACATGTACATTCTAGCCACTGATGGCGTCAAGGGGTCAATGTATATCATTATCATAGATAACAAGTTTTTTACTTTTGACTGAAAAAGCCGCGCAGAGAAGTCTGTTTTTGATGACTTATTTCTAAATGCAAATTTTAAACATAACTAACAGCAACAAGCTTTTGTGTTACATTTCTTGTAGATGGTTCGTTTTGGTAAAACATATATTTTCCCTGTCAATTTCAGCAACAAATAATTCATATTCACTCATCCCTAAATGGTTTCTTTTAGCTATTGCATTCACGTTCGTTATCATGCACAGATTATTTCATTCTTCTCTGTCATTCTATTTTCGTTCAAGACTTCATTTTCACCCTTCGTCAGCTGAATATCTAGTACCTATACTTACATTTTAATGAGATACAGTGGTTGACCGGTGTCATATGGAAATCTTTCACCCAGAGATTCTGTCCCCCATAATAATTATATAGGAAATAACGTGGGCTGAAGAAGGATGGTCCAAAAGAGGGCACTATCAAAATAAGTTTGTGCACAGTTAGCCGTATAGGTTGACAGAATCTCCGGAGGAGACAGAATCTCCTGCCACACCGGCCTCTTTGCAAAAAATTAATGATGTTGTTGAATAATCTTGACCAGGAAATGCTAAACTGTTGTTAATTGAATTACCCCTTTTGACTGATGCAACATAATCATTCATTGTCAAACGAAATTGAATGAGCTAGGTGTTAAACTGAAGGAATTTGTTGGTTGAAATTGGCCAGGGAAACCCATAAGCCCATACAAATATAAAACTTGTTTTGTTTGCCCTCCACCTGCCCCCAAATGAAAAAGTCTGTAGTTACCGTACTCCACTGTCTGATACTATAGCATTCATTACACATTAAGGCTGATCTAATCATGTGTGAAAAGAGGGCAATCCCGTAGAATCCAATAAACAAAAACTATTTATAAGTCTATTATTGGCAAACAATGTGATTGTGAACTTTGTTGCATACGTGACCAATAGTTGATCGTAATGCTCGGCTTGACTGCAGAGTTACTTTTTTCCAAACGAGTTTGACAAACCCTAATAATTGTGTTTGTTCTATTTAGTGTATGCCAAACTGATATCAATTATCAAATATTTTCAATGTATTGATAACTTCTAAAAAGACTCAGACAATCTGATAATTTTGTAGAGATAATTTGTGTTGTGTTATGCAAACATATTTACTTGTAAGTGAACAACTTATTTCTAAGAATTAATGCACACATTGTTTTGCTACTAATTACTCTAACTGCAGTCCTAAATTTCCCAGAGGTGATGTGTAAGGTTTGATTATTGCTTGAATGTTTGACAGGACTGTATAGGGTCTTTTGTCTATCTGTTACTCTGTTTTAAATTCGGAAATGTTGCTATAACTTATTACTGACTTTTGTTGATATTTTCAACCTCTTCAATGTACCAATTATTTTATTTTTGAGGAGTTAAAGGCAAATCATACTTTTGGTTTTTTGAACCGTTCGATTGTTTAATCCTTTATAGATGTTGATATATAAATAAAACTATGAGAAAATTTCACCTCAAAAGGTGGTCGCGTTTTTGAGATATCGCCGAAAAACAGCAGCGAATAATGTCCACGCAGGAAGAATGTTCCCTATAGGAATTCACAGTCTAAACGTTTCGGACAGAAAAGTTTCTCAGATTCAAATTTTGGGGCATAAAACCTGATATCTTTTTCCATAACCACATTACTTCGAAGTGAAATGATTCTCAAAATGCTTTATACTATCGAAAGCTGCTGTACTTCTTATCACGTAAGTTTTTACTGCCATTAATTTTCAAAGTCATTACCAAACGTATACAGAACCTTATAAGTAGAATTAGCTGTTGCAAATTTCTTACCAACCAAAAAGACTATGATATAAATGCAATAAATAGTTTTGCGTTTCGACCCCATTGTTTATTTTATTTTTAATCAACACACATGACAAGAGTCAATAAAGTCATACCTTACAAGCTTGTACCATCAACGGCACAAGCCTATAGACCATGTTACCTTTGTTTACAAAAAGAGTGACCTTATACATTCTAATGCATTTCCAGACAAGCAAGATACTACACTGGTCATAAATGGGAAAATTTACATTTTGTGTCATAATTTTCGCATAAATTCAAGAGTCACAAAAGTAACAGCTGTACATCTTTTGAGATGTCCTCCACTTCTTTAAGTAAGAAGTTGAGTAAAGTCAGACAGTGCAATCTCCATAAAACATAAGATTTATTGTTATCTTCCATTGAGCTGCATGTGTACAAGCTGAGCCTGCAGGAAGTCCAGGCTCTGTGGCTCTTTTGTAAACATGTGATGTCACAGGTCACATGGTCTATACCTGCCGTACTATTTGAAGTGGCAAATATCTAAAAGTCTACGGCTATTACCTGGACACAACTTGTATGAGGCAGAGAAACTTTCAAACTGAGTATTTTTCACTGATTGATATGGGGATTGGCAGCGGCGATGTTAATGTAAAATTATACAGGGCTCAAGTGTTGCACCATGTTTTTTTAAGGGACAATTTCGGGCGAAGAAAACTGCAGTTTTCGTCTGTTTTTTTCTTGAACGAGCACTGTTTTAGTTTGAAAGCATTTACTTTGTTCTTGCATTTAAAATATTTTGTTCGTGTACAAACTGTAAACTATACTAAAATCTGTTTGGAAAATTCATATTTAATGTATATATCGTTCAAGAGATCAGCAAAAACATAATTAACAGCAACACACGTGTCTTCATTTCTTGTAGATGTTTTTTGTAAAATATAGATTTCCCTGGTAAATTTCAGCAGAACATTATTAAGTTTCATCAATACGTCTTCAAATTCACTCATGTTTCCACAGTCTGATAGAAATCATAGTTTGACCGGATAACACATTATGGCTGGTCTATCATCGTTTGAAAAAGGGGAATTCCCCTTCGTAATCCCGCAGAATTATTTGAACAAAAACTAAACTAACTGTACGACTGTGAACTTTGTTGCATACGTGATCACCGGTTGTTTGCAGAGCTCTTAATTACTTGCCATATTTTGTTTACACTAACAGTGCATGTCAAACTGATAGGCCTATCTATAAATTCATAAAATATTTACAGTTTATTTTCATTTTCTCAAAAGACTAATGGGAGATTTTGTTGGGATAGCTTGTGTTAAATTTGTGTTCAATAACAGTAATAGTGGCTTCTTAAAAAGCGCTCATATCCGTCACTTAGTGACGCTCAAGGCGCTTTAACATTCGGTATTTTCATGCAATGTATGTGGAGCTACGTGTTGAAGTATAAGACCTATTTCTTTACATAGCACCATGTAATGGTTTACAAGGTGCTGTGGCGCAATATAACGCAGCCATTCAAACCAGGAACACCGGGGCGAACCTCTTTTCTTTACGACAAGTGCACTTGGTTTTTTTTACGTGCATAATTTTTCACAGAACACATGGAACTTAAGGCTTTAGCGTGTCATGGCCGAGTGGTTTAGATCATCGGATTCAAGTTCTGGTGGTTTAGTCATCGGGGTGTGGGTTCGAGTCCCGGTCGTGACGCTTGTGTCCTTGAGCAAGACACTTCGCTATAATTGCTTCGCTATAATTGATAGTGTGTTTGAAAAAGCCTTCTGAGCGCCACCACGGCAACTCGGGCTGTATACTCCCCAGGGAGCTGAGACAGTTTAAAGGAATGTTATTGGCCCAATGACCAGGGCACTAATGTAAAGCGCATTGAGACGTTATTGTGTAATGCGCTATATAAGAACTGGTTATTATTATTATTATTATTTTACGTCCCATCTGAAGGACGTGCAATATTGTTTAGGTTTCTCGCATAAAGAAACAAGTTTTCCAACCGGGACTCGAACCCACGATCGAATAACTTACTTATAGGAAATAAAAAAAGATGTAGTGAATCTTGCATGCCCGTCCATAGATGAAGGCCTAAGTTCTTAAGAGGTGAGGTGCGGTTTGAAAGAGAATCAAAGAGGGACGCCAAAGACAAGGTCATTTATCGCACGGCCACGATGCTGCAATTTATTCCCAGTCATAAATGCCTTTCCGTAAAAAAAACCCAAAATATTTACAAGTTGAGACAAAATCTGACAGTTTAGTCTCTCAGCCCGCATCGACTCTGCGTTGAATGTATATCCATGAGCGCTAAGTGGCTTCTCGTGAATGTTTGCGCGCTTATGTTTCAAACTATCGCACGCAAGTTTCAAACTTGCGCGAGCATATTAATGTGCTACCATAGAGTTATAAAATGCATGCGACTTCATAGAACTTAAACTTGTTCGATCGGTCCCAGCACCTCGCCCAGAGGCGCTGGGGTTGGCTGACGTATGAACGCATTGGACAGGTAAACAATGGACAGCACAAAGGTGTTTGGATACTTGATATACTTGCGAGACCAACTTTGCAAAGTTTTCAGGGAAAACACATTTACAAAACAGTCACAGAAACAAGTTGAGAGAGGGATAGATTTTCACCAAAAATACATGTTCCCTGCAATTGTTAATGTTGAGCTACCGTATGCCTTTAGTTTGTTGTTGTTACCAGTTGTGTAGTTAATGCCATGGGAAATGGTCTGGGGACAAGATACATGGACTTTTGTTGACACATTTCATCCATACTTGGTTCTAAGAAGTCCCCAGTTGTTCATTTAATCAACACAGATAACAAAGTCAATAATGAATGTCATCTGGGGTCCCCAACCAAGTACTGCGATTGGCTGCACGATTTTGTGACGTACGGCGTGACAACTCGAATCAAATCATCGGATTTTTGTAGGTTGATCCACGGAGGGCTAATTCCCATGTGATGTTTCATTGCTACGACTGCTTTCTTATAACATTCCTATCGAATAGACTGTTTTCATTGGTTGATATAAACCTAAACCTAGGTACCATTGCATCAACAACACCTGTCAAATTTGTTGATGAATTAATGACGCAGGTATAAATTCGTTTGGCTTCGTAACGCCCCTCAGCAGTGAATTAAACCATATTGGAGTTCTACACAGCAAACTCAACATCGCTAGTTAAACAAAATCCTTGTAGAGGCAGATGTTCTTTTGAAATCGAGGCATTTGTCTGGATTTTGTATTCATCGTTTTTGTTTGAGCCGTCAAATCTTGCGAGTTTTGTTGGTGAGCAAATCTTTGTCAATTCAAGATGCAGACCGAGAGAATAGAGTGAGTTAAAAGTTATAGTTATCCATCGTCTCAATTGTCCATTCTTTGTTGGGAAAAATTCAAGTTCTCTTGCCAGGATGCTGAAAACCCCTCACGCTTACTGCTTGCGGAAATCGTTTAAAGCCACCTGGAAATAGATTTTTTAATTTTTTTAAATATAAGAGTGTATATTAACAATAAAACAATTTTTTGAGTAATTGTTTGTCAGTATTTATATGTTAAAAAAATAGATAAAGTTGTTTGGGGGCGACTCCGCCCATCCCTTTTTGTGACGTCAATCGAGGAAGACTTCGCCTCGATTGAACATCGACCCCACTCGAACTTGCCTGCATTTACGTTGTATATACACGTGCAAGTAGTGAGATTGTACGTTTCGTTTGGTTATCCAAAATGTTTTTTTTCTTGCATTTTTCCAGCGAAAATTGCTGCTGGATGCAGCAAAACGACTAAAGATGGGGTCAGCCAGCATTTTTTCCTGCAGATCCCAAATAATAGGCAGTTACGGGCATCGAAAGTTAGGCTAACGAGGGCAACGTGGTCCGGTCCGACGTCGTTTTCAGCGCTATGCAGCGAACACTTGGATAGCCCGGGGATTTTTTCGTTGGCAGTAGCGTACAAGGGAAGTTGCAGTGAAGCTTAGGTTACCAGCGAAATGTTTCTGGTGGAAAAACAATACCTCGTTTTATCCGTGTTCTCGTTATGACCATGCTCGTATCTTCCGTTTTTAAGACATAAAAACGCGCATGGGACAGTTCGGGACCGGTGAAAAACCTCGTATAAACTGGCGTTTCGTATTACTATTAGTCGACTGTACACTGTCCTAGGATTGCATTGGGTGGTGACGTCCGAATACGAAAACGCATGATACTGATCAGGTACCAAGACGTAATGTACGGGACCAGACTACACATTTTCTCCTGCCTCGATTGACGTCACGAACAGCGCCATGTAAAGGGGGGCCTATTTTTTAATTTGTAATTAAAAGAAAAATACAATTGTTTAACCTTAGTAAATTGTTTATTCACATTCCACTCATAAAAATGTATATATTAATGACAAAAGCTTTATTTTGAAAAAATACCACTGCCAGGTGCCTTTAATACAATCTTCATTAGTAAGTCTGTGAAAAAGAGGGATGTTGAAAGAATTGCGCGTTGTTCGTAGCCCGGACTGGAGATTGGACGATTAGGACGATGGTAAGGGTCGCGTTGGAACAATGCAACGACCGTCCGTGGCATGGCACCCTATATTTGGGACAGCTATATCATTTAGGGCGACCCTGTGTTGGCATTGGGTGTATCTAAGACAAATTTGCAAAAATATATTTAAAAATCCATTATCTCATAACTTTCCTATCAGATTCAAGCAGTGAGTAATTTTAGAACAAAGACACATTATAGTTTCCTTGTTTCATGTAATTAATCTTGATGTTTTGGGCATTTTGTTTTTTTCAGTATTCATCATTTAAAAAAAAGTTACGTCTTTCCGCCAGTGATCGCCCATTAATTCTGCTGGTGGAAATGGCAACAAGTTATGTTAGTCTACCGCATTTTACGATTTTCGACATAATTGGGGGTGGTGTTGGGGGCGGGGGTTAGGGAGGGGGAGCTACCCAAAATGCCCTTTATTTGTAAATTTTTGAATTTCGTTTCAGGTCATCATGTAGAACATGGTGAAATGCACTGTTGTGGCAAGTTTTATAAAAATCGCTTGAGAAATTTTAAAGATACAGGGGGAGGGGGTGGCTCCCATGTCCCCAGTAAGTAAAACAAATTAAATATACAAAAAAAAACCCGGTCCTTATAGGGTTAATGTTTACAACTAAACGCGATTTAATACTAATTTCTTTTCGATTATCATTCAAATTCCTATAGTAGACCATCAACAACTGAAATGTTATCAAAGCCGACAATGGAGGTGTTACACCTGTCTGACGATTTTGAACCTAACAGTGGAGAAGCTCTCTTTTACGCCGCGGCATACGGAAAAACTGGGATGGTGAAAGAAATCATCACAAAGAACAGAAATGCCGTAAGTAATGGAACCAATCTTTTGCCTCCAACTTCCGTTTTTAATGAGAGTTTTGTTTTGTTTCTTCTGACATTTCCACATTTTTTTAAATAATATATAATATGCATGCAACTTTCATGCGTTCGGTAGTACAGCTATTTCACTCGCAGTTTTATGTACGTGTGTTCCTTAAAAGGATCTAAACACTTCTTACGATTCACTTGTATACGATGAGAAAATATATTGTTACATTGATTTTGTATACATGTTTTTTTGTACCCGCTGCCAAGGATTCGAACTGCTTCTAGCCATCGGTCTAGTGGTAAGACATCTGCTCTAACAAAGCAAAAGTCGTGGGTTCGAGTCACACCCGAGTGATTATCAAATGGGGTTTTTTCCCTCTGAACTCGGGAAAGTACATAGTATACAGTGCTTAACACACATAGGTGTAGGGTAAAAACCAGTGTTGTGATGTCATTTAGCCTGTGAGAAAAACTCTGCTAGAAGAGTCGAAACGTCAGGCCATTAACTATTGTTTGCATTTATACCACAGGTCCTTTTGATTTGGTTTGCAACAGCTAATTCTGTTTTCTCTTGAGAACTTTTGTTTTTATGCAAACAAACCATATTACTGCTTGGCTGATTTCTCGAAACATTAAAACCGGGCTTTCTTTGTTTGTTGTTCTTTCTAGAAAAGCTATCGCAACTCTGAGAAGCAAACGCCGTTACATATTGCCGCGTACCGAGGACATAAGGATGTCGTCATTGCCTTGGTAACCGCTAATGCACCTCTCGAAGCGAAGGACGAGAAAGGCGATACTCCTTTGATATGCGCAGTGGCTGGGTATGAATTTTCGATACAAATCTAAACTAATAATTTATTTTCCCGGTAAAAACTAAAGGCCACATTACATGTGCGCGATTCCGTTTCTTCAAATGCTTTAATTCAACGTTTAGTTTGTGGCTATAATACTTAATATTGTTGGGAAAGTAACATTTAGTCATGATCTATACGACAGTAAAATAAGCTTAACAAATCAATATAGAAAACCCGAGAATAAGACTTGACCTCCGTTTCCGGTTACCTGTAAATAATTAAGAATTGTGCCCGACTGAGGTTGATGTTATCACCAATTCTATGTAGGCCTAATGGTCGTACAAATTCGGGCGTGATTTCCAAATGGAATTTCTAGATGTTAAGCATTTATATACTCGTCCCAAGTTGAAATATTGTTTCACTGTTAATTTTAACAAATAATTTATATTTTCAACATATAGAAATTGAAATGAACAAGTTGATTGGCATTTTATGTTTAAGAAGTTTGTACAAATTGAACTTTAAAAGAATCTCCTTTCGGGTTGTTTTCTTTTTCGATACGCCCGAGACTTGCAAAGTATAATATGGCGAAACAAAAAATCATACTATGTTTTCACTGTTTTAAAAGATCAGATTTTGATTTTGCCAGATCAAAACTTTATCAGTCAGTTCACAAAAACGATAACACTTCAAGCAACAATTACTTTAATTAAGGGAAGTTTTCTACATGAGCAATCGTTATACTGTGTAAATTATTAGCAAATCTGTGAATATTTATATTTCTAATATAATACCAATGTTATACACACCCTTTAAAGAAGGGTGTGTAACATTGGTAAGATTGAAAATAATTATAAATGTTCACAGATTTGCACATAACTTACATCGTATAAAAAGGGTCATGGTGGAAAACTTCCCTTGAAATTGTTTTGCTGGAAATGCTACAGTTTTTAGGAAATGAGCAAAACAATTAGTCTTTATCACTGGTGATAATTTCCGATGTTTGAAAACGGTGAAAACGTATAATGGGGGTTTTCGATGTTTTCTCATGACTCCGAAGACCGATTGGCTGAAACTTTAACAGGTGTGTTATTTCATGTATGGGTCACATCAAGTGTGGATACTGGTCTTTGACAAAATACCAATGTTGTACACACCCCTTTAAACTAAGAAAACTTTGCAATTTTATTTTGTCTGTGAACAGGGATAAGCCAGATATCGTCAAGTATCTTATGCAAAGTGGAAGTAACGTAAATGCATCGAATGACCACGGTAACGCTCCTCTACATTTCGCTGCTGGCAAAGGTTACCTGAGATGCGTAGAGGTGCTTATTAACAAAGACGAAAAGAGACCATGCATCGTTCTATAGTCGCGAAACCTGAAACCAAAATATCTACGGGTTACGCGCTAAGCACAACTGATAAGCCAATGACAATCCTTCCTTTTAGTTCTGTAAGGGCGATGATTGAGAAAGGATTAAGTTTTGAGATTACTGGTAATATTCAGCCAAGTAAGAAATACTTTTTACAAAACAACCCCACGTTCATTGTTTGATCTGGAACTTTAAAACAAAGGGTAAATCCTACCCAACAAAGCCACATTTTCTCGATATTTACCACATTTTACCAATGATGTAATTTCCCTGTAACAGCATACTACTAAGGGTTACGCAAATCCAGTACCCTCTGCTGTTGAAATGTTCCAACCATCAAAGTGCATCCTGGGTTACCGGTATGCCACCCCTTATTATCGACTTTGCTGATTAATGTTGCATGCAGTTTATAAAGCTGATGCATTAACATTGTGTGGTAAGGTGGATCTTTTTCAAAATAGCTTTAGGCCAACACTTGCACACTATTTCGTATGGGTCTTTAGTTGGTGTTTATTGGAAGTTGGTTCTTCAACAAAAAACTCGCTGTAATCGAAGACGTTAATTTGCGATGTAATACACGCTTGCGTGGTCTGTTTTTCACTAGAATGAATGTATTTGATCGACTATAGTACAATTTAGTTTGTCATATTGAACAAAACCTTGTCTTAAAAAAACTCATGGAAATGCTAACTGTGTTTTAACAAACAAGTTTGTAACAATTGCACAATTTTACCTTTCCGCCATTTTGAAACAGTGACAGATCTGGCAAGTTAATTTTGACTATAGTGCTCCGTAGCTAGGTTGATTCAGTTGGACTACTAGCTATAGTCGAACCATGCACTGATGTTAGAGTGACATGAAAATAGGGCTGGACTTTCTGGATCGGTGTTTTTTGGCACTGTAGCCTCGTTTTGGATTACAATGATGACGTCCTCAATAAATATTGAGAAAAGCGTAAACTTTGTGTAAGTTGCTGCAGTTTGGTATACATGTGTAGAATTAAGCAGACAGGGAGCAAGTGTAAAATATGATGACAGGTATAAACATGCCCCGTTCATTTGATATATACATCTCAGTCAATTCTATTAATTGATTTCTTTAATATTCAAATTCAATCGAGCGCCCTCCACGTCCGGTTTCCGGGTGCGCTCATAATTCCATTCCATAAAGACATATTTAACATGTAGTTCATCACTGTCTTCATTTACAATGTACATTTCTCCTCTTTGTATAATGCATACAATTACAATTAGAATGTTGTTTAGGTTTATTAAATTGACTTTTTATAATTATTATTACTCCTAGACAAGAAGTTTAGCATGTGATGTATTTGCCTTTTATGCTTGTAGTTTGGCTAACGTTTTATATAATATATTGTCGTATTTATAAGTAAATGCAAGATGGCGGCCCACCGAAAGTTTTGGCGGGTATACTGCATAATTATGTACAACACTTATAGTTTCTTACAAAGCGTTTTGTTAGTTTAGTGATTCTCGTTCCCTACTCGTTAGTTTAAATATTACGATAATACCTTGCTTTAATTGATTATAATAATCACAGTATATGTTTTTGATATGACTTATGTCGTTTTTTAAAGGCAATGAACACGTTTGGTAATTACTCAAAATATATATTAGCATAAAAACTTACTTGGTAACCAGCAACGGAGAGCTGTTGATAGTATAAAACATTGTGAGAAACCACTCCCTCTGAAGTAACGTAGTTTTTGAGAAAGAGGTAACTTCTCACTAAAATAATAAAAGACTTCATGCATGAAGTCATTTATTAGCATCTGAAAGCACACAAAATTGTGCAACAAGGGTGTTTTTTCTTTCTTTATTTTCTTGCAACTTCGATGACCGATTCAGCCCAAATTTTCACAGGTTTGTTATTTTATGCATATGTTGGGATACACCGAGTGACAATACTGGTCTTTGATAATTACCAAACATGTTCAGTGCCTTTCAAGGGAGGGTATATCTTTGGTAATTACTCCAATGACAATAAAAACTTACTCAGGTATAAAACACTGCAGCTATTGCAGCTATATACAGCGGACCCGAGATGCCCTTGCATCACACGTATCTCTACTTCTGGCGAGCTATTGATAATGCAGAACATTTTTGTGAAAAAAATTCCCTTCAAAGGAGTGTGGTTTTAGAGAGAAGGGATTCAAAAACATTTCGATCTGAGAAACGCTTCTGCATGAACATTTTCTCAGATTGTGTGTTCCAGTAAGCGGATTATTCTTCCAGCGTGGACATAACAAATTAAAAATTGTTGGCCATCACTCAAAAAGGCTTCCTCCTTTTGAAATGACATTTTCACAGGTTTTATTGTAGGCATATAATATCTACAATTATAGGATTAGAACAATCGAACAGATGCAAAAACAAAAGGTATACTTTGCCTTTAAGTGGGGGTAATGATTTAGGTTTCATTAGCTTTGGACTTTAAACCTAGCGGCGTGTCTGACATCTAAAGTCTTATTCCCTGACTGCGATATCTTTATAAACGTGCAAAGTTATTTAAGAGTGGAGGCTGTACTTCATTAAAGTGAAAAACATGCGCCACAATGAATAATGTTTAAACCCACAACTTCTTCTGCAAATCAAAGGTTTGAAAGTAATTGTTTTTATACAGAAACTCTTGAACGAAATGGTTCAATAACTTGCCCAGGGTTGTTGCTTTGTCAACCTGGAGTATTTGTAATTGGTTGATTATATGTCGGCGTTAAAATGAATAAATGTCGACATTATAAATCGATTTTATGTCTACATTATTTCAGATTATGTCTAACAAAAATATGTCGCCTTCTGTCCACTGTGGCGTGCCATAACCGTACATGTACATTCTAGCCACTGATGGCGTCAAGGGGTCAATGTATATCATTATCATAGATAACAAGTTTTTTACTTTTGACTGAAAAAGCCGCGCAGAGAAGTCTGTTTTTGATGACTTATTTCTAAATGCAAATTTTAAACATAACTAACAGCAACAAGCTTTTGTGTTACATTTCTTGTAGATGGTTCGTTTTGGTAAAACATATATTTTCCCTGTCAATTTCAGCAACAAATAATTCATATTCACTCATCCCTAAATGGTTTCTTTTAGCTATTGCATTCACGTTCGTTATCATGCACAGATTATTTCATTCTTCTCTGTCATTCTATTTTCGTTCAAGACTTCATTTTCACCCTTCGTCAGCTGAATATCTAGTACCTATACTTACATTTTAATGAGATACAGTGGTTGACCGGTGTCATATGGAAATCTTTCACCCAGAGATTCTGTCCCCCATAATAATTATATAGGAAATAACGTGGGCTGAAGAAGGATGGTCCAAAAGAGGGCACTATCAAAATAAGTTTGTGCACAGTTAGCCGTATAGGTTGACAGAATCTCCGGAGGAGACAGAATCTCCTGCCACACCGGCCTCTTTGCAAAAAATTAATGATGTTGTTGAATAATCTTGACCAGGAAATGCTAAACTGTTGTTAATTGAATTACCCCTTTTGACTGATGCAACATAATCATTCATTGTCAAACGAAATTGAATGAGCTAGGTGTTAAACTGAAGGAATTTGTTGGTTGAAATTGGCCAGGGAAACCCATAAGCCCATACAAATATAAAACTTGTTTTGTTTGCCCTCCACCTGCCCCCAAATGAAAAAGTCTGTAGTTACCGTACTCCACTGTCTGATACTATAGCATTCATTACACATTAAGGCTGATCTAATCATGTGTGAAAAGAGGGCAATCCCGTAGAATCCAATAAACAAAAACTATTTATAAGTCTATTATTGGCAAACAATGTGATTGTGAACTTTGTTGCATACGTGACCAATAGTTGATCGTAATGCTCGGCTTGACTGCAGAGTTACTTTTTTCCAAACGAGTTTGACAAACCCTAATAATTGTGTTTGTTCTATTTAGTGTATGCCAAACTGATATCAATTATCAAATATTTTCAATGTATTGATAACTTCTAAAAAGACTCAGACAATCTGATAATTTTGTAGAGATAATTTGTGTTGTGTTATGCAAACATATTTACTTGTAAGTGAACAACTTATTTCTAAGAATTAATGCACACATTGTTTTGCTACTAATTACTCTAACTGCAGTCCTAAATTTCCCAGAGGTGATGTGTAAGGTTTGATTATTGCTTGAATGTTTGACAGGACTGTCTGGGGTCCTTTGTCTATCTGTTACTCTGTTATAAATTCGGAAATGTTGCTATAACTTATTACTGACTTTTGTTGATATTTTCAACCTCTTCAATGTACCAATTAATTTATTTATGAGGAGTTAAAGGCAAATCATACTTTTGGTTTTTTGAACCGTTCGATTGTTTAATCCTTTATAGATGTTGATATATAAATAAAACTATGAGAAAATTTCACCTCAAAAGGTGGTCGCGTTTTTGAGATATCGCCGAAAAACAGCAGCGAATAATGTCCACGCAGGAAGAATGTTCCCTATAGGAATTCACAGCCTAAACGTTTCGGACAGAAAAGTTTCTCAGATTCAAATTTTGGGGCATAAAACCTGATATCTTTTTCCATAACCACATTACTTCGAAGTGAAATGATTCTCAAAATGCTTTATACTATCGAAAGCTGCTGTACTTCTTATCACGTAAGTTTTTACTGCCATTAATTTTCAAAGTCATTACCAAACGTATACAGAACCTTATAAGTAGAATTAGCTGTTGCAAATTTCTTACCAACCAAAAAGACTATGATATAAATGCAATAAATAGTTTTGCGTTTCGACCCCATTGTTTATTTTATTTTTAATCAACACACATGACAAGAGTCAATAAAGTCATACCTTACAAGCTTGTACCATCAACGGCACAAGCCTATAGACCATGTTACCTTTGTTTACAAAAAGAGTGACCTTATACATTCTAATGCATTTCCAGACAAGCAAGATACTACACTGGTCATAAATGGGAAAATTTACATTTTGTGTCATAATTTTCGCATAAATTCAAGAGTCACAAAAGTAACAGCTGTACATCTTTTGAGATGTCCTCCACTTCTTTAAGTAAGAAGTTGAGTAAAGTCAGACAGTGCAATCTCCATAAAACATAAGATTTATTGTTATCTTCCATTGAGCTGCATGTGTACAAGCTGAGCCTGCAGGAAGTCCAGGCTCTGTGGCTCTTTTGTAAACATGTGATGTCACAGGTCACATGGTCTATACCTGCCGTACTATTTGAAGTGGCAAATATCTAAAAGTCTACGGCTATTACCTGGACACAACTTGTATGAGGCAGAGAAACTTTCAAACTGAGTATTTTTCACTGATTGATATGGGGATTGGCAGCGGCGATGTTAATGTAAAATTATACAGGGCTCAAGTGTTGCACCATGTTTTTTTAAGGGACAATTTCGGGCGAAGAAAACTGCAGTTTTCGTCTGTTTTTTTCTTGAACGAGCACTGTTTTAGTTTGAAAGCATTTACTTTGTTCTTGCATTTAAAATATTTTGTTCGTGTACAAACTGTAAACTATACTAAAATCTGTTTGGAAAATTCATATTTAATGTATATATCGTTCAAGAGATCAGCAAAAACATAATTAACAGCAACACACGTGTCTTCATTTCTTGTAGATGTTTTTTGTAAAATATAGATTTCCCTGGTAAATTTCAGCAGAACATTATTAAGTTTCATCAATACGTCTTCAAATTCACTCATGTTTCCACAGTCTGATAGAAATCATAGTTTGACCGGATAACACATTATGGCTGGTCTATCATCGTTTGAAAAAGGGGAATTCCCCTTCGTAATCCCGCAGAATTATTTGAACAAAAACTAAACTAACTGTACGACTGTGAACTTTGTTGCATACGTGATCACCGGTTGTTTGCAGAGCTCTTAATTACTTGCCATATTTTGTTTACACTAACAGTGCATGTCAAACTGATAGGCCTATCTATAAATTCATAAAATATTTACAGTTTATTTTCATTTTCTCAAAAGACTAATGGGAGATTTTGTTGGGATAGCTTGTGTTAAATTTGTGTTCAATAACAGTAATAGTGGCTTCTTAAAAAGCGCTCATATCCGTCACTTAGTGACGCTCAAGGCGCTTTAACATTCGGTATTTTCATGCAATGTATGTGGAGCTACGTGTTGAAGTATAAGACCTATTTCTTTACATAGCACCATGTAATGGTTTACAAGGTGCTGTGGCGCAATATAACGCAGCCATTCAAACCAGGAACACCGGGGCGAACCTCTTTTCTTTACGACAAGTGCACTTGGTTTTTTTTACGTGCATAATTTTTCACAGAACACATGGAACTTAAGGCTTTAGCGTGTCATGGCCGAGTGGTTTAGATCATCGGATTCAAGTTCTGGTGGTTTAGTCATCGGGGTGTGGGTTCGAGTCCCGGTCGTGACGCTTGTGTCCTTGAGCAAGACACTTCGCTATAATTGCTTCGCTATAATTGATAGTGTGTTTGAAAAAGCCTTCTGAGCGCCACCACGGCAACTCGGGCTGTATACTCCCCAGGGAGCTGAGACAGTTTAAAGGAATGTTATTGGCCCAATGACCAGGGCACTAATGTAAAGCGCATTGAGACGTTATTGTGTAATGCGCTATATAAGAACTGGTTATTATTATTATTATTATTTTACGTCCCATCTGAAGGACGTGCAATATTGTTTAGGTTTCTCGCATAAAGAAACAAGTTTTCCAACCGGGACTCGAACCCACGATCGAATAACTTACTTATAGGAAATAAAAAAAGATGTAGTGAATCTTGCATGCCCGTCCATAGATGAAGGCCTAAGTTCTTAAGAGGTGAGGTGCGGTTTGAAAGAGAATCAAAGAGGGACGCCAAAGACAAGGTCATTTATCGCACGGCCACGATGCTGCAATTTATTCCCAGTCATAAATGCCTTTCCGTAAAAAAAACCCAAAATATTTACAAGTTGAGACAAAATCTGACAGTTTAGTCTCTCAGCCCGCATCGACTCTGCATTGAATGTATATCCATGAGCGCTAAGTGGCTTCTCGTGAATGTTTGCGCGCTTATGTTTCAAACTATCGCACGCAAGTTTCAAACTTGCGCGAGCATATTAATGTGCTACCATAGAGTTATAAAATGCATGCGACTTCATAGAACTTAAACTTGTTCGATCGGTCCCAGCACCTCGCCCAGAGGCGCTGGGGTTGGCTGACGTATGAACGCATTGGACAGGTAAACAATGGACAGCACAAAGGTGTTTGGATACTTGATATACTTGCGAGACCAACTTTGCAAAGTTTTCAGGGAAAACACATTTACAAAACAGTCACAGAAACAAGTTGAGAGAGGGATAGATTTTCACCAAAAATACATGTTCCCTGCAATTGTTAATGTTGAGCTACCGTATGCCTTTAGTTTGTTGTTGTTACCAGTTGTGTAGTTAATGCCATGGGAAATGGTCTGGGGACAAGATACATGGACTTTTGTTGACACATTTCATCCATACTTGGTTCTAAGAAGTCCCCAGTTGTTCATTTAATCAACACAGATAACAAAGTCAATAATGAATGTCATCTGGGGTCCCCAACCAAGTACTGCGATTGGCTGCACGATTTTGTGACGTACGGCGTGACAACTCGAATCAAATCATCGGATTTTTGTAGGTTGATCCACGGAGGGCTAATTCCCATGTGATGTTTCATTGCTACGACTGCTTTCTTATAACATTCCTATCGAATAGACTGTTTTCATTGGTTGATATAAACCTAAACCTAGGTACCATTGCATCAACAACACCTGTCAAATTTGTTGATGAATTAATGACGCAGGTATAAATTCGTTTGGCTTCGTAACGCCCCTCAGCAGTGAATTAAACCATATTGGAGTTCTACACAGCAAACTCAACATCGCTAGTTAAACAAAATCCTTGTAGAGGCAGATGTTCTTTTGAAATCGAGGCATTTGTCTGGATTTTGTATTCATCGTTTTTGTTTGAGCCGTCAAATCTTGCGAGTTTTGTTGGTGAGCAAATCTTTGTCAATTCAAGATGCAGACCGAGAGAATAGAGTGAGTTAAAAGTTATAGTTATCCATCGTCTCAATTGTCCATTCTTTGTTGGGAAAAATTCAAGTTCTCTTGCCAGGATGCTGAAAACCCCTCACGCTTACTGCTTGCGGAAATCGTTTAAAGCCACCTGGAAATAGATTTTTTAATTTTTTTAAATATAAGAGTGTATATTAACAATAAAACAATTTTTTGAGTAATTGTTTGTCAGTATTTATATGTTAAAAAAATAGATAAAGTTGTTTGGGGGCGACTCCGCCCATCCCTTTTTGTGACGTCAATCGAGGAAGACTTCGCCTCGATTGAACATCGACCCCACTCGAACTTGCCTGCATTTACGTTGTATATACACGTGCAAGTAGTGAGATTGTACGTTTCGTTTGGTTATCCAAAATGTTTTTTTTCTTGCATTTTTCCAGCGAAAATTGCTGCTGGATGCAGCAAAACGACTAAAGATGGGGTCAGCCAGCATTTTTTCCTGCAGATCCCAAATAATAGGCAGTTACGGGCATCGAAAGTTAGGCTAACGAGGGCAACGTGGTCCGGTCCGACGTCGTTTTCAGCGCTATGCAGCGAACACTTGGATAGCCCGGGGATTTTTTCGTTGGCAGTAGCGTACAAGGGAAGTTGCAGTGAAGCTTAGGTTACCAGCGAAATGTTTCTGGTGGAAAAACAATACCTCGTTTTATCCGTGTTCTCGTTATGACCATGCTCGTATCTTCCGTTTTTAAGACATAAAAACGCGCATGGGACAGTTCGGGACCGGTGAAAAACCTCGTATAAACTGGCGTTTCGTATTACTATTAGTCGACTGTACACTGTCCTAGGATTGCATTGGGTGGTGACGTCCGAATACGAAAACGCATGATACTGATCAGGTACCAAGACGTAATGTACGGGACCAGACTACACATTTTCTCCTGCCTCGATTGACGTCACGAACAGCGCCATGTAAAGGGGGGCCTATTTTTTAATTTGTAATTAAAAGAAAAATACAATTGTTTAACCTTAGTAAATTGTTTATTCACATTCCACTCATAAAAATGTATATATTAATGACAAAAGCTTTATTTTGAAAAAATACCACTGCCAGGTGCCTTTAATACAATCTTCATTAGTAAGTCTGTGAAAAAGAGGGATGTTGAAAGAATTGCGCGTTGTTCGTAGCCCGGACTGGAGATTGGACGATTAGGACGATGGTAAGGGTCGCGTTGGAACAATGCAATGACCGTCCGTGGCATGGCACCCTATATTTGGGACAGCTATATCATTTAGGGCGACCCTGTGTTGGCATTGGGTGTATCTAAGACAAATTTGCAAAAATATATTTAAAAATCCATTATCTCATAACTTTCCTATCAGATTCAAGCAGTGAGTAATTTTAGAACAAAGACACATTATAGTTTCCTTGTTTCATGTAATTAATCTTGATGTTTTGGGCATTTTGTTTTTTTCAGTATTCATCATTTAAAAAAAAGTTACGTCTTTCCGCCAGTGATCGCCCATTAATTCTGCTGGTGGAAATGGCAACAAGTTATGTTAGTCTACCGCATTTTACGATTTTCGACATAATTGGGGGTGGTGTTGGGGGCGGGGGTTAGGGAGGGGGAGCTACCCAAAATGCCCTTTATTTGTAAATTTTTGAATTTCGTTTCAGGTCATCATGTAGAACATGGTGAAATGCACTGTTGTGGCAAGTTTTATAAAAATCGCTTGAGAAATTTTAAAGATACAGGGGGAGGGGGTGGCTCCCATGTCCCCAGTAAGTAAAACAAATTAAATATACAAAAAAAAACCCGGTCCTTATAGGGTTAATGTTTACAACTAAACGCGATTTAATACTAATTTCTTTTCGATTATCATTCAAATTCCTATAGTAGACCATCAACAACTGAAATGTTATCAAAGCCGACAATGGAGGTGTTACACCTGTCTGACGATTTTGAACCTAACAGTGGAGAAGCTCTCTTTTACGCCGCGGCATACGGAAAAACTGGGATGGTGAAAGAAATCATCACAAAGAACAGAAATGCCGTAAGTAATGGAACCAATCTTTTGCCTCCAACTTCCGTTTTTAATGAGAGTTTTGTTTTGTTTCTTCTGACATTTCCACATTTTTTTTAATAATATATAATATGCATGCAACTTTCATGCGTTCGGTAGTACAGCTATTTCACTCGCAGTTTTATGTACGTGTGTTCCTTAAAAGGATCTAAACACTTCTTACGATTCACTTGTATACGATGAGAAAATATATTGTTACATTGATTTTGTATACATGTTTTTTTGTACCCGCTGCCAAGGATTCGAACTGCTTCTAGCCATCGGTCTAGTGGTAAGACATCTGCTCTAACAAAGCAAAAGTCGTGGGTTCGAGTCACACCCGAGTGATTATCAAATGGGGTTTTTTCCCTCTGAACTCGGGAAAGTACATAGTATACAGTGCTTAACACACATAGGTGTAGGGTAAAAACCAGTGTTGTGATGTCATTTAGCCTGTGAGAAAAACTCTGCTAGAAGAGTCGAAACGTCAGGCCATTAACTATTGTTTGCATTTATACCACAGGTCCTTTTGATTTGGTTTGCAACAGCTAATTCTGTTTTCTCTTGAGAACTTTTGTTTTTATGCAAACAAACCATATTACTGCTTGGCTGATTTCTCGAAACATTAAAACCGGGCTTTCTTTGTTTGTTGTTCTTTCTAGAAAAGCTATCGCAACTCTGAGAAGCAAACGCCGTTACATATTGCCGCGTACCGAGGACATAAGGATGTCGTCATTGCCTTGGTAACCGCTAATGCACCTCTCGAAGCGAAGGACGAGAAAGGCGATACTCCTTTGATATGCGCAGTGGCTGGGTATGAATTTTCGATACAAATCTAAACTAATAATTTATTTTCCCGGTAAAAACTAAAGGCCACATTACATGTGCGCGATTCCGTTTCTTCAAATGCTTTAATTCAACGTTTAGTTTGTGGCTATAATACTTAATATTGTTGGGAAAGTAACATTTAGTCATGATCTATACGACAGTAAAATAAGCTTAACAAATCAATATAGAAAACCCGAGAATAAGACTTGACCTCCGTTTCCGGTTACCTGTAAATAATTAAGAATTGTGCCCGACTGAGGTTGATGTTATCACCAATTCTATGTAGGCCTAATGGTCGTACAAATTCGGGCGTGATTTCCAAATGGAATTTCTAGATGTTAAGCATTTATATACTCGTCCCAAGTTGAAATATTGTTTCACTGTTAATTTTAACAAATAATTTATATTTTCAACATATAGAAATTGAAATGAACAAGTTGATTGGCATTTTATGTTTAAGAAGTTTGTACAAATTGAACTTTAAAAGAATCTCCTTTCGGGTTGTTTTCTTTTTCGATACGCCCGAGACTTGCAAAGTATAATATGGCGAAACAAAAAATCATACTATGTTTTCACTGTTTTAAAAGATCAGATTTTGATTTTGCCAGATCAAAACTTTATCAGTCAGTTCACAAAAACGATAACACTTCAAGCAACAATTACTTTAATTAAGGGAAGTTTTCTACATGAGCAATCGTTATACTGTGTAAATTATTAGCAAATCTGTGAATATTTATATTTCTAATATAATACCAATGTTATACACACCCTTTAAAGAAGGGTGTGTAACATTGGTAAGATTGAAAATAATTATAAATGTTCACAGATTTGCACATAACTTACATCGTATAAAAAGGGTCATGGTGGAAAACTTCCCTTGAAATTGTTTTGCTGGAAATGCTACAGTTTTTAGGAAATGAGCAAAACAATTAGTCTTTATCACTGGTGATAATTTCCGATGTTTGAAAACGGTGAAAACGTATAATGGGGGTTTTCGATGTTTTCTCATGACTCCGAAGACCGATTGGCTGAAACTTTAACAGGTGTGTTATTTCATGTATGGGTCACATCAAGTGTGGATACTGGTCTTTGACAAAATACCAATGTTGTACACACCCCTTTAAACTAAGAAAACTTTGCAATTTTATTTTGTCTGTGAACAGGGATAAGCCAGATATCGTCAAGTATCTTATGCAAAGTGGAAGTAACGTAAATGCATCGAATGACCACGGTAACGCTCCTCTACATTTCGCTGCTGGCAAAGGTTACCTGAGATGCGTAGAGGTGCTTATTAACAAAGACGAAAAGAGACCATGCATCGTTCTATAGTCGCGAAACCTGAAACCAAAATATCTACGGGTTACGCGCTAAGCACAACTGATAAGCCAATGACAATCCTTCCTTTTAGTTCTGTAAGGGCGATGATTGAGAAAGGATTAAGTTTTGAGATTACTGGTAATATTCAGCCAAGTAAGAAATACTTTTTACAAAACAACCCCACGTTCATTGTTTGATCTGGAACTTTAAAACAAAGGGTAAATCCTACCCAACAAAGCCACATTTTCTCGATATTTACCACATTTTACCAATGATGTAATTTCCCTGTAACAGCATACTACTAAGGGTTACGCAAATCCAGTACCCTCTGCTGTTGAAATGTTCCAACCATCAAAGTGCATCCTGGGTTACCGGTATGCCACCCCTTATTATCGACTTTGCTGATTAATGTTGCATGCAGTTTATAAAGCTGATGCATTAACATTGTGTGGTAAGGTGGATCTTTTTCAAAATAGCTTTAGGCCAACACTTGCACACTATTTCGTATGGGTCTTTAGTTGGTGTTTATTGGAAGTTGGTTCTTCAACAAAAAACTCGCTGTAATCGAAGACGTTAATTTGCGATGTAATACACGCTTGCGTGGTCTGTTTTTCACTAGAATGAATGTATTTGATCGACTATAGTACAATTTAGTTTGTCATATTGAACAAAACCTTGTCTTAAAAAAACTCATGGAAATGCTAACTGTGTTTTAACAAACAAGTTTGTAACAATTGCACAATTTTACCTTTCCGCCATTTTGAAACAGTGACAGATCTGGCAAGTTAATTTTGACTATAGTGCTCCGTAGCTAGGTTGATTCAGTTGGACTACTAGCTATAGTCGAACCATGCACTGATGTTAGAGTGACATGAAAATAGGGCTGGACTTTCTGGATCGGTGTTTTTTGGCACTGTAGCCTCGTTTTGGATTACAATGATGACGTCCTCAATAAATATTGAGAAAAGCGTAAACTTTGTGTAAGTTGCTGCAGTTTGGTATACATGTGTAGAATTAAGCAGACAGGGAGCAAGTGTAAAATATGATGACAGGTATAAACATGCCCCGTTCATTTGATATATACATCTCAGTCAATTCTATTAATTGATTTCTTTAATATTCAAATTCAATCGAGCGCCCTCCACGTCCGGTTTCCGGGTGCGCTCATAATTCCATTCCATAAAGACATATTTAACATGTAGTTCATCACTGTCTTCATTTACAATGTACATTTCTCCTCTTTGTATAATGCATACAATTACAATTAGAATGTTGTTTAGGTTTATTAAATTGACTTTTTATAATTATTATTACTCCTAGACAAGAAGTTTAGCATGTGATGTATTTGCCTTTTATGCTTGTAGTTTGGCTAACGTTTTATATAATATATTGTCGTATTTATAAGTAAATGCAAGATGGCGGCCCACCGAAAGTTTTGGCGGGTATACTGCATAATTATGTACAACACTTATAGTTTCTTACAAAGCGTTTTGTTAGTTTAGTGATTCTCGTTCCCTACTCGTTAGTTTAAATATTACGATAATACCTTGCTTTAATTGATTATAATAATCACAGTATATGTTTTTGATATGACTTATGTCGTTTTTTAAAGGCAATGAACACGTTTGGTAATTACTCAAAATATATATTAGCATAAAAACTTACTTGGTAACCAGCAACGGAGAGCTGTTGATAGTATAAAACATTGTGAGAAACCACTCCCTCTGAAGTAACGTAGTTTTTGAGAAAGAGGTAACTTCTCACTAAAATAATAAAAGACTTCATGCATGAAGTCATTTATTAGCATCTGAAAGCACACAAAATTGTGCAACAAGGGTGTTTTTTCTTTCTTTATTTTCTTGCAACTTCGATGACCGATTCAGCCCAAATTTTCACAGGTTTGTTATTTTATGCATATGTTGGGATACACCGAGTGACAATACTGGTCTTTGATAATTACCAAACATGTTCAGTGCCTTTCAAGGGAGGGTATATCTTTGGTAATTACTCCAATGACAATAAAAACTTACTCAGGTATAAAACACTGCAGCTATTGCAGCTATATACAGCGGACCCGAGATGCCCTTGCATCACACGTATCTCTACTTCTGGCGAGCTATTGATAATGCAGAACATTTTTGTGAAAAAAATTCCCTTCAAAGGAGTGTGGTTTTAGAGAGAAGGGATTCAAAAACATTTCGATCTGAGAAACGCTTCTGCATGAACATTTTCTCAGATTGTGTGTTCCAGTAAGCGGATTATTCTTCCAGCGTGGACATAACAAATTAAAAATTGTTGGCCATCACTCAAAAAGGCTTCCTCCTTTTGAAATGACATTTTCACAGGTTTTATTGTAGGCATATAATATCTACAATTATAGGATTAGAACAATCGAACAGATGCAAAAACAAAAGGTATACTTTGCCTTTAAGTGGGGGTAATGATTTAGGTTTCATTAGCTTTGGACTTTAAACCTAGCGGCGTGTCTGACATCTAAAGTCTTATTCCCTGACTGCGATATCTTTATAAACGTGCAAAGTTATTTAAGAGTGGAGGCTGTACTTCATTAAAGTGAAAAACATGCGCCACAATGAATAATGTTTAAACCCACAACTTCTTCTGCAAATCAAAGGTTTGAAAGTAATTGTTTTTATACAGAAACTCTTGAACGAAATGGTTCAATAACTTGCCCAGGGTTGTTGCTTTGTCAACCTGGAGTATTTGTAATTGGTTGATTATATGTCGGCGTTAAAATGAATAAATGTCGACATTATAAATCGATTTTATGTCTACATTATTTCAGATTATGTCTAACAAAAATATGTCGCCTTCTGTCCACTGTGGCGTGCCATAACCGTACATGTACATTCTAGCCACTGATGGCGTCAAGGGGTCAATGTATATCATTATCATAGATAACAAGTTTTTTACTTTTGACTGAAAAAGCCGCGCAGAGAAGTCTGTTTTTGATGACTTATTTCTAAATGCAAATTTTAAACATAACTAACAGCAACAAGCTTTTGTGTTACATTTCTTGTAGATGGTTCGTTTTGGTAAAACATATATTTTCCCTGTCAATTTCAGCAACAAATAATTCATATTCACTCATCCCTAAATGGTTTCTTTTAGCTATTGCATTCACGTTCGTTATCATGCACAGATTATTTCATTCTTCTCTGTCATTCTATTTTCGTTCAAGACTTCATTTTCACCCTTCGTCAGCTGAATATCTAGTACCTATACTTACATTTTAATGAGATACAGTGGTTGACCGGTGTCATATGGAAATCTTTCACCCAGAGATTCTGTCCCCCATAATAATTATATAGGAAATAACGTGGGCTGAAGAAGGATGGTCCAAAAGAGGGCACTATCAAAATAAGTTTGTGCACAGTTAGCCGTATAGGTTGACAGAATCTCCGGAGGAGACAGAATCTCCTGCCACACCGGCCTCTTTGCAAAAAATTAATGATGTTGTTGAATAATCTTGACCAGGAAATGCTAAACTGTTGTTAATTGAATTACCCCTTTTGACTGATGCAACATAATCATTCATTGTCAAACGAAATTGAATGAGCTAGGTGTTAAACTGAAGGAATTTGTTGGTTGAAATTGGCCAGGGAAACCCATAAGCCCATACAAATATAAAACTTGTTTTGTTTGCCCTCCACCTGCCCCCAAATGAAAAAGTCTGTAGTTACCGTACTCCACTGTCTGATACTATAGCATTCATTACACATTAAGGCTGATCTAATCATGTGTGAAAAGAGGGCAATCCCGTAGAATCCAATAAACAAAAACTATTTATAAGTCTATTATTGGCAAACAATGTGATTGTGAACTTTGTTGCATACGTGACCAATAGTTGATCGTAATGCTCGGCTTGACTGCAGAGTTACTTTTTTCCAAACGAGTTTGACAAACCCTAATAATTGTGTTTGTTCTATTTAGTGTATGCCAAACTGATATCAATTATCAAATATTTTCAATGTATTGATAACTTCTAAAAAGACTCAGACAATCTGATAATTTTGTAGAGATAATTTGTGTTGTGTTATGCAAACATATTTACTTGTAAGTGAACAACTTATTTCTAAGAATTAATGCACACATTGTTTTGCTACTAATTACTTTAACTGCAGTCCTAAATTTCCCAGAGGTGATGTGTAAGGTTTGATTATTGCTTGAATGTTTGACAGGACTGTATAGGGTCTTTTGTCTATCTGTTACTCTGTTTTAAATTCGGAAATGTTGCTATAACTTATTACTGACTTTTGTTGATATTTTCAACCTCTTCAATGTACCAATTATTTTATTTTTGAGGAGTTAAAGGCAAATCATACTTTTGGTTTTTTGAACCGTTCGATTGTTTAATCCTTTATAGATGTTGATATATAAATAAAACTATGAGAAAATTTCACCTCAAAAGGTGGTCGCGTTTTTGAGATATCGCCGAAAAACAGCAGCGAATAATGTCCACGCAGGAAGAATGTTCCCTATAGGAATTCACAGTCTAAACGTTTCGGACAGAAAAGTTTCTCAGATTCAAATTTTGGGGCATAAAACCTGATATCTTTTTCCATAACCACATTACTTCGAAGTGAAATGATTCTCAAAATGCTTTATACTATCGAAAGCTGCTGTACTTCTTATCACGTAAGTTTTTACTGCCATTAATTTTCAAAGTCATTACCAAACGTATACAGAACCTTATAAGTAGAATTAGCTGTTGCAAATTTCTTACCAACCAAAAAGACTATGATATAAATGCAATAAATAGTTTTGCGTTTCGACCCCATTGTTTATTTTATTTTTAATCAACACACATGACAAGAGTCAATAAAGTCATACCTTACAAGCTTGTACCATCAACGGCACAAGCCTATAGACCATGTTACCTTTGTTTACAAAAAGAGTGACCTTATACATTCTAATGCATTTCCAGACAAGCAAGATACTACACTGGTCATAAATGGGAAAATTTACATTTTGTGTCATAATTTTCGCATAAATTCAAGAGTCACAAAAGTAACAGCTGTACATCTTTTGAGATGTCCTCCACTTCTTTAAGTAAGAAGTTGAGTAAAGTCAGACAGTGCAATCTCCATAAAACATAAGATTTATTGTTATCTTCCATTGAGCTGCATGTGTACAAGCTGAGCCTGCAGGAAGTCCAGGCTCTGTGGCTCTTTTGTAAACATGTGATGTCACAGGTCACATGGTCTATACCTGCCGTACTATTTGAAGTGGCAAATATCTAAAAGTCTACGGCTATTACCTGGACACAACTTGTATGAGGCAGAGAAACTTTCAAACTGAGTATTTTTCACTGATTGATATGGGGATTGGCAGCGGCGATGTTAATGTAAAATTATACAGGGCTCAAGTGTTGCACCATGTTTTTTTAAGGGACAATTTCGGGCGAAGAAAACTGCAGTTTTCGTCTGTTTTTTTCTTGAACGAGCACTGTTTTAGTTTGAAAGCATTTACTTTGTTCTTGCATTTAAAATATTTTGTTCGTGTACAAACTGTAAACTATACTAAAATCTGTTTGGAAAATTCATATTTAATGTATATATCGTTCAAGAGATCAGCAAAAACATAATTAACAGCAACACACGTGTCTTCATTTCTTGTAGATGTTTTTTGTAAAATATAGATTTCCCTGGTAAATTTCAGCAGAACATTATTAAGTTTCATCAATACGTCTTCAAATTCACTCATGTTTCCACAGTCTGATAGAAATCATAGTTTGACCGGATAACACATTATGGCTGGTCTATCATCGTTTGAAAAAGGGGAATTCCCCTTCGTAATCCCGCAGAATTATTTGAACAAAAACTAAACTAACTGTACGACTGTGAACTTTGTTGCATACGTGATCACCGGTTGTTTGCAGAGCTCTTAATTACTTGCCATATTTTGTTTACACTAACAGTGCATGTCAAACTGATAGGCCTATCTATAAATTCATAAAATATTTACAGTTTATTTTCATTTTCTCAAAAGACTAATGGGAGATTTTGTTGGGATAGCTTGTGTTAAATTTGTGTTCAATAACAGTAATAGTGGCTTCTTAAAAAGCGCTCATATCCGTCACTTAGTGACGCTCAAGGCGCTTTAACATTCGGTATTTTCATGCAATGTATGTGGAGCTACGTGTTGAAGTATAAGACCTATTTCTTTACATAGCACCATGTAATGGTTTACAAGGTGCTGTGGCGCAATATAACGCAGCCATTCAAACCAGGAACACCGGGGCGAACCTCTTTTCTTTACGACAAGTGCACTTGGTTTTTTTTACGTGCATAATTTTTCACAGAACACATGGAACTTAAGGCTTTAGCGTGTCATGGCCGAGTGGTTTAGATCATCGGATTCAAGTTCTGGTGGTTTAGTCATCGGGGTGTGGGTTCGAGTCCCGGTCGTGACGCTTGTGTCCTTGAGCAAGACACTTCGCTATAATTGCTTCGCTATAATTGATAGTGTGTTTGAAAAAGCCTTCTGAGCGCCACCACGGCAACTCGGGCTGTATACTCCCCAGGGAGCTGAGACAGTTTAAAGGAATGTTATTGGCCCAATGACCAGGGCACTAATGTAAAGCGCATTGAGACGTTATTGTGTAATGCGCTATATAAGAACTGGTTATTATTATTATTATTATTTTACGTCCCATCTGAAGGACGTGCAATATTGTTTAGGTTTCTCGCATAAAGAAACAAGTTTTCCAACCGGGACTCGAACCCACGATCGAATAACTTACTTATAGGAAATAAAAAAAGATGTAGTGAATCTTGCATGCCCGTCCATAGATGAAGGCCTAAGTTCTTAAGAGGTGAGGTGCGGTTTGAAAGAGAATCAAAGAGGGACGCCAAAGACAAGGTCATTTATCGCACGGCCACGATGCTGCAATTTATTCCCAGTCATAAATGCCTTTCCGTAAAAAAAACCCAAAATATTTACAAGTTGAGACAAAATCTGACAGTTTAGTCTCTCAGCCCGCATCGACTCTGCGTTGAATGTATATCCATGAGCGCTAAGTGGCTTCTCGTGAATGTTTGCGCGCTTATGTTTCAAACTATCGCACGCAAGTTTCAAACTTGCGCGAGCATATTAATGTGCTACCATAGAGTTATAAAATGCATGCGACTTCATAGAACTTAAACTTGTTCGATCGGTCCCAGCACCTCGCCCAGAGGCGCTGGGGTTGGCTGACGTATGAACGCATTGGACAGGTAAACAATGGACAGCACAAAGGTGTTTGGATACTTGATATACTTGCGAGACCAACTTTGCAAAGTTTTCAGGGAAAACACATTTACAAAACAGTCACAGAAACAAGTTGAGAGAGGGATAGATTTTCACCAAAAATACATGTTCCCTGCAATTGTTAATGTTGAGCTACCGTATGCCTTTAGTTTGTTGTTGTTACCAGTTGTGTAGTTAATGCCATGGGAAATGGTCTGGGGACAAGATACATGGACTTTTGTTGACACATTTCATCCATACTTGGTTCTAAGAAGTCCCCAGTTGTTCATTTAATCAACACAGATAACAAAGTCAATAATGAATGTCATCTGGGGTCCCCAACCAAGTACTGCGATTGGCTGCACGATTTTGTGACGTACGGCGTGACAACTCGAATCAAATCATCGGATTTTTGTAGGTTGATCCACGGAGGGCTAATTCCCATGTGATGTTTCATTGCTACGACTGCTTTCTTATAACATTCCTATCGAATAGACTGTTTTCATTGGTTGATATAAACCTAAACCTAGGTACCATTGCATCAACAACACCTGTCAAATTTGTTGATGAATTAATGACGCAGGTATAAATTCGTTTGGCTTCGTAACGCCCCTCAGCAGTGAATTAAACCATATTGGAGTTCTACACAGCAAACTCAACATCGCTAGTTAAACAAAATCCTTGTAGAGGCAGATGTTCTTTTGAAATCGAGGCATTTGTCTGGATTTTGTATTCATCGTTTTTGTTTGAGCCGTCAAATCTTGCGAGTTTTGTTGGTGAGCAAATCTTTGTCAATTCAAGATGCAGACCGAGAGAATAGAGTGAGTTAAAAGTTATAGTTATCCATCGTCTCAATTGTCCATTCTTTGTTGGGAAAAATTCAAGTTCTCTTGCCAGGATGCTGAAAACCCCTCACGCTTACTGCTTGCGGAAATCGTTTAAAGCCACCTGGAAATAGATTTTTTAATTTTTTTAAATATAAGAGTGTATATTAACAATAAAACAATTTTTTGAGTAATTGTTTGTCAGTATTTATATGTTAAAAAAATAGATAAAGTTGTTTGGGGGCGACTCCGCCCATCCCTTTTTGTGACGTCAATCGAGGAAGACTTCGCCTCGATTGAACATCGACCCCACTCGAACTTGCCTGCATTTACGTTGTATATACACGTGCAAGTAGTGAGATTGTACGTTTCGTTTGGTTATCCAAAAGGTTTTTTTTCTTGCATTTTTCCAGCGAAAATTGCTGCTGGATGCAGCAAAACGACTAAAGATGGGGTCAGCCAGCATTTTTTCCTGCAGATCCCAAATAATAGGCAGTTACGGGCATCGAAAGTTAGGCTAACGAGGGCAACGTGGTCCGGTCCGACGTCGTTTTCAGCGCTATGCAGCGAACACTTGGATAGCCCGGGGATTTTTTCGTTGGCAGTAGCGTACAAGGGAAGTTGCAGTGAAGCTTAGGTTACCAGCGAAATGTTTCTGGTGGAAAAACAATACCTCGTTTTATCCGTGTTCTCGTTATGACCATGCTCGTATCTTCCGTTTTTAAGACATAAAAACGCGCATGGGACAGTTCGGGACCGGTGAAAAACCTCGTATAAACTGGCGTTTCGTATTACTATTAGTCGACTGTACACTGTCCTAGGATTGCATTGGGTGGTGACGTCCGAATACGAAAACGCATGATACTGATCAGGTACCAAGACGTAATGTACGGGACCAGACTACACATTTTCTCCTGCCTCGATTGACGTCACGAACAGCGCCATGTAAAGGGGGGCCTATTTTTTAATTTGTAATTAAAAGAAAAATACAATTGTTTAACCTTAGTAAATTGTTTATTCACATTCCACTCATAAAAATGTATATATTAATGACAAAAGCTTTATTTTGAAAAAATACCACTGCCAGGTGCCTTTAATACAATCTTCATTAGTAAGTCTGTGAAAAAGAGGGATGTTGAAAGAATTGCGCGTTGTTCGTAGCCCGGACTGGAGATTGGACGATTAGGACGATGGTAAGGGTCGCGTTGGAACAATGCAACGACCGTCCGTGGCATGGCACCCTATATTTGGGACAGCTATATCATTTAGGGCGACCCTGTGTTGGCATTGGGTGTATCTAAGACAAATTTGCAAAAATATATTTAAAAATCCATTATCTCATAACTTTCCTATCAGATTCAAGCAGTGAGTAATTTTAGAACAAAGACACATTATAGTTTCCTTGTTTCATGTAATTAATCTTGATGTTTTGGGCATTTTGTTTTTTTCAGTATTCATCATTTAAAAAAAAGTTACGTCTTTCCGCCAGTGATCGCCCATTAATTCTGCTGGTGGAAATGGCAACAAGTTATGTTAGTCTACCGCATTTTACGATTTTCGACATAATTGGGGGTGGTGTTGGGGGCGGGGGTTAGGGAGGGGGAGCTACCCAAAATGCCCTTTATTTGTAAATTTTTGAATTTCGTTTCAGGTCATCATGTAGAACATGGTGAAATGCACTGTTGTGGCAAGTTTTATAAAAATCGCTTGAGAAATTTTAAAGATACAGGGGGAGGGGGTGGCTCCCATGTCCCCAGTAAGTAAAACAAATTAAATATACAAAAAAAAACCCGGTCCTTATAGGGTTAATGTTTACAACTAAACGCGATTTAATACTAATTTCTTTTCGATTATCATTCAAATTCCTATAGTAGACCATCAACAACTGAAATGTTATCAAAGCCGACAATGGAGGTGTTACACCTGTCTGACGATTTTGAACCTAACAGTGGAGAAGCTCTCTTTTACGCCGCGGCATACGGAAAAACTGGGATGGTGAAAGAAATCATCACAAAGAACAGAAATGCCGTAAGTAATGGAACCAATCTTTTGCCTCCAACTTCCGTTTTTAATGAGAGTTTTGTTTTGTTTCTTCTGACATTTCCACATTTTTTTAAATAATATATAATATGCATGCAACTTTCATGCGTTCGGTAGTACAGCTATTTCACTCGCAGTTTTATGTACGTGTGTTCCTTAAAAGGATCTAAACACTTCTTACGATTCACTTGTATACGATGAGAAAATATATTGTTACATTGATTTTGTATACATGTTTTTTTGTACCCGCTGCCAAGGATTCGAACTGCTTCTAGCCATCGGTCTAGTGGTAAGACATCTGCTCTAACAAAGCAAAAGTCGTGGG